>OY282642.1:26718489-27083137 GCA_958299015.1 Tetanocera ferruginea | reverse complement strand
CTTTTTGAACTTTAAAAAATTAATGTAATAAATAATATGTCCAAACTTTTTTTTTAATTTTCATCCATATTGTTTGTAAATGAATATATCTGATAGCTTAATACTTTTACAAACTATGATGCAACATCATCATAAATAAATATTAAATCGTTTTCATTGAAAAACCTCAAGCGTCAAACGCAGCAGCTGTTCAAAGGCGATGATGATGCTGCAATTCTTCAAATTCTTTTGAAATTTTTATGCTTGACGCAGTTCTCTTCTGTTGGTTTTTTTGTTAGAAAGTTGATTCCTGGAAATGAGTTTGAAAGTGCACTCGATATTTCGTTGCACATTTAAATTAAATGCATTTGCTGCGCTCTACAATTGTTAGTTGAGCAGCACTATAAGTGGGTGAAGGGCAGAAGCGTCAGATGCAGTGGTACTGATAACAAAAGAAATTGAATTGAATATAAATTTGAAACAACAATTGTCTGACTAGTTGATGCATTTGGAAGCAAATAAAAACAAACTGTGAGGGAAAAAAATTAATTTTTATGCTTTGATAACAAAAGCAGTGCAGGATTTTTGTAAAATAAATTATTTATTAAAATGTAAAAAAACTACTAGTCATTTATGTATTTGAATTAAACGAAATGCTGTTTACTTTCAATGACTAAAAGATTACAAACTCTGCTCAATAAGATAAGATATTGTATTTCATTTGAAGGACTCAAGCAGAATGCTGCATTAGCTAATTTTCCCAAGTTGCTAAATGTATGATTTTTCGTTTTCAGTTGGATTTCTCTTAAGCCCAAGTAGCTCCATGTTAATGGAATCAAAACTCATCAAATTTTGAAATGCATTTCAGATAAAGTGATGCCAAATTTGAACTTAATGCAGAACCAACAGAAATCATGAACTTTTGTTAAAAATATTCACACCTATTGAGTGCAAGTGTCAGTTTGTTGTGCAGTCAGAACTGATGAAGCTGGGAAAAGGAAATTGGCTGAAATGCTTCTAATGTCAGTATAGAAATCCATCTACTTTAACTCTGACAACTGCTTCAGAAACAATGCAGAGCATGGATGGGGAAAGAAGACCTCACCAAGTGCAACAACAATAACAAAAACTACATCATTATGATCATTGAACAAACTATGCTATGTATTATATATCCGATTCTATGATTACGTGACTTTTTGCCACACTCAGTGACACTGACTTCTACTCTTTTGACATTCAAGTCATAGAATTTCTTTGGTTTTGATGCTGAATTGAATTGATTTCCGTGCGCAATTGCTTATTTTGTAATGCTAGAGTATGCTGAGAGATGAGGAGTAGCAACGGAAGACCAAGTGCTAGAACTAAAAGTGATGTGTACACAGTAACAGGTAATTTGAAAATATTTCAACATCTCGTTCTGCTCCCAAGCTGATTAAGTATGGATGCGATATATTCCAGCACACTATGAGAGTGAAGCAGCAGTTGCTACATTTCTGATAATCACCCAACTATTGATGGCTTGGCAACAAAAATTGCTGCTGCAGCAATATTTCTTGCTTTCAGCAGCTTGCAATAAATGTAATTCAGTCGAAAAATCATGTTGAAGTATGGTTGAATTCAAATTACAATACTTTTACTTTAATAAAATTTATTACGATTCTTTTGCTTGAGTAAAATTTGTAGATTTGTAGAACCAACATCTTGTGCAAATTTTTTATTTGCCAAACTCTGATTTTGGTGGCTAAAATAAAAATTTGGTAATGTTGCAAGATCTGATATAAACTAGATAAAAGGCTAAAACTAGATAACCATCTTTTTAATAACTTGAACACTTTTCGAAATTTTTTTACAAGCGAGAATACGTCTTGCACAATTTTACTTGGTGGCTGGCATCATGTTAAAGTTGACTAATTTTGCACGAATTTCAAAAGTGGTGTCGCATGCTTTTTAGGACTCAAAAAAAGCTAATAAAGAATAAATTGTTCTACCAAAAATAAAAGCAAAAACTTATTTTTTAAAGCAGAAAACAATGCAAAATTTTGACATTTTAGTTTTATACTGAACTAATACTGAAAAATAGAATTTGCTAAATTTTCTAACTTTCAAACAAATCTACCAAAAACAGAAAAATTCTTTGGATTTTTGTCTAACTGGCTATGAAAACAAAAATTCCGCACTTCACACCTATTTTTTATTAAAATTTATATTAAAAAGTTTCATTAGTCGTAAGCCGCGCAGTGTTTCGTTACATACAGGTTAGACGGAGAACATTATTTTTTTAATTCATTAGTAACTTTCACTATTTTAGTTAGAGGAAAATGAAAAAAAAGTATATCAGAAATTTTGGTAAAATGGCCGTGGCAGCTGAAATACAAATTAAACACATTTAAGCAGACCATATAACTGCATTTTGTAACTTAAACTTTCTCAAAAAGTATGTAACCAAAGTATGTAATTTTATGAAATATTTGTTATCAGCATTATCAATTTATCTTAGGTACAAAATTTAATCTAAATTTTACAACTCTTTCTATATATTTCCAAAATTTGTACCCATCACTGTGCAACGTGATCTCATCTTTGTGCTCCTCCTCAGATCCTTGTCTTGATCCATATCTTAAGCCATGTCCTATCCTTTGTTATGATTCCTGACCTTAATCTTGGGCTTATCCTTGTATTATCATTATCCTAATACTTGTCTTATTTCTTATCTAATACACGCAGAGAAATTTGCGCTGAAAACAATCTTAAATCAATTTATATTGGGAGTGATTCTGAGCTAAGCCATAATATTCTTGATATCAAGCCATAATGCGATCATTTATCAAAAAAATGAACACGCTCATTTGTGCATAATATATGCGATTTTTGGATTCTTCGGCAAAAAACTAATATTGTCATTTGGTCCCAACTTATGACATTTTGGTATTGATTATAAAAACAAATATGCTCTCTTATGACTTATCTACACTGAGGGAAAAATGTGTTAAAATTAAATGAAATTTTATTCATATCTAACGAATTTGTTTTTGAAATAGAGCTTGAAACAAATGCATTGAAATAAGACACAATTGGTTTTAAATTTAAATTCAAAACAAAATATTTTGTTTTTAATACGATATTTTTGTAATGAAAAACAAATTTAAAACAAAAAAAAAAAAAATTATAATTTTTTAAAATTTAACACAGATATTAAAAATACTAGTGTAAAAGCCCGTCCTACGACAGGAAGGAACCATTTAGAGTACAAAATGCGACAAAAATTTATTGGATTTATATACAAAGGTTTTTATTTGAAAACATGTTTATTAAATAATTTTTATAAAACTTCCTTGTATACAACATTTCTAGTAAAAAAATTCTTAGAATTTTAACCAATTAACCTTGTCCCTTGCCATCTATAATGCTTAGTTTTACATCATCAGTCCGCTAAAACTGCCCATGACTAAATACCAGTTCTTTTAGAAAACTCCTACTTTTTGCAATATTTAACCTTGCAATTTATTTATGGTCATTGAAAATGTCAGTTTAACTGGAAATTATCGCCTCCGGAGAGTGAAAGGCAAATCTGTGTTTGTCGGGGCCAAATCAATTGTAGGTATTGAAAACTATTTAATGTTCGCCAGTACGCCTGTCAATACCTGTGCGATGATTAATTAAGTTTATAGGTTTTTCAAAACTAACCAACTCTTTCGAAGAAGTATTATAAAACTTCCAATTTCGAGGTTTAATTTATGTAGTTGCATTCCTGAAGGATAAAATTCATTCAAAAACTCGGCAGGGTAATTTTTTTTATCGTTATCATCACTGTCTTCAATTTAATCCGTGCTCAGATCTCTCATTGTGTCACCAACTAAAATATTTAGAACTTGCTCGTTGACTTCGTTCACATCGGAATTTTTTGGGCACAGGATAGCAATTTTGGAATAACGGTTGACGTTATTCGGACTCAAAGTATCGCCAAAAATCTATTTAAAACTTTCAATGGATTTGTCTATTATATTGGACACTTCGGAAAAATTTTTTTTATTTTCCAACGTCTTTTCTAAAATCAAATAGGTTGGTACTATGAAATGAAGTTTCAAAAATGACAAAAATAATTTTAGGGAGATATATAACGTTTAACTTAGTTAGATTTTCATGGTTTTGTCCATTATATTAGACAGCCTGCCAAAAGCAAAGCAGCTCATGTAAAAATCAGAAGGATGGTTTTTGATCTTTTTATTGCTTAAATGATGGGAATATAAGCTAAAAAAAATTGTCCACAATTATTCTAGGCAAGCCATTTAAAGGGTTAATAAGCGAACCTTTACAAAGAAAATAATCGGTAGTTTCTATGATATCTTCATCTCCATTTTCTAACTTGAGTAGCCAATCGCTAAAACTTGGATCAGAAGACCGAACATTGTGATTTAATTCTAGCAATTCCAATTGACACCAACGTCACTGAATGTAATAATTGCTGTTCGGTTCTGTTAATTAAGAAGCACTGTAATAGCAAGACATGATGTTTGACGTATAGTAGTTGAAAAAAATGACGATAGTCTTCAAGTACAAAGATTTCCAATACATAATTTAATAACAGGTTCTGGTCCATTCTGTACAGGTCTTAAAAGGTTAAGTAGGTACAAACATTTCAAATGGATAATTTAACAACAGGTTCTGGTACAGGCTGAACAGGTTTTACGATATAGAGCAAAAGGTTTAGTAAGTACAAAAATTTCAAATGGATAATTTTACAACAGATTTTGGTCCAGGCTGAACATGTTTTAAGATATAGGGCACGGAGCAGGACGCTTGTCTTTTATATATTAAGATTATGGCATATTTTTTCGATGCCATTTTTTTCGCCTTTCCGGGTTTTTAGCATCAGATTCAGAAACAGCTACCCCTGGACCTCCGAATACCAAATGTTAACTCCATTCGATGAAGTTTGCATTTGAAATATTTAAGTATATAATTAATTAGTTATCGTATGTTCGATATATATCAAACCAATTCAAAAAATTAAAAAAAATTGTCATTGTATTCAAATTTTTGTTTATTTTTCAAAGAAATAATAAGAGAAAATTAAAAAAACGAATGCTTTTATCTTGATTTTATCCCATTTTTTTCTCTCAGTGTATGTTGTCCTTATAATTCTTTTAAATCTTCTGAAAACCCTAACACGTCATCTTAATAAGAATTATTATGGAACATAATTTTTAAATTTTTTGAATATCAGAATATTGGTATAAGTAATAAATTTAATATTTTAGCAGGTGTGGTATGCATTCTGTGAACAATAAAAAGTTACAAGAAAAAAACATGTTTTTTGACGTAGAATTACGTCTTACAGCGCGGTTTGTATGGGATCATTTTAACAGATTTTTTCAAGATCATTAGGCAACGTTTTTGGCGAATACTTTAGGGTATAACTACAGCCTTTAATTCTCTTCGTGCAAAGATAATATATATACTTAAATATCTAATTTTGGATATCTAATTTTGGATTTTGTCACTATTATATTAAAGTCACAAAAAAGTAAAATATGAGAAGAAAAGTGCATGTTTTTATATTAGAAAATCAATCATCAGCTGCTTATGTGCCTGCTGCTTTCTTTGTTTTTCTTTCCGTGTTTATGCTTGTATGCTTTGGTTTTGCACAAACTGATTGGTTTGCTTTGGCAGCACTGTAAGCATTAGTTCACATTGGGTTTATGTATGCACTACTATTTTGAAACCAGAGTTCATGAACCTCTTTTCAACTCAGTCAATGAACTCAATCTGTCAAATTTAACGAAATGGGTCTGTGATCCGGTTAGATTTAACTCTTATGAAAAAATCGAGTTGGATCATATTTCTTTATATGCTTTTACCCAATAGATGGCGTAAAATTTTAATTTTTGTTTTTAATGCAAATTAATTTATATTCCACATCCCACTAGCACTAGCGAGTGTAGTTTGCAAACTATACATCGAACAGAAAGTGTAGCTAGCAAACTAAATTTCAGACAGAGACGAGAGGAAAGGACATGTGCTTTGCGTGAAATAAAGTAACCATACGATTTTTTTTAAAAATCGGGGTCTTAATTTTAATTTGAAATTAGTAATTAAACAGACTGTAGCTCGCAAACTATATATCGGGCAGAAACGAAAGTGGCACCAATGGAAAGTGCATTTGCTTAGCCTTCTTTTTAACTAAGTCAATGAACTCAACTTGTCAAACTTAACAAAATGATCGAAAAAATTTGAAATTTTGCTTGTTTCTTTTTGCTTGCTCATTTAATCATATTTACTATATAAAATTTTTTCTTTGTTTTGGCATCGATAAGTAGTCCATAATAGAGAGTTATTTATTTAATTTTGTAATTTTTGGAAGATCAATAAAAATACGTGCAAAATTAACAAAACAATCGGACCAAAGAGACAAAGTAAAAGAGGTTACAACTTAAACGGAATTCTACGTCTACACTTACGATACTATCGAAACTGTTTCTTTTTTTACTAAAAAGGACCTTCAGAAGAATCAAAATTGCTTCGGCGCTTTTTCTCCGATTTGAAAAAAAAGTATGCAGAAATCATTTTAATGAGTTCCTCTAACTTTTGAGAACCCGACCGGCGAAATCTACATTTCGATCCGGTCTAATATCCATATCCATATCATATCCATATCCATACCCATATCCATATCCATATCCATATCCATATCCATATCCATATCCATATCCATATCCATATCCATATCCATATCCATATCCATATCCATATCCATATCCATATCCATATCCATATCCATATCCATATCCATATCCATATCCATATCCATATCGATATCCATATCCATATCCATATCCATATCCATATCCATATCGATATCCATATCCATATCCATATCCATATCCATATCCATATCCATATCCATATCCATATCCATATCCATATCCATATCCATATCCATATCCATATCCATATCCATATCCATATCCATATCCATATCCATATCCATATCCATATCCATATCCATATCCATATCCATATCCATATCCATATCCATATCCATATCCATATCCATATCCATATCCATATCCATATCCATATCCATATCCATATCCATATCCATATCCATATCCATATCCATATCCATATCCATATCCATATCCATATCCATATCCATATCCATATCCATATCCATATCCATATCCATATCCATATCCATATCCATATCCATATCCATATCCATATCCATATCCATATCCATATCCATATCCATATCCATATCCATATCCATATCCATATCCATATCCATATCCATATCCATATCCATATCCATATCCATATCCATATCCATATCCATATCCATATCCATATCCATATCCATATCCATATCCATATCCATATCCATATCCATATCCATATCCATATCCATATCCATATCCATATCCATATCCATATCCATATCCATATCCATATCCATATCCATATCCATATCCATATCCATATCCATATCCATATCCATATCCATATCCATATCCATATCCATATCCATATCCATATCCATATCCATATCCATATCCATATCCAAATCCATTCATTATATCTTAAACTTCAACACTTTGGTTTCACATACTTACATGTTCTATTTTGGATTAAGATCCGGCTACTGACTAGACTATCCTTAAGCACTCACTTTACTTGTACCAGACTATTTTTTTTTAACATTTTCAGCAAGTTTTTGTATCGTTGTCCTACATCAGTTCGCATCTGATATAAGTCTTGTAGCTAGAAAAGGGAACCTATTCATATTTAGAGATGCAGCCCCATATCATGGTATTTCCCACACATATGGCACAGCTATTGTGGTCTATTTTGGGGTCGTATATTCTATTTTTTTTGCGGTCTCACATACGTGGCACCATAAATCCGAGCATATTCATCGTTTTTCATCTGATCATAGAACCTTTTGTCCAGTTTCTAGAAATACATGGTTTTTCTAAAAAAAAAGTCTTAGTTTGATTTCTTTGAGGCTCAAAAATATATGATCATCTCGAATTTCTACACATTAATACTAATTCTATTCAAACGAATACTTAGTTATGCGGTGCTTTGTTTCCGGTGCTTGAAAAATCATTTTAGAGATGTTCTGATGTGTAAAATGAGTTTTGTTTTGTTTTTGGCTATTCAAAATAATTTGTAATTTTTGGAATTTCTGACCATTACTTTTGGTAAAGCGACTAAAGAATTGCACTTTATATCTACTTATAAAATCAGTCTTGCTTTTTCTTACTTTGATTCGTTTATTCGATTATGCACCATAATTAATATCAACACAACACATTTTTTTAAATTAATTTCTGCAATCAATTTGTACACATTCTTACACATTTTAGTAAATATAATTTTGTTTTTTTTTTCTATTTTTTCTTTCTTTAATTTTTCTGCCACTTTATTTAAAAACCCAAACCTTACATTTTTTTTTTTGGACAAAAAAAAAGGTAAAAAGCACAACCTATTGAAAAAAAATTATTTTTAATATGATTTGTCATATTCACTTATTGTCATTTTGCTATTAAGTCTCGGCTACTTTGTTTTAAGTGGCTTTAATGATATGGTAGAGCTTATATTTAATTGCATAAAAAGCATTGATTAATTATGCATTATTTAGAACTTATTTCAACAGAGCTGTTATTAATTTTATGCATTTACTGGATGCAGTACTAATTTTTGTATAAAAACTCAACTGCAAAGCTTTTAACAATAGTTTGAACGGAAGAGTGCATAATTGAAGACCGACAAAGCTAAGCGAAAGCAGCAGAGGAGGATATTTATAAAGAAATTCTTCTTATTTGAAGGTAAGCATACTGCACAAAAAAAAGCTTACAAATAAATTTTCTTGTAGAAAGTTGCGTTGCTAAATACTTGGTTTTTCTATTATAATGTGTGGTTTAAGCATTAATAATTAAACCACTTTGAGCGTATGTTAAAAACATAAAGGAAAAATTTCTTATTTAAACATTGATTCCGAAAGCCATTGAATATTTCTATTCGACTTATTTTTGGTTTTTAACCAAAATCTGATAGAAATGTTTCTTTTTTTAATTTTAAAAATCTGCATTTTTGAAATTGGAAGGAAGCATTTTTATTTTTCTAACAAAATATGTGATAAAAATATATAAAAATTTAATTTCATTACTTTGAAGAATACAACAATTAGAAATTCTTATAAAGAATACATTTTTAAAATGCTTGCAATCATGATTTTTTGATTGAATTTCACAAATTCACGCAACAGGTTTGTAAGTTCTTTTGTTAGTCTTCCCAGAATATTGTTTCAAGTGAACTCGCTGACGGTTAAGTTTGGTTGGTTTCACAGTTAAGCTGTTTAATTGAACCAAAAATAGTCACAAAATCTGTGCAAGCTTAGAAAATTACATTTTTCAATTGAAAAAAACAAATAGTTCATGAAATAAAAGACAACTGTTTGTATAAAATTCTAGTAAAATAGCATTATTTAGCGGAAAATTAAATGAAAATAAATGCGATTAAATATGAGGTTTGAATCAAAATCAAATTGACTGTACAAAATATTTCTGACTTATTCTATAGCAACGTTGACTAGCGTTTTACTTCAGCACAATTCTGTGAAAATAGATCTAATGCAGCGTGTGCAACTTTTTTGTACGAAAAAAATAATTCAATACTAGCTACATAAGTATAAAAAGAATACGTTGAAAATGTCTCTACGTCGACTTTGAGATGTTCAAATATATCTATCTCATTGTTCAATTGCGTCGAACACGTAATTTGTATGAAGACGTCTTAAGACCTTTATTTTGCTCTGGCATTTCTTACAATTGCTCTGCAGCGAGCAATTATTTTCAAAAAAACCATGTTTCATGGAACTTAATAGCTATAGTTTCACAAGTATCAATAGTACAGTTGTTTATCCAACAGCTACACGGAGAGAACAAAATGGGCTTAAATTCAGCTCAAAGCGTTCGTAACTGAAATCAGCTCAAAACCATTTCAACAACATGATATTCACGTTTGAAGTTTATGCCAGAAATTGGGCTTAAAAAATTTTTTTTTATAAACACTTCAATTTGTGCTTGTTTGTAAATAAAATTAATTTTGTTGTTGTTGATGTTGAAGCACATCAACAAATGAGCAACCGAATGATGTAATTCTAAGTTGGTTGTTGTTCCTGTTAGTACAAAAGTGTGTAAAAGTGCAGAGAATAAATTATAAAATCATATATTCCGGTCCAAATTGGATGATATATATTTAATTTGATCAATGAAAGTATCTATATAATTAATAGGCTAAAGTTTTGTTTGTGACTTCAACTCCTCCCAGACCAATGGACCGATTTTATTGATTCAGATGCCATTAAGGCTGCGTTTAGGCTGTAGATGAGCAAACCACTTTTAAAAATTGTGATTTCGTTTCAAGGGGTTCCCAAACTTTGAAAACAGAAATAAAATTTTTGTAAGAAAATCCGCTATTTACTCGATTTGCAACTTATTCTGAGAAAAGCTTATGAATTCATCGAATTTGAATATTTTTCAAAACTACAAATTTTTTACCAGAATTATCTTTTATGCATTCCTCAAATGTCAATTGTCCGAAAAATGCAATTTCAAAATCACAAATTCCACTTTCCGAGCAAACGACTCAGTCAAATTTTAACGATTTTCAAATTTTTTTTTGTTTTTCTTAATGTTTGTTTTATTTTCCTTGAAATATGTTGGCAATTATTGTAATCATTTTAACAAATGTATTTTTAATGAATTTTCTTTAGTTGTGTAACGTATATTTTCATCAAACGCCAAGACAGAGAAAAAAACTCTCTGAAATTTAAAGTAATAGGTATATATTTGGAATCGAATATCTCTGTCACCTTTTAAAAAATTTCATTTATTTCTTTTTTGTATTTAATTGCACTTAATTGGATTTCAATGACTTACAAGATTTTTACCATTACTTTTTTATTTATATTTTTATCATTGCCTTTAAAAAGAGTCCAATATAATGAATGTTTTCTCAAAAAATGGTTTAAAAATTATTTTTGTTGTAAAAATAAAAAATTTCAAATTTTCATTTTTGATTTTCAATCATTGTATATAGTTTATTTAAGACGAATTTGTTTTTGTTCGAATGAAAAATTAATACAGACTATGTGTCATTGAAAAATCAAAGCTACCTACCCCCTATGATTTTTTGTTCGAAATTTTTTTTTTTAAATGTTGTTCTTATATCGGTGATTCCATATCAATTCGACAAATTTTTATCAAAATCTGACCTTAGTGCTGCCGATTTTTTTGAAACTTTGTAGGTTAGAACTTCACATTAAAAAAACATATTCTGTGTTTTTTATTATTGCCAAATTTTTTTTTTTTGCAAAGTTATACACTGTCAAAAACATTGAAAATCATACAAAGATTTAATAGATGCATGTATTTAAAGAGCTCTATCTTCTAAACTATAAGTTGGACAGAAAATAAACTCAGTTATAGTTTAAGTACCTTGAATGGATGTAATACAATACATCTTTGTTGAAGTATTGCTCAGATCAGGTAAATTGTTAATTGCAATACATGGCTCCGAGCATTGCTGATTCTGTGCTTATTAGAGAACTACTAGAAGATTTAGCCCCTCGCTTTACAGATTTTATACTATGTGGAGACTTTAATCTCAACTTACTGAAAAACATCAATAAGCCCTTCATTGATATGGTTGAACAATTCAACCTGAACCTTGCGAATCAGCAGTACCCAACGCACTGCAGGCGCGGATACAAGGGGGGGTAAAGGGGGTAATTACCCCCCCAAGAACTTTCAAATACTTTTTTTTTCATACTTTATTTGAAGAAAATAATTATGCCCAAAGCTTAAGGGTACTTTTATGTATACATAAGCGATTCTGAAGGCGTGTTTTGAAAGAATACTAAAAAAAAATGGTCAGAGACATTGTTAAACTCTAGTTTTTTTATTGATTTCAACAATTATTAAAGTATATAAAAAAAATTTTGTTTATTTTTGTTTTGTGACGTCATTTGCGTGTAGATGACGTTTTTATGAAGCGATGCGAGAAGAGTATGACCATTTTGCTTGTAACCTTGTAACCTTTGCTTGTATGACAAACCAAAATATAATTATATGTAAAGCAAACACCTACGTCAAGGTAAAATAAAGTAACAGATCGTTATGTTCTCAAATTTACAGCCATTTTTTAAACAATCAACTTTAAAGACGCGTTATTTTCTTACAAATAAAAAACTTGAAGTCACTACCTCAGCGTAAGTTTTTGCTTTATAATAATTATATTTTTGCAAAATATTAACAATTAGTTTAAAAATGCCCTTTTTATGAAATAATTGAGCAAGTAACAAGTAACAAGTAATAATTGAGCAATGCAGACAAGAGTTGCCACTTAAAATATTTTATTCTTCTAAATTTTTACTGAAAACCTGCCAAACTTTTTTGCAACCTATGTGCCAACGAATTTTACCATAAATAGACGGTGCACATAACCGTCCGTATGAGACCACCATAAAGAACGTTATTACCAAATTTCGGTCTACATTCACTCTTTTGGATTCCAAGCCACCGATAAGAATGAGAAGAGTGCGTACAGAAGAAAATATTGCTGTCGTTGAGGCCAGTGTCGAAGAAAACGTTAATTTATCGATTTGTCTCTGAAAATGAGGAAGGACGACGCGTTACCGTGAATAGAAATCGATACAGAACCATGATCAATGAATTTTTGTTGCCTAATCTTTAAGATATGGATGTTGAAATACGCCCTCAAAGACTTTTGGGTCGCAAAGTGGACCTCCAGAATGCCCTTTGTGCAAAATAGTCGTGGTGGCCATATGCCCGAAATTATATTTAAATGTTAACTGCTAAGAAATTATCTACCAAATAAAAATTTTTTTGGCTATTTCATAATTTGGCATGTGTTTTATTTTAATTTCAAATCAGCAAGCTCTTAAAATAACACCCTTTATAACAGGGTTGTTTTGAAGTGAATTAATGTTACGTTAAAGTTGCTAAAATTGTATCAACTGCGCAAATAATTTGTTGCATACAATTATTGTTGTTTAAGTAAATGCTAAATTGTTTGGAATTCTGAAATTTTTCAATCCTACCTTAACTTCATCTTTATATAAATAGGCGTAGGGAAAACGGTTAAGAACCATTTTCTCCCGTGTTTTTCAACCGATTTTGATAATTCTGTTTTTAAATGAATTAGAGTGCGGAGAAGGAGTGCACCGACAATTTTATACAACTATAAATAAACAAACAAAAATTGGGCAATTTGCGACCCCAGGGCGGTAATAGTAATTATAATTGCAACAAACCAACCAAATTACCACAACCGACTTTCATGAAATAAAACTGCCACTTTTAGTCCATTTTTAGTAAGGAACTAATTCAAATTCAATTATTTCATGAACTTAAAATTTGGCAGTGTAAATAGGAGAGCGACACTAATGTTAATGATATTAACGGCGTTTTTACTCTTTGTAATAATGACATTTTTCCACTAATTTCTATAACGTTTGCTATCTTTGCCACGCTTCCTATCAGTGTAGAAACAGCTGAGCGAAGTTTTTCTATACTGCGACGATTAAAAATAGGTTCCGTTCGAATTGAGAACGATTGAATGGACTCGCATTATTGCATATACTTAGAGACATTTAAATACATAAATATTAACGAAGTTATTGATAATTTTGCGATGATTTTGTCATATGATTTTGTCAGTAACAAAATTAAGATTTATGAAAGGTGCAGAGATCTTGATAAACAATCCCGAATGAATTTTGGCTGCTGATATCAAATATGGACTCAATTTTTCTCCATCAGTTCGAGTTTTTGGCAAAAACATGATTATCAGTTTTTTTTCTGATAATATTGCTATATCTATTATATTGATCTACCGATTTATTTTACTATGACTGATTTCAACGAATAAATACTAGACCTTTCAATTTTTGCACATTCAATAACAATATATTCGACAGTTTCGAAGATATCGACGTTCAAAGACGAAAAAATTTCACAATTTTACGTGGGCTGCTCTTGTTAGATTTAGAGTTTTTATTTACTTTTCGCTGAGATATTATTCCAGAAAAAGGGAGAAATAAATAAATACGGAAATGTGCGTGTATGTGTCTGGGAAAAATGGTTCTTAAACAATTCAATAATTTCAATTCAAAAAAGTACAATTTATCTATTTGTAAAAAGGCAAAATTTTCTCAAATCGAAAATGTGCGTCTTTGATAATTTACCCACCCCAAGATTTTTTCCAGATCCGCCCCTGACGCACTGCAGGCCTAACTGCCAACCATCTCTTTTGGATTTGTTCTTGGTTTCCAATACAAGCTTAGTATTGCATTACGACCAATTATCTGTACCCGCATTTTCTCATCACGATTTAATTTTTCTTTCAATCGACCAGCTAGCTATCAGCACTGAAGTTTGGTTTAACTATGCAGATTTCTCAAACGTAAACCTAAATCACTTATTCTTGGAGTGCCAAATTTTAGACTGGTTTGAAATTTACACAACAAATGATACAAATAAACAGGTTGAATTTTTTAATAATAATATCAATACGCTGTTCAGTAACCATGTTCCAATTAAACAAAACAAAACTAAGCCAACCAAATCCCCATGGTTTACTCAGGAGGTAAAGCAACTCATAGATAAACGAGACACTTTATATAGAAGATTGAAACGTTATAGATGCCCCAGTATATATTCTGAGTTCAGACGGACGCATTATGCTGTCACTGGTGTTATACGCAGAAATAAAAAAATCCTTCTATGATAGTAGATTTGCGAACAATTGCTCAAGCTCTTCGTTTTGGAAAAACATTCGTCAAACAGGGCTTTCCAAAGACTCACAACGCATTCCAGATAGCATTAATCTTGATGATCTAAATATAAAATTAATTCAGCCAGCTCGTGCAATAAACACCGTAACCCCCTCTGGGCCTATAATATTTACAGGCGATTTCGCAGTCTCATTTATTAATACCATAAGTGTAGGTGAAGAAATACTTAAAATAAAATCCAAGGCCGAAGGCTCAGATGGCGTTCACCCGACATTCATAAAAATAATTCTTCCAGTAATCCTTAGACATATCTCATACATTTTTAATACAATAATAACAACTTCACAATTTCCGTCTTTATGGAAAATATCAAAAATCTTGCCATTACCAAAGTCAGCATCTCCACAAAATACAGAATATCGACCAATAGCGATTCTTCATTTTCTAAGCAAAGCCTTTGAAATCATTATAAGTAATCAATTGAAAACATATTTTAAAAACAACAAGCTCATCATCAGTCATCAATCCGGTTTTCGAGCGAAACATAGTTGTACTATAGCGCTGCTTAAAGTCTGCGAAGATATTAGATTTGGTTTGGATAAGGATATGTTGGTATTGATGGTTTTCTTAGATTTTTCGAAAGCTTTTGACAGTATCGACTTCTTGTACAAAAACTTAGTACTAGTTCTTTTTTCATGGTTTGCTGTGAACAGTTATGTCTTCGTATCTTAGTGATCGTAAACAATTCGTTTTTCATAACAAAAAATGTTCGTCAAGCCTTAATGTAATTAGGTCCCTTTTTATTTTCTACGTTTATTAATGATATTGTTGATTATTTCTCCACGTGTTATCATCATATATATGCAGATGATATCCAACTGTATAAGCTCTTTTCCAAAATCATCTAAAAACACAGCTGCACGTGAAGTCAATTCAGTCTTGCACAAAGTTTTTTCAGTGGTCAACAGCAAATGGACTTAGCCTTAATCCAAGTAAAACCAAAGCTATGTTTATCGATAGGCGTAAAAAATTCGAAGAACGCCTTCTTCTTTAATTTAATAACACCGGTATTGAGTATGTCGAAAAATTTAAAAATCTTTGAATATATTTAAATCATACTTTAACAAAGAACACTCACATTAATCAAATAGTTTCGAAGGTATTTGGTGCTTTGCGTGGGTTCAGCCCAACACCTAAATATCTGTCCAACGAAGTAAAGCTTAGACTTGTGAAGTTCTATATTTTGCCAATAATTAATTATGGCTGCGAGCTCTTTTCGAATATGAACCAGAATTCGAGCCGGAAATTAACAATAGCATACAATAGTTGGGCGAGATTTATTTTTAACATCAACCGACAAACGCACATCTCCGCCTTTACAAATCGGATAACTGGTTCCTTGCTAAACTGTTTCTTAGATTATCGCACCACAGTTCCAATCATCTGGAATGCATTCTTCCGACCATATTCTGCATAGAAGTCTGTGAATGCATTTAAACAGAGCTTCGCCACCGGTCTTAAACAGCTCAGCCGGTAGGTCATCGGCTCCTGCAGTTTTGTTGTTTTTAAGCTGTTAAGACCTCGTTATAGTTGGGCAGCGGAACTTCAACGCTGTCATCCAAAATTGGGGTTTCCAGAACATCATCTCCACTGGCGGGATTGTTGTCAGCATCGTCATTTAAAAGACTAGAGAAGTGCTCCCTCCATAGCATCAGTGTACTCTGGATATCTGTCACTAGATTCCCATTCTCATCCTTGCAGGAAGAGGTTCGGTTCTTAAAACCATCGGCCAGGCGTCTTTTTTTTCGAAAAATTTTCGAATCTCTTTCCTGTCGCCATGCATCTCAATTTTCTCGCACTCACGCATTTCCGTCAGATTCTAAATTTCGATCCGGTCTAATATACAAATTTATTTTTATTATATATTCTAATCTATAACCATTAGTTCACAAACTGGCCGATAGTCTTTGTTGCTCGTGCCTTATTTAATAGTAATATAGTTATTTATAATTATATTTCTAATAAATAAATAAATAAATAAAAAATCCAAACTGAAAATGGTGAATCCAATATGGCGTCATACATGTTTTAATATCTTCAGAACAAATCGGCATTTTTGAAGCGATAGACAAAAAAAGCTACAAAAGCAATAATAACTTACAAAACTGCAGAAAGGATTAGTAATTCTGCTATCTGATTCTTAAATTCTGATAGCGCTTCACAGAGAAAATTGTGCTCCTCTAACGATTATTTTCATTTTAAAAACAGACATTTTAAAATTTAAAACATTTTTTATTCTACTATAAATTTTGAACGCTTTAAAATAATGATTCCAGAATTCAGAATTTGTATCACTGCAAAGTGACCTGCAGCACTCGGGGAGCAGGTATCAAATGTCTTTCCCTTTAAATCGTGTCTCAATTATTTTGATATCTTAGTGAAAATGTTCGTCATGCACGTCACTGAAATCACCAAGAATGGGCGAAAAGAATTCTAAATGGTTATAGAAAATAAATTCTTAATAATATGTTAACACCCATCATATGATATGCAGAAATCAATTTCTTTGCAGTTTTCTGTCTTTTTAATGCCGGTGAAATTATGGATAATGGCTACGTAAGCTTTCCATGGCTTTGCTTCTATTGGACTTAGCAAGCTCACGAATTTAACCTGAGTAAACAATCAGCCCAATCATGAAACATTTTCTCCCGGGAGTTGTAAATTGGAATATCCGGTTTTAAAATAGCAAATAATGATACCTCATTTTTATATATTACACTGGCAATGGATGAATATTGGCGGCTGATGAACAAAATATCATTAAAAATTTCCAAAAAGTATTTTAATTTTATCTTAAAAACGGAAACTAACATTTACAACTCCCGCGAGAAAATGCTTCATGATTGGGCTGAATGTGTTTATTAGGTTGCTTCAAAATTAACTTTTCTTCGAATAATGAAGGTCTTAAAGCAAAAACTGATAGTATGTGATGCAAAAATATTCTAGAAAGAACTCATAGAATTTCTCGATCTCCTGTAGACGTACATGTTTGGTCAAAGGTTATTATTTTGGAGAAACGTGGTTTCTCTAATGGAGGCGAAAATAAGACTTCACCATCAATAGGTGGTGCTGATGATGATGGGGATAATCTATAAGTATAATATGCCTTATTGATTTCCGCTCTTTGCTGTTCTTTTGCCACCTTGGTATGTATTAATTTTTAGGCAAAAATCTTGTCTTTTCCACTCATTGACGAACTCATACGATTTTCTCTTTGTGTCATAAGCTAGACTTTGTTCTCTTGTGAGACGACTAATTTTGGCGAAAAATATCAAATAAAAAAGTGAACACTTATGAAAATATTAACAGTTCAATTCAAATAATTCTGAGTATTTGTTTTATTTTTTTCTCAAAAGCTTCAAGAGTTATGAATAGGTATTTCAAAGTCTAGTTTAATTTTTTTTTTCGTTTTGTTCAGTGTGTCAAAGTTTCGCTTGCGTTGAACGCATATTAAGAAAATCCTGTTTTTTTTCTCTCTCTTCCTCTCTAGCGCAACGCTCTAGAAATCTCTTTACTGCGCTTTTGTTAACTTTTTATGAATATACTTCATGTATACATATATATATATAAACATATTTTTATATAAATATTTCGCAATTTTATTCTTGTATTTTATTCATGATTTATTTTTTGACTTTTTTTTTTTCTTTCATCCGCTACGTAATACTTCTTGCTTCTTTATTATCTCTGCTTGTAGTTGCAAACGTTCACAAAAGCTCGGAAGCTCAGAACAATGAATCATAAGCGACGCAATGCCAGGCACAGTAACAGCAGCAGCAGCAGCTGCTGGTGGTATCCGCTACTTCGCTGTTGGTCCACTCTAAAAGGATTAGGCAAAGCACTGTGCCGTTATAGCGGAAGTTGTGTTTTTTTGTACTCTTGCCTTTATGCATTGTGCACATTTTTTAAGCTGCTGTTGGGCGGATTGACTGTCTATTGCCGCAAAGGCTGCATAACAGGCACTCGATATTTGGTACAGCCAAAGTGAGTATTGAAGGATTTAAGTGATTTTTATGCTCTGTTTTTTCTTTTTAAATATTATTTATTTAATATTTGTTTTTTTTTTACAATTTATTGTCTTTTCGTCTTTGCGGCTCAGCTATCATTATACGGAGCGCGTTTTCTGGTCAATTTGTTTGATATTCAGTATTCTGCTGGGCTTGACTGTTATATGGAAGTACTTGAATACCTACACAGATAATGTTTTTCGCGTTGTCGTTGAGGATCGCGATGTCAATGAGCCGATACAGTTCCCAGCTATTGGTATTTGTGAAATTGGAGATTTGACCAATTATAATGATGAACTGCTGGATTTTTATAACAAGTACATATTGCGTCCGATATGAATCTTTATGAAAAAAACTTAATTTTACTTTTATCTGATAGCATAACATCTGCATATCCGCTGCTATTTGCTGACAGATTGGATAAGGATTTTTTAAATGTTTTGCGTTTAATGGTCTACCAATCGTTGCATGAGCCAGATAAACTGACAGAATTGTTTAACAGCTCACACAGAGCCATCTATGAGGATATATTTCGGCAAATAGATTTTGAAAAACTTGCTAAAGAGGTAAGTTTTGTATTAACTTATGTTAGTCATGTCGCTCTGAACAGTTTTTCTCCGACAGGTACGCTCGTCTTGTAAACAGTTTTTCGATGAATGCATTTGGAATGACAAGCATTTTGACTGCTGCACTTACTTTCGCGAACTGAAGACAACGGTAGGCAACTGCTTCGTGATGAATTCTTTGCAAACCGAAAAGTAAGGTTATAGAGAAGTGCGCCAACGTAATTTTTATAACAAAATTGTCTTGCAGTGGCCCTCATATGAACTTGTCCATAACAAAACTTTTAGAGAAGCCATCTGTCTTTACAAGCTTTAGAAGAAATGCAAAGGTAAGCTTTGAGCATTGTATCTCAACAGCATTTCATATGAATTTTGCAGTTTTTTCTTTTGAATCCGAACGATGTGCCAGAACAAGTTACAAAGGAAATGAGCTATGATGTTTATGAGCTAGGAGTTGGTCATATTGAGTTCATACATCGACCCATGATCACTGATGCTGCACTGTTCGATTATAATCTGAATGTTACCAACTGCTATGAGGGCCATGAAGCTTATATGGATTGGAATAAATTGGTTAATTTTACTTATAAATATGCCAGTTATACTTCATGTCTGGGCGATTGCATACGTTATATGCAGTATCGCGAATGTGGATGCATAAGCTACACCTTCAATAAAGGCGTAGGCGGTAAATTTTTGCCATTTATATATATTAATCACTTTTGCACCGAACTAAATAAACTCTTTTGATAACATTTTTTAAGTCAAATATTGTGACTTGGAGGGCTATCTCTGTTTGGAACAAAAGGTATTGTTCGATATAAAAGCAATACATGAGCTGAAGGATACTGTTTGTAGGGAATGTCTGCAAGCCTGCAACTCTGATGTTAACACCATCATTAATTTTGAGTAAAAGCTTTTTCAGTTCATTATCATTTCATTGTCATTGCAATTTAATTTCATTGTCATTTAATTGTCGTAACATTGTCATTTTATTTTCATTACTTTGTCATTTTACTGTCATTTCATTTTTGTCATTTTTATTCCAATTTCATTCTGCTTTCATTTCAATTTCATTTCAATTGCTTCATTTCAATTTCATATCAATTTCATTTCAATTTCATTTCAATTTCATTTCAATTTCATTTCATTTTCATTTCAATTTCATTTCAATTTCATTTCAATTTCAATTTCAATTTCATTTCAATGTCATTTCAGTTTCATTTCAATTTCATTTCAATTTCATTTCAATTTCATTTCAATTTCATTTCAATTTCATTTCAATTTCATTTCAATTTCATTTCAATTTCATTTCAATTTCATTTCAATTTCATTTCAATTTCATTTCAATTTCATTTCAATTTCATTTCAATTTCATTTCAATTTCATTTCAATTTCATTTCACTTTCATTTCAATTTCATTTCAATTTCATTTCAATTTCATTTCAATTTCATTTCAATTTCATTTCAATTTCAATTTCAATTTCAATTTCATAACAATTTCATTTCAATTTCATTTCAATTTCAATTTCATTTCAATTTCATTTCAATTTCATTTCAATTTCATTTCAATTTCAATTTCAATTTCAATTTCAATTTCAATTTCAATTTCAAATTCATAACAATTTCATTTCAATTTCAATTTCAATTTCATTTCAATTTCATTTCAATTTCATTTCAATTTCATTTCAATTTCATTTCAATTTCATTTCAATTTCATTTCAATTTCATTTCAATTTCATTTCAATTTCATTTCAATTTCATTTCAATTTCATTTCAATTTCATTTCAATTTCATTTCAATTTCATTTCAATTTCATTTCAATTTCATTTCAATTTCATTTCAATTTCATTTCAATTTCATTTCAATTTCATTTCAATTTCATTTCAATTTCATTTCAATATCATTTCAATTTCATTTCAATTTCATTTCAATTTCATTTCAATTTCATTTCAATTTCATTTCAATTTCATTTCAATTTCATTTCAATTTCATTTCAATTTCATTTCAATTTCATTTCAATTTCATTTCAATTTCATTTCAATTTCATTTCAATTTCATTTCAATTTCATTTCGTTTTCATATCAATTTCAAACATATAAATTTCATTGTCTTTGTGATTGTTATTGTCATTGTCATTGTCATTATCATTGTCATTGTCATTGTCATTGTCATTGTCATTGTCATTGTCATTGTCATTGTCATTGTCATTGTCATTGTCATTGTCATTGTCATTGTCATTGTCATTGTCATTGTCATTGTCATTGTCATTGTCATTGTCATTGTCATTGTCATTGTCATTGTCATTGTCATTGTCATTGTCATTGTCATTGTCATTGTCATTGTCATTGTCATTGTCATTGTCATTGTCATTGTCATTGTCATTGTCATTGTCATTGTCATTGTCATTGTCATTGTCATTGTCATTGTCATTGTCATTGTCATTGTCATTGTCATTGTCATTGTCATTGTCATTGTCATTGTCATTGTCATTGTCATTGTCATTGTCATTGTCATTGTCATTGTCATTGTCATTGTCATTGTCATTGTCATTGTCATTGTCATTGTCATTGTCATTGTCATTGTCATTGTCATTGTCATTGTCATTGTCATTGTCATTGTCATTGTCATTGTCATTGTCATTGTCATTGTCATTGCCATTGTCATTGTCATTGTCATTGTCATTGTCATTGTCATTGTCATTGCCATTGTCATTGTCATTGTCATTGTCATTGTCATTGTCATTGTCATTGTCATTGTCATTGTCATTGTCATTGTCATTGTCATTGTCATTGTCATTGTCATTGTCATTGTCATTGTCATTGTCATTGTCATTGTCATTGTCATTGTCATTGTCATTGTCATTGTCATTGTCATTGTCATTGTCATTGTCATTGTCATTGTCATTGTCATTGTCATTGTCATTGTCATTGTCATTGTCATTGTCATTGTCATTGTCATTGTCATTGTCATTGTCATTGTCATTGTCATTGTCATTGTCATTGTCATTGTCATTGTCATTGTCATTGTCATTGTCATTGTCATTGTCATTGTCATTTTCATTGTCATTGTCATTGTCATTGTCATTGTCATTCTCATTGTCATTGTCATTGTCATTGTCATTGTTATTGCCATTGTCATTGTCATTGTTATTGCCATTGTCATTGTCATTGTTATTGTCATTGTCGTTGTCATTTCATTGTTTTTTCATTGTCATCTCATTTTCATTTCTCTCACATTTCAATTTCGTTTCAACAGTAGTTGAGTTTTTCTTTAAATTTTAATTTCATTGTTTTATTTCAGTCGCAAATTTATTGCTGGTACGTCCCGTTCTGCACGCTTTACGTTGCTGTCCTTTCCACGCAAACGGCTGCATCGTCAAGTCATACGCGGTGATCTGGACGTTTTGGTTTCACTTGGTGGCATCCTCTCGTTGTTTATCGGCATCAGTGCAGTGGGCATACTGGAATTCCTTTTTATTGTTATTCGCGCCATGATACGCACTTAAATCTAAAGGATCAACAAGGATATTATTGCAATTAAATAACCAGAAATCACGCAAAAATTATTTAATTATGCTTCACTGAATTGCACTCGCTCTCAGACATAAACTCGCACTCTCACATACAGTTACAGACAGAAAAAAAATAGCATCTATAAATATGCAACAGATTGTAAATGTAATAAATTAATATCTGAATACCAATAAATTTGGCGGTTTTGTCAAGCTGTTGCGTGTGCGCTCGCGCACGAACAACTTTATCAAAGATGTGTGATTAAATAATTATTCATGAAACACTGATGAGTAGCCAGTTTAAATGTAAGGAGTGTGAGTGTGTGTGTGTGTGTGTGTGACCGACTGTTTTACATATATGCAGCAGTAGCTTATTTCTAACCGCAAATTAATTTCGTCACAGCTCGTTGCTGTAGTCGGTGTAGTTGCGTGGCAACATTTGCATGCTTTTTCCAAAAAAACATAAAATTAATTCAACTGAGCATGAAATTCAGTCATCAGTTTTATTTAGGCCGCTATTTTGTTAATGTGTGCTCATAAATCTGCCACTTGACTTTTATCATTGTGCTTAAATGATATGTTATGATTATTAAATAAAATCAAATGAAATGATTTTCGAAATTAGCATGTGATGAAAATCCTTTTAACTTGCCACTAACTTAGGTCAAGCTATTAATAAAGCGTTGATATAGCTTTCAAAAAAAATTTCAACACAATTGTAGTAATCTAAAATCGCAATCCTTTTGCTTATCTTGGCATCGAAGAAAAAAAAAAACACAGTTTGTTGAACAGATTATTTTAGCACTTTATGGCAATGTTGCTATAACAACAACAACAACATACTCGCCCACTCATTGTCACAATCGATGGTTATTTTAAATGACGTCCTTGCCTTCGGTATGGCTTACAGCAAAACGTCCTTTTTGTGGCAAATCAAGTTGTGGCAATAGTTGGCTAAAAAAATAGTATCGCCAACAAACTTGTGCAAATTATCCACTCTACAGCAACATTGTCTGCCGAGCAAAACTGATGTAACAAGGATTGTGGTAATCTAACAAATCAATTACACTGACAGTAAAATTACTATCAATTCACTCAGCTTGCCTTCCCGTCTGCCATATGCTGAGAGCATGATATGTCTTTATTTCTCTTTTTTTGACAGTGTTGTTTTAAGACTCTAGCTTTTTCTTTACAGTGTATCGAAAATAATGCCAATCCTTTCACTTAACTTTGGTTCAACTTGTAAATGCTCTCATTTTTCAATTCCTTTTCGTGTGTTTTTTTTTTTCCCCCATTTTGGTACGTATTGATTTCTGCTGTTTTCTGCTGTTATTTTATCAGAGGAAATTACAAAGTAAATCTTGCGTAAAAATTCTATTTCACTTTTGGTTGAGCTTTAGGGGGAAAATTTTTGATTTAAACAAGCCTATCTGGGGTTTGAACCAATATTTATATCCCATGCGTTTGTTGTTGTTTCTTTTTTTTTTTTCTATGCCGTCTCAATTCCCTAGAGCTGTTTTCTTAACAAAACTCTTCAGAGAAAATTGAGTTAAGTTGAATGTTGACGCAATTTAGTTATTGAAATAATTTAACGTTTTAACTCGTAATATTCTCACAGGTTGTTTGTATTTGCTTCAGTTTGGTTTTTGTTATCATATTTTATATTTTTTGTGTAATTTTAGCAAAAGAAAAATTTGCAAACTTTTTTATTTATCTCTGTCGTTTCCTTGGTAAGTGAATTCCTGTCTTCAAATGTTTGTCATTTTGGTTTTTTTTTTTTCTTTTTTATGTCAGCAGGTATAGCCTCTAGGTCAATAGAGTCTGCTAGATTAAACGTATCAACAAAGAATTTTTTTCATAATTTTGACTCGTTCTCTTATCGTTTTCCCTTAACTTTTGAACTTTTGATTGAATATTTTATTGTAATTGATTATGTTTTGAAAAAAATTTTTGGTGTGTTGAAAAACGCTAGGAAAGGTTTTTGCTAGCTCAAAGTCTTTGTAGTCAAAGTTAGAGTTGGTTTTGGTTTGTTTTTGAAAATTTTGTTTAAATTCGATATTTTATTATTAACTTCATATCACTTGAATACATAATAATAATTGAGGGCCAAGGCATCTAATGGAATTGCTAACTAAGTAAACTATTTTCAAGTAAGTTGATTCGGTTTCGGATGTACGTGAAAAAAAGTGTTAGGCTGAGTAGCTCTAAATACGTTTTGAGAGGGGGGGAGGGATATTTATAGATTTTATGGGCGCGTTTGATTTCCTTAGTTGCAATAATTAGTTGTTGTCTTGGATAGACTCAATGAGAGTGAATGTCGGGAAGTGAAGTTCTGAAAGAGTTGTTTGTCTGTAAAAAAGCCTGTATTGTTGGCGCTTCTAGTAGCGTATGATTTAATGTGGTGTCCATAGGATTCCATCTTTGGTTTATTAATTTAAAATCACATGATAGATATTCTGTTGGAAGAACTGTCACTTACTTGTAAAAGTTGTGTTTATACTGGTGACCTACTTGTTATGCATGGATGAAGAACGCTTTCGAACTAAGACCAAAGACAATTATGTGTTAATGAGGAATTATAACTGGTATAAGTTGGGGCTATGGATAAGACGTTATTATTTGTGCTCAAAGGCTAATAAGCAGAGCAACCAAAAATATGTGCTAAAAATTGTATTTTATGCGCTTAAAATAATCCTTAAAAAAAGCAAAATATGTATTTAAAATATGCGCTTAAAGTGATTAAAATAATTTTAAAAACAACAAAATATTCTCTTAAAGAAGCTTTTCTTTTTCATACTTCACGGTAAAAAACATAAAATAAAAACAATAAAAATAAAAAAAAACAATAGAAACGAAAACAATGCAGTTTTAAAAAGGCAATCCGACCAATGGTTTAGGTGCTACACCCATTTAAATCAAATACATGCGCGGATGCGTGAACAGGTCCCTAGGGAGCTTGTACTGAAAATGCAATAAAACACTTATAAATGCATTTGTTCTTCGCTTTATTATAATTTTTTTATTGTTTCAACATATCACAGATGTGTTCTGTGAATTTTTGGTAATTTTTGGATAATTGTTATTGTGTCCTTGAAAGCATAATAATGTGGTAGTTTATTTTTGTACTATTTATATTACGTCCTTCCTTCAAAACATAATAAAGTGGTAGTTTATTTTGGTAATTGCTTTTCGTTGGAAACATAATAAACCAGTTCTTAAAATTTCTACCTATATTTCACTAATCTGTTTTATGTACAAAGAGCAGATGTGCATACTGTAGGTAACCTAAAGGCCAGGTAGACGTATGAAAGAGTATATAAGAGGTTCTAATTTCATCAGCCAAATCATTCTAAGTTCAGAAAGTGAGCAGTAAAGTGTGATATATAAAGTGAAAATAAAAGTAAGAAAATTGAAATGGCAGACCAATATACAAATATTTGAAGTTGCTGAAATGGTTGTACGCCGTAGTACAAGATACCAGGAAATGAGTGTAAATGAAAGACGTGCAGTTGATGACAGATTTGCTAATTTTATGCAAGAAGAGCGGAGCGGTGACGAAGCCTATGATGCTTTTGATGACGACTCCATATATGAACCAGGTTTTCATGGTGATGATTCGGACGCAGAAACTCAACAACATATCTGGTAAATTGCCAAACCAGGATGGTAAGTAAATCAGGGCCAAAATGTTGTACTTACGCTTATGGAGAGATATATGGATACTGGCAGCACAGTTTATGCAGACAACTTCTTCACAACATTGGATTTGGCACGTGTTTTGATGAGGAGGAAAACGGGCTACGTTGGAACAGTTCGCGCAAATAAGAGGTTCGTACCGCAGGAGTTCCAGAAAAATCACCAGCGTCCTGTCCTCACCACATTGTTCGGCTTCAACGATGGCGATATAGCACTATCTTCATATGTGCCAAAACGAAACAAAGCTGTTCTTCTTATGTCTACTCAACATTATACTTGCGCTGTCGACGAGGCCAGTGCAAAGCGGAAACCCTACAGCATTCTGGACTACAATGCTAATAAATCTGGCGTAGATGTGATGGACCAAATGCTGGGCAATTACTCGTGCAAACGCTCTACACAACGCTGGCCATTAGCAATGTTTTACAATATGGTAGACGTTGCTGCACTTGCTGCATTCACCATATACAACGAAATGCAGCCTGACCAACGAAGTGATCGACGACGGGCGTTCCTCCAGCTCCTCATCAGGCAGTTGGCAATGCCAAACATTGAGAATCGGGCCCTAAACAACCAAATCACGAAGCATCCAAGGATACGCAATGCGATGGAGACATTTGATGTCAGGGTAAGAAAAAACTGCTCCAATTTCACAACCAGACTACTAATTTTGTTTTTTTTTATTTTTTTTTATCTTTTCAGATAAGACCAAGACCGGTAGAAGTCAATTCACCAGCATTTGCGCCAAGGACGAACAGGCCGTCATGCCGCCTATGCCGTTCTGAGTACGGACGGCAGCGGAAAACGAGGGCCTACTGCTTCAATTGCGACAATGCTATTTGCGGAGAGCATTCTACAGTCCTCCACCGCTGTCATACTTGCGAACAGGTCACGATGGACCAACAGCAGCAACAACAACAATAGAAAATATGATGTTTTATATGTAAATTTTATTCACTTTCATATGACCCATGTAAAAAAAAAAAAAACTCGAGTGTAGCAACGTACACGTATCAGAAGTGAAACTTCTTCAACAGTAAGAAATAAGAGAGATTTTAGTGTGAAATAGAGAGAGAAAGTATCTGAAAAGAAATTCAATCAATACGAAATGGAATATTAATTTGTTTATTCAATATTTGCATCCAGGGACAATATTAACTTTTGTCACTTAATTTTTATTTTTTTCGACAAAAATAATAGTTTTTTGTGCCTTATAGTTTTTTTGGGCAAAAATAACAGTTATTTTCTGCCGTTAAAAAAAAAATTTTGATATTATTATTTTCATCTCATCGGTGAGACATTTTACACATGGTGTCAACTTTACCTTTATGAAGTTTTCAATCTGTCAAGCGGCCTTTAAGAAAACACAAATTGCTTGATATTTTTGACCGAAAAAATGAAAGTCACAAAATAACTGCTATTTTTGTCAAAAGTAACCTTTATTTTTCCTCGAAATATACTAGGCAAGAAATTAACTTTTAAAGAATCAGTTTCAAATTAAAAAGCGACTTAATATACGTGAGGCTGAGGACATTTGTAATATAATGGTATATTTGAAAAAGTCTTTCGACAATATTTTTCATTTGAAAATTGTAAAATAACAGTTTTTTTCGGTACTTGTTTTAGTTCAGTTGGTGTTTTAGTTGCTTTCGAATGTCTTCTCAACATTGTTACTTTTTGAATGCTGGATTGCATTTGCATAGTATTCTTTGAAGAAGCCTCCGAAAGCAGAGGCAAATCTTGTTCATTATTACCTCCTGCTTACTGATCAAAATAATTGCTATGTTGATAGAGGGCCTCATAAAGCAGCGAACGTTGATTGTTGAGTGCATCAACTTGGTTGGCTTTAAAATTTTGTTGAGATGCACCAGTGTGTTTTTGTGGGGATTGGTTCTTTGTAGATTCACTAAAATACACTGATGTTTCGTAAACATGAATTTTGAAACTCAGCCGTTGTTGCAATCACCTTACCTTCATCATTAGTTGCAGACCCAGCTGCGGCTGTATTCTTAAGAGCTCTAATTCGCTCTCTTTATTCCCGAACGCGTTCTGCTCCTATTTTAGCTATTTTTCTATTTTTTTTTCCGTGCATATTTGTAGGATGAAAATTAATGTTACGGTTATGTTAATAATGTAATGTTAATGTTAATCTAATGTTAATGTTAATTATGTTATTTTCAGTATGTTACGCGTCAGTTTTAATTAAATTTTGTTTGAACATATATCATGTGCCTTCGTGGCGTAAAGATATAGATTCCGGCTCATAAGCAACGATGTTCGGGGTTCAATTCTCGGCAGAGGCAGTAATTTATTTTTTATTTTCATATGAATTGAAAACGTTAGCCTAGCGTCACGAAAAAGGACCTTGAAATTTCACTCGCCGCCAAAGAAGTTTCACTTCAAAAAAAAAAAAAAAAAAATTTCAATATACAGTTTTGTTCTTTGGACAATAATAAACATAAAAACAAAATTAAAAAATTTTTGCAATTTTTGTTCATAGTAAAATACTTAAAAATAAAAAAAGGTCCCTGAGGACCTGTTCACGCATTGAAGGGTAAAAAAATGTTCACGCATCGAAGGGTAAACAGATGTTATTGTTGCATATTTAAAAGCAATAATTTCTGAAATTGAGTACTTTTCAATATGTTCAGTTTCTTTTGGATTTTGGTCAGAAATTTGACTAGCAATTTTTGTAAAATATTAAAACCTTGATTTTTGTTTTTATACATTGTCAAGCTTTTTTTTCTAGAAACATAGTCTCACTTATCAATAGATTTTTTTGCTTCTTGAACAATTTGCTTCTTGTTCAATTGGTCAGCCATATTTAAACTGCATGTCTGAAGTCGCTTGATGGCCTCAATTAAGCTACAAAACTTTTATACACATAAGTTGGAAACGCAAATTTTTTACTTGGAATAATTACTATAACATAATTCTGTAAAATGAGAGTGCGGAACGCTTGATATTTTTGAAAAATTTCATAGCATATTTTTAGGCATTTTCTGTTTTGCGATTTATTAAAACTTCAAAAACTTTTTATATTTGTTTTTTTATTTTGAAATTTTCAGTTTAACAAAAAATTTGTAAGCTTATTTCGTCGCACCTACTATGGTTTCCATTTTTACATTTAGGTATTTTTAAAATATATGGAACTAGAAATTGTTATCTGAATAATTTAAAATCGAATATATGACCATCGCTGATTTCATTACATCATCTTGAGTGGTCGCCTAAACTAATAAGTGGTATTTTTCACCAAGTCGCCTTGATCAAAGAAATATTTGAAAATAAAGTAAATTCGTCGCTGCGCCTAAAAAATCAGGTATGTGATTTTTTATGATTTTTTTTTTATTGCATAACTGAATAGCTCTACTCAATGTCCATCTGTGCGCTGAACGGCTTTTTGTTATCTCACATTGGAGACATTTTTTTTATTACTTTTGCAATAAATTCCTTGTAGAGTTCTTAAAATTTTTAATTAAAAATTTGAAAAATCAGGTATGTGCTCGAAAAATTTGATCATAGTAACAACAAAATGCCCGTAAAAAAATCGGTTATGTGTCTGAAAATGGAAGAATGCATCCTCGCTTCGTGCTGGAGTAAGAAGTTTAATTTTTTTTTTAATATTTATCTCTAGATTTTTAAAGCAAAAAATACAAAATTATGACATTGCAATAAATTTGCAAGCGCAGAGAATAAATTAGTTTTTTTGCTCTCCTGAAAAGTTGTCGAAAAACACATAACTGAATTTTGAGGCGCAGCGACTAAATGTTTTCACAGTTTTAATTAATTTTAAAAACTACATGTAACCTGACGGAATAACAATATCGTGATGCGTCTTTTAATAGTCTTTAGTATGAACTGTTTCTTTTACCGGTGGCATGCGTTTTAATATTATTTTCTTCGGAAAGTATTATCAAAGTAAAGAATTTAGTATAATTTAACAAAATTTTAGTTCTAACTTTGACCAAATTTGTTCTAATTGAGCCTAAAGTAAATCAATATTTCATGATTATCCCTTATTTAAACCGGGCCCGTCATTTTTGACGGGAAAAAATAACTAGTTCTTGCATAACTCTCACAGACTGTGAATTTTCTGCATCCAACATATTGACAATATGTTCTATTTTTTCATAGTTTTCTTCATAATATTCTGCAGCTTGTAGCTAAGTTCTACATCGCGTAATGACTGGTTATGACGACAAAGGAAGTTCTGGTTCTATCTCTCTAAAAACTGCCAGCCATGAGGGTGCTTTCAAAAAAGATTTTTTGCCGCTTGCTACGAGTCGGTCAACATTTGGGAAACAACTGCAAATTTCCTCACATACTCTATTCAATGCATGTGCCAAACACGTCACATGAGTTAGTTTTAGGTAAAAAACTTTAACTGCACTTGCAGCTTTTACCATGTACGGTGCAGCATCAGTGATGAAAAGAAGTAGTGCATCTTTGTTGTATTCTGGCCCGAAAATATCAACTGAATCCGCAAATAAGTGAGCTATTGAGCAGTGGTTTACTTTATCTAATAAAGCTGTGTTAATCAAAAATTTTTGTTTTGCAACTTGATCATCGTTGGGTAACACACCTATTACAACATTTGCCACGTATCGACCTGAAGCGTCTGTGATTTCATCCATTGAAATCCAGAAGTATTGGTTTTTTATAGCTCTTTTAATATTATTCTTTGTAAGCTCATATAAACTGCATAATTTTGGTATCAAAGTGGTTTCTGATGGCAAGTCTATATAAATATATTTCATAAAAAACGATTTGAGATGTTCATTTCATATTTTGTACAAAAGAATATCGGACGAAACGAAAGCTTTACACAAATCTTTCGTAAATTCTGCACTTCTCGATGAACATTCTGTTAGAAATTGTTGTGATTGAGGTGGTAAGCTTGAAAGATGGTTGGATTTTTTTTTGTGCCCAGCGCTTTCCACATACTGCACCACACAGGACCTTCGGTCTGCATTCACTGTTTTGCTTCCATCACTTCTTAGAACTGGAAACTCAGAAACGTACCTTCCCAACTTAGAAGACTGCTTTTCTTTAACCTTTGGCATTATCTAAAGAAAAATAAGTTCTTATAAAAATATGTAAATGTTTTAATAAATATATATATTTCTTACTTTTAACTTTGAATTTGCAAACACGAAGTTAATCAAGCACATGTGCAGGTATTCTTGATACGTGTCAGTTCGGCATGTGGAAAACAAAGTCGATTTTTGCTCGAAATTTTTATACAGTGGTGCCAAATTGCTATAAAGTTGAACTTATGCGGGGTGCACATGTGTGCAGTGTAGGGATGCGCAACATTTTTTTATTTAATTTCATTTTAAATTAGCGAGTGTAACCCGGTGTTACTCGGGATTGTTTTTCGAGCACAGAAAGAGGACGATTTTCAAAACTGCTCTCATTATAACATTTTTAAAATTAACAATTACATATAAAAATTTTTTAGATAAATGTTTTTTTGGGGTTTTGCCCCCTCCTTCCGTCGAAAGTGTTCAGTCCAATTTCCGTAAAACTGTACCTGCCAGACATGATTAAAAAAAATTACATCTTCACCGTCTCGATCTGATGTCTGCTTTCTGAGGAAAATGGTCACCCACACTCAGAAAAAAACACGTATCTTTCTCCGATGAAAAATTCCTCCATTTTTGATAATAGCAATTTTCTCTTTTTCAAATAAAATTTTCTTCAATTAGAATAAATTTTTACATTTTCGAAGAAATATTTCTTCACTTCTAGGAAATAGAAAACTTTTCAATGTCTCTCATAATGATAAATATTTTTCTCGCACAAAAAAAATATCATTTATAGAAAAAAATTTATTGAAACTTAAAAATTGTTCCTATATTTTGATAAAAAATTCACTATGAGAAGTAAGTTCTTCAACAAAAACAAATGTTTACTCAAAAATAAAACGTCTTTTTCTCTAAAATCGATATATTTTTATATATGTCACTTTTTCATGGAAGCATTTTATCATTTTTAAAGAATTTTTAGAATCACATTTATAGAAAGGCATTCTCTGTAGCAAAATCTATAGACTTATAGATTATAGACCATTTTTTTCTAAATATGATGCCTTTTTATAAAATTCCGAGAAATTTTTTTTTGAGTGCAGTTTAAAAAGCCATTTCGAGAAAAATAATTTGAAAGTTTTTCTTAGCATGCATTTAATATGCAATTTTATCTCAAAAAAGGTTCCAATTTTAAAAAATCATTTTAGCATCGATTCGATTTTTGGATTGTTTTCGTTCGACTTTGGTTTTAGTCGATACTGTTCGGCTAATTTTGTTCATCTTTATATAGCTTCTGCTTGTATTCGTTTAACTTCTTTTTATTCGTTAGTCTTTAGTTCTTGACTTCGTTTGCCTTGGTTTTTGTCGAAAGAACTTTTAGAATCATAGGATATATTTCCAGCCAGACATAGTTGATTGAATAAATCGCCCTCTCACGGAAATTCTCTGAAATTTAAATAGCCTCAATTCTGTTGCAGGATCAGGTTATTTCACGTACCAAATTTAAGTAATATCGATCTAGTCATTTAGGAGTTATTGCGTTTTAACAATATACTACTTAAAGCGCCCTCTTGCGAAAGTCTTTGGAATTTTTTATATTTTATGTTTTATCTGGAGTTGAACGTTCATACCAAATTTCATTAAAATCGGTACAGGTGCTTAGGAATTATTAGAGTTATTAGAGAGATCAAATTAGGTATGTATGTATTTACCAAAACTAAAGTGTGTTCAAAAATTGGGAGTTATCCGTCAATGAACACGCCCTACTCTCATAGCGAAAGCACAATAAAGGCATTTACTATGAGCAACAGGAATAAAACTTGGTACGTGTAAATTTTTCATCAACATATAAATGCATATAAAGTATAGGCTTCATCCGCCCACGGACACGCCTATTTTCAATAGTATTATTTTTTTTTTTTTGAAAAGTAGGTAAAGGGTATTTCATAGATGGCCAAGACCGACTTTAGACTTTCTTTACTTGTCTTTACATGGGCTTACTTAGGCCCCGTGGGTTATGTTACCTACCATCTCCCAGAGTGTTACCCATCTTTTGGTTAATAGAATGTTATTTGTTTCATAATTTATTTTAGTATCTTGGGGGACATTTCGTATGCATTTCACGTGTTAAAAGATTAAAATTAAAATAACCAAAAAAAGCTCAAATAAAGTTCCAGTTAAAAGCATACAAAAAGGAGCGTCTTGGTTTAACCATCTGAGGTGTAAGCAATCAACTCTTTTTCCAAATGAAACAAAAAAGTTTCAAGTATTTTATTTGCGTTTCTCATATAAAGTATGCAAATAATTTATTTGATATACCAACCATGTTCAGTACAAAGTGAAAAACTGCCAGCTTGCAGTGTTATATAAGCAAAACATCTAATTAACTTTCTTCACATGCAGCATAATAAGTATTTACAAAGCACTTAAAAGTTCATATTTGAATTTATAATTAAATGGATTAAGCGTAAAGGCAGGAGCAGCATGTGGTACATACTTACTTAGAGCTAGATAGACAAAGTTAATGTGTAATAATAAAAAAAAATTGTCAAAATTAAAAAAAGCTACGTGAGTGCAAATATTTGGAGGGAGAAAAGTCACAAAGTGTATCATTTACACTTCATTGACACTTACTTTATTGACCTTTACGCATACATAAACAAACATATATATTTCAGTATGACACATACAGATGCAGATATTAAATGCTCTTCACGTCAGCAACATATGAAGAAAAACTTAATGAAGGAAATTGTGAAAAAAGTTTGGCCTTGTATGAGGTATAAAGTAGGACATCGACATAGAGTATAGAGCACATAAATTAAACATTCAGCTGGCAAATTCCTGCACTAGACTACTTATGAAATATATATATACACACGAATACACATACTTGCTGAGTTCATATGGAACAGTGTAGCAAGCAGCATGAAAGACAGGCTAGCTACATACTCATATGCCAGCCAGGTACTATAATAAATCTATCATTCCAAGGATTCTTTAGCTGAACTCGTGCAAGCATGTTTAACAAAAATATAACTGACCAATAAATTGTCAGTAATACTGCCACATACACACACGCACAAACGTAGCTCTCAAGAGTAAAATGTACATTAATGCGTTCCACTACAGAGCACATGAATGGATGGATGCCAAGCCAACAAGAGACGCCTGCAGAGAGTAAAAATTATGGCTATATTTCATTAATGCACGCAAAATTTGATTTAATGCTGTAATCATGCAGAACTTTATGTATCAAGATATATTTTAAGTATTGCATAGCTATGATTTTTATATAAACGAAAAACAAAAAACAAAAAAAAAAATTTGCCAAAAATTTATGAATATAAAATAGAGATAAGGCAGCATCAGCAGTTAAGTTTAGTTATGTCGGTGCTTTTAAGAACTTAGCTGCTTAAATTGCCAATTGAACGGAAATTTATGTTACATAATAACAGCAACAACAACAGCAAAACAACAACAAAGTGTCGCTAATGAAGTGCAGTAAAAGTTTTACTACTGCCAAATATTTGCAGCCTTGCAATCAATTTCAACACACCCACAAACACACCAATAGAGTTTAACCTTTGTGTGTTTGTATTACTGTTTTTGTGTGTGTGTTTGTGTGTGTGTGTGTTTGTCTGTTGCTGCCACATGAGCTTCTTTGCCACTTCATTGCACGCATCCGTTAAGGCACCTACCATCTACTCTGCTACTAGCGCATCTTTGCAGTTCTTCACACCCACCCACTTAAGTTGCGTCGCACAGTGGTTGCAGAATTGCATGGAAGAATAATGCTCAATTCTCAGTGTATACTTTTAATAAAGTTTTATAAAGTTTGAGTACTTTTTTCGACTATTGTTCATTAACACAGCTCATCGAAATTATTCGACGATGAATTCCTCATTAAAAATGTTTCCTTCAATAGGTTCCACAAGTTCTCTATCGACTTTAAGTGCGACTGTGGTGGCCAAATCATTTTTTTTTTCCTTATCCAAAAACCATTTTAAGATTTTGCACCACATGTTTGGGTTTATTATATTTCATAAATGAAGTAATGACTAGCTCTCATCCGGATTTTTCAATACTGGAAATATAGAAAACCTTCAAAATAACAATGTTTTTTTCTGCTTTAAGTATTCCATCAATTTTTTGACAAATAAACCTTTTATTTTCTTCAAAACAGTCATCTTTGGATTAATGATTCTCCTCCAAATTTGAATGTTTTCTGAATATTGCAAAATGTAATGGTTTTTTTCTTTTGGCACACAAACCAAACCGACTTTTATTGGATCTCAAACGATGCGTTTTTGATTCATCTGATCACGTAACAAGATTACACTGTCCGATGGTACAGTTCGCATATTGTTTTTCCAACTTTAAGCTTACTTTATAGCAGTTAAAAAGAGCTTATTTATTATAGTTTTGGTCTTAAGAGAATTTTCTTTTAGATATATACGTATTGTTCTATTGGGAACACTGAAAGATAGAATCTCGCATACAGTTTTATTGACCTGTGCAATATTGCCAACAACACTTTTCTCCTGAAAATATGAATGTGAGAGCCAGGTAATAATTCCGATCCAGAACTTATAGAACATATTGTTGAAAAAACAAATATTGTAAAATCCGCCAACGAATATTGTCGATGCTCTCTGGTTGTTTGTAATTTGGGGAATGGTGAAAGAAAAGTACGAACTAATACTAAACTTACTTACATAAAATAGTTAAAATTTATAAAAAAAATCCTTTAAAAAAATGTTTTTCAAAAATTCCTTCAAAAAATTTAATATTTTCTAAATAATAAATAGAACTATGTACCTACAGAAGGACTCTAGCATACATTGTTATTGACGGTGTTGCTCAGTGTTGCTCAGTGTCATCCTGGTATAAAGGTTAGTCGTTATAGATTATTTTCGTTAATGCAAGGTTAATCTTTGGAAATTAAATTGTTGTTGTTTTTCGTGTAAAAATTATCATGTTATGTTTACAGGAGCCGTGTTGAAATATTTTGCCTCATATATCCCTGGATGTACAAAGATGGTGTGCAATGATATTGAAGACTTAATTATGGCAATAAATATCGAATGTAGCTCTCAGGAATGGCGTATCTTAAAGATTTATTCAAGAAAAGAATGAAAGAAATAATCCAATATTATGATAATTTCAAGAACATATGAAATATTATGATTGTTCCAATTACATATGAAATCCACCTGAAGTAAATTTATAATTCGAGAATATGAAAATATTGGTTGCACTAAAATATGAACATCACGAGTGGCGGGCCAGCATGTTGTGACTTAAAAGTTGTTCCTATCCTTTCGAGTGAACAGGCTGAAAACGTTAAATATACATAAATGGTTCTTGGAGCGATTAGTATAGCAGATTCATTTGAACTCTTGTTTTTCTTTTTAACTTCATTAACTCGATTAAACATAATTTAGCGCTCAATCTGAACATACTTTACGAATCTTATCTGCTTAATGAATGTATCAGTGACAAGTTAAATGTAGATTCCTATTTTATGTTGACCGTTTTTTCATACAAGCTAACCCACTCAAAACCAGTTTCGTTTGACATTTTAGCACTCTGAATAAGTTATATAGCAACTCTGAATAAGTTTAATATTAACCCTTTATCGCGTATAAAGTTTTTACTTTTTTTCTGGCTTTTACTTCAACAACTATACTATTGTAAAACTTTTTGTCTGTTCATTCTAACCTGTATGTAGCCCTTCTTTGGCAGACCTTATCACCCTAAATAATTTGACTCTTCGCCTTTTTTCGAATGATTTGTCATTAAGTTCTTGGCAAATAGTCTTGGCAAATAAAAAAGAGAGATATATCTCTATAATTAAATTGTTACAGCATATAACTCCACTATTTAAACTGTTTGAATGAAATCTGAGTATACCTTTAAATTCTACTATCTGTGACTTGATTTTGTCTAATGATAAGGTAAAGCTCAGCCGCTCCAGGTCTCCTCGAATGATCCACTCAACCTTTAGTTATTAACTACACAGTTGAAGAATGACTGTATTGTAAATATTCTTTTGTTCAATACTCATTAAAGATGGTATTGATAAATTTGGCTAAAAGCATTATTTGAAGGTGACAGTTTCGGAATGCGGCAATGCTTATGTTCGGTAAGATTTCAGTATTAATTTTGTAACAGTTGTATTAATCGGATATGATATGGTTGATATTCGGTAGTTATATTATTGGGCAGTATACGGTAGTCTTTTAATATTCCCACATGACAGTCTTCGGTTATGATGATTGACAGTATTTAGTTATATTTAAATAAGTTTCATGCAAGAGCTGATAAACAGCACATTAGCAAATTTAAGGCTGTACAACGAATAGAATAAAATATAAACGATTATCTGCTGTGAGGGCTGCTTTACATGGCAGAGGGGTAAAAAAAATTATATATTAACATAAGTATTTAAGCGATTTTTTTGCAATTTTCTAGCAGAGCAGCAATGTGAACAGATTATCAAACAAAAAATAGAATTTCAAGCGAAAATTGATACCGCATGGTGAGACGTGAAGAGTGTTATGCATGACGAGTTAAACCATTTGCTACAAACTGAGCTCACTAAAGCATTTTCACTCCAAAACCTGTTGAGAATTATATGATGATCAAGCGAAAGTTGGCTATAATAGTTAGTCGTTAATTGCTTGTGCGTAGGTGTGCTGTGTGTTTCGTGTTGGTTTTTCGACTGTTAAAAGTTTTTGTTGTTGTTTACTAAGAATGAGCCAAGGCAGCCCAGGTTCATTCTCTGTGATGGGCATCGATAAAATACAGTGGTTCAAACGACTAACTGGACAGCGCAACGATCTACTTTAAAAGCAATTTTTTTAGGAAAAAGACGTTATTTGTAATGCAGAAATTTCTACAGCATGTTTAATTGTTGTTTTAAATATTGTTTGGTACAAAGAATTTACCAAAAATATACTCCTAGCTCATTCAGTTAGCAATAATTTAAAAAAATCCCCTTTTTAAGGTTCAAACGTCTAACCGGACACAAACAAATTGTTGTTAAATTCATTATTTCAATACTTAGTTGAGGAACCTTTTGCATCAATTATGGCTGAAAACGATTTTTTATGGAGGGGAACAAGTTTCAGCAAACATCTGTTGAATGCTGTTCCATTCCTTGATAAGTTCCTCCTTGAACTGAGCTGTGCTTCGAACGCTTCTGTTGTAGAGCCTTTTATCCACTTCATTCCATACATTTGCAACGACGTTGATGTCAGGCGATGGGGGACCGGTTTGCAATAATTTGGGGCAGTTATGTACCATTGCTATACTTATGCCACAGCAGAAGTGTGTTTTGGGTCATTCTCTTGATAAAAATCAAAGGTCTGTAATATACGAAACTTTACGGCACTCTGCTTTAATTTGCCTTAAAATATTAAGGTATAGTATATATCCGTTTTATCATCTATAAACACTAGATTCCAGACACTTGCACCAGATATACAGTCCCAAACCATCACAGAATCACCTCCAAGTTTCACTGTAGTACAAGTATTTTTGCTTTTAAACTCGGTGTTCGGTTGTCGCCATACTTAAGCCCTACGTCTAAACCGTCCAAGTTGAATTTGCGTTGGTCAGTATATAGTACCTTAAATAAAACATACCACTTGCATTTAACCTAATTTTTTTATATATTACCTTAATTACCGTATCCCAAAGAGCATAATTTTTAAGCAAGTATTCTCAAGCAAACTGAAGTCATAGTCTTTTGGGTTTTTGGGCTAATGAACGGCTTCTTTTGCACAATTCTTCCATTAAAATCATTCTGACTAAGTGTGTTACGAATAGTTTACACACATAAGTCCTTTCCTTAACTTCTTTTACATAATTTTTCAGCGCGTTTGCAGATCGGAATCAATGGTTTTTTATTTGTAGAATAATTTGGCGCTCATCACGGTCGCGTAGTGTTTTACCTTGACCCTCCCGACTTTTATTGAGGATTCGGAAGTCGTCACGATACTTTTTCAATAATATCGTGGACCGTAGAATGGTTTCGAACAACGATATCACCGATTAAGCGAATAGTTTTACCTTCACAGTATTGCCGTATAATTAGCGGCCAAATTTCGAATGTTGTGTGCGTGCGTTTTTGCAATATTGTACAATTTTTTGTAGTAGCGATTACCGAAGACAAAAAACAATGAGCCGAATCAATACAAATTGGGTTTGAATTCGTTTTTAAAGACAACAACATGCGTAATTTTAAATGTCCGGTTAGACGTTTGACCCTTAAAAAGGGGATTTTTTATATTTTTGCGAACTGAATGAAAGTGGAGTATATTTTTGGTAAATTTTTTGTACCAAACAAAAGTTAAACCAATAATAAAACATTGTGTAGAACTTTCCATATTTTATATTCGGTTTTTTCTTAAAAAAAATGGTATTTAAATTCGCTCGCTGCGTTGTCCGGTTAGTCGTTTGAACCACCACTGTATATTATTTATTTTAATTTTATGAAATACTAGTTCTTTCCCGTCAAAAATGACGGGCCCGTTTCCACATATTTGATATTAAAATATTCAAGTAACAGGTAAGTTTTAGTTACAAATGTTTATAAAATACCTTAAAGTAAAAACGAAAACCATAGTAGAAACGACATAGAAATTTTAAGTAAAACTGAAACTTTCAAACTTAAAAAAAAATTGTTTAAGTTTTTGAAGTTTCAATAAAACACAAAACAGAAAATGCCTTAAAATATGCTGTGAAATTTAAAAAAAAATCAAGCGTTCCTCACTCACATTTTACGGAATTATGTTATAGTAATAATAATAATAACAATAATAATAATATTAACAACTTTTTTTTAGGACTCAGCCCACTGTGTGACGCTGTCACAGCACTAATGCAAAAACTTTAAACTTTGATGCGGCAACGAATACCAAGTTTTAAATCACATTTCAATTTATTTGCTTACTCTTCGATGCGCATTTTGTAACTTTAGCCTCGAAAAGTAATTAATTACAAAATTAGTGAAAGTCTGATAAGCAGTTGCGGGTGACTCCACGTATATATGAGCGAGTGTATGTGTGTGTGTGTGTGTGTGTGAAGATGCATCAATATATCCTTGAATGTGTGCTAGATAGATTGTAATTACTACTTGTGTAAAACTTGAAAAAAGTTAAGTTATCTATCGAAGTTGTTCTGGAAAAATTCATTTAAATTAAAAGTCTTTCACAAGTATTGCATAAGCTAAGGCGGTATACCTCAGCAATTCTTAACCACTCATGTTCTTAAAATATATTAAAAAACTTTGTTGCTGATTTTGAAATATTTACCAAGCTATGTATGTGCAATACAGTTGTAGCATATAATTTCAATTAGATGAAAATTTGCAAAAAATCGTCTGCGAAGTGTTAAAGTACATAAAATCTGCCGAATTAATTTAGATAAAACTTTAATTAAAGCATTAAAATTTATTCTTTACCACGAAAAATAAGGCCAAATATACCAACAGCAATATATCAATATGTCAGAAAATAGTTTGACTAACTTTTTAAATATTAAGTACCTACCAACATTTCTTTAGCATCAACGAACAATGCTCAGAAAAGTTAACTTGATTATGTCTCTAATGCTTGTTGACTTTAATGCAAGAACTTAGCCAACAGCTATGCAATGTCTGCCAAGAATAAATTTAACAAAAACAAAATAAACATATATGTAGCTCTACATATATGCAACAAAATATTGCAGCCATTCAAAATTTTTAGCAACTACAGCACAATTTGTCTTGAGCTTTCATCTTGGCATAAATAAAAAAAAAATTATATTTAAAAAAAAAAAACATAATAATATAGAACTAAAGCAATTTTGTTGATTTTTGTACCATTTTGGCTGCTGGCCAGGTAGTAAATTAAAGAACAACAAAAAATATGGCAAATTGAAGCCTTAGAAAAAAAAAAACTATAGAAATAAATAACTTCTGAGCGCAGAAAAATGAAGAAGCTGCTGCTTCACAGCGAGTTCACAGCAATAAATAACGGCAAGAGGATGTTTAGTTTTTTGACGTGACATCTTGACACCCTCATGTTGTGCTGCTGCTTAAACGCTTATGTAGCCATTTGTGCCGAACAGTGACAGGCATCGGCTGCAATTTTTCACTCTTTGACGCCCATTTTAGCAGCAAAAAGCTTTTTCCACTTTTCTATTTTGATAAATCCAAGCCAATTATTTTTCGTTAGTCAAGCAGCAATTAGTCAAGATTTTGATTAAGAACAAGAAAAAAAAAAGAAAAATAAATAAAGCTAGAAAAATTAAATATAAAGCAGGAATATATGTATAGAAAAACCAAAAAAAAAAGAAAGTTCTTTAGGAAAAACTTAAAAGATTTAAATCTTATATTCTTGCGGAAGTGTTTGATATTAACATTAAATTTATTTCACCACACTTTAGAGCTTTATGCTAGAGTTTTTAAAATTTTGAGAGAAATGAAAAAGGTTAAGCTAGAAAAAATAGAAGTCAATCAAAATTGTTTATTTTTACCTCTTTTAAGTCATATCAGTATGAAGTAGGGCCGTATCCTGAAGTTTTATGTTAAAGATATCAGCAAACTACTTGCCAGTTCCTACCTGTCCTTTTTTAACTTAAGTACCTATTCTTTGTAAAATCAATTTATTGTCAGAAATGTCCATTCTTTGATGTTTTGTGGAAGAAACAGCTTATCGTCTATGAATTCAAGACCGGTGTAATATCAAAATCAAAAACATGTAGTGATGTCATATCTTGAAATATGATCCTTTGAAAAGTTCTATTCTTTGTAGGCTTCGAGTGAACAAAACGCGTTTTGATTAGTTTTTGTGTTTGTTTTTGTAATTTCTAATGATTTTTCTTGTGTAATTTTTTGTAATGTTGAAAAACTGTGCTAAATCCGATAGTACTTGGAACAAAGAAAATATTTATTTTTCAAAGTCACCACGGACGGCTTTCGAAAAAGGAATTGGATCGAATGTTGCGCCTTGAAGCTGAAACCTACGGGTACAGTCTCTGGAAAGAATTTCAGAATGAAGGATTTTGTAAATCCTCCAGGTGATCCGCCGCCAATTTACATCATTTAACTTTAAAACTAATCTATAGAAGGAGTTTAGTTACATGGGACTATCAGATGTGGCGATGCGGAGAAGGCAAACGAAAGTGAATAAAAAAAAAAATTGAAACTGTTTCAATAGTATCGTAAGTGTAGACGTAGAATTCCGTTTAAGTTATAACCTCTTCTACTTTGTCTTTTGGGTCCGATTGTCTTGTCCAATTTGCACGTATTTTTTATTGATCCTCCGAAAATTAACAAATAAATTAATAACACTCATTTATGGACTTCTTATCGAGACCAAAACAAAGAAAAAGTTAAAAGTAAGCATGATAAAATGAGCAAACAAAAATAAACAAGCAAAATATAAAATTTTGTATACCATTTCGCTAAGCTTGACATATTGAGTTCATTGACGTAGTTGAAGAGAAGGCAAAGCAATTGCAATTTCCATTAGTGCCACTTTCGCCTCTGCCCTAATTTCAAGAAAATTCTTAAATGTTTTGAATACCAAAAATATGTCATCGCAGGTTGTTAGGTAATTGATTAAGCTAAACAAAAAATGTTTCCAGAAAGAAAAATATTAACTTTTAAAGAAGTTATCGTCCAAAAACTAAACCTGTCTCACAACACCCCACTCTCCCCTAAATATTATAAAATAAAATTAAGACTCCGATTTTAAAAATCGTATGGTGACTATATCTCGCTCTGAGCACATGTCCTTTCCATTAGTGCAACTTTCGTCTCCGTTAAATGTTTTGTTTGCGAGCTACATTTTCGTCTCTGTCCAATGTATAGTTTGCGAGCTGCAATTGCTATTGCTAGTTGGATGTGAGACCCAAATTTGGTTGCATTAAAAACATAAATTAAAATTTTTCGCCATCTATTGGAAAAAGCATTAAACGAAATATGATCTAATCCGTTTTTTAAAGGAGTTGAATCTAACCGGTTCAATTTCGTTAAGATTGACAGTTTCAGTTCATTGGCTGAGTTGAAAAGAGGTTGTGATTGACAAATTGTCTTAAAATAGAGCACTCATTTTTAAGTACAAGAACCCAATGAAGAAGCTCGCGAATCAGTACGTATAAAACAAAAACAATACAAGCAAAAATAACGAAGAAAATACAGGAAAAGCAGCATGCACAGCTTAAGAAGCTGATGATTGATTTTCTTATATAAGCACATGAATTTTTCTACTTATATTCAACTATTTTGTGACTTTTATATAATTTTGACAAAATTCAAAATTGGATATTCATTCAGCGCAGGATATATCTGACATTTTAGTATATATATTATATTTAAACAATGAGCATAAAAGGCTGTAGTTATACCCTAAAGTATTCGTCAAAAAAGTTTCATGGCCTTGAAAAAGTTTTTTAAAACAACCCCATACAAAAGGCGCTGTAAGACGTAATTCTACGTCGAAAGTCCCTCGAACTGTGATTTCAGAAATCTTTCTTGGCGATATTCTTTCATATTTTTGTTTCTTTGAATAAAAAAAAAAAAAAAAAAAAATAATAAATTCTCTCTTATTATGTTTCGTAGCTAAGTCCCAGTCCCAGCGTCTTGGAAACCACGTCACTGTTGACAACACCTCCTTTGAGGTAGTGAAGGACTTTGTTTACCTGGGATCCAGCACTTACTCCTCCAACGATATCAGTATTGAGATTAAACGAAGGATAACTCTTGCCAACAGGTGTTACTTTGGGCTCAGTAGGCAATTGAGAATCAGAGCTCTTTCTCGACGAACAAAACTGACGCTCTATAAGTCAATAATCATGCCCGTCCTACTATACGCATCACAAACCTGGACGATGAGCAGCTCTGATGAAAGGACTTTGGGAGCGTTCGAGAGAAAAATCCTTCGCAAGATCTATGGTCCAATCTGCGTCAATGGCGAGTACCGAATACGATGGAACCACGAGCTGTATGAGCTATATGCCGACATCGATATAGTCAAGCGTATTAAAATAGAGCGGCTTCGCTGGCTAGGTCATGTCGAGAGAATGAACGACGAAGCTCCAGCGAAAAAAATATTGGATTCGGTACCCAGCGGTGGCCAACGCAGACGAGGAAGACCGCATCTCCGTTGGAAAGACCAGGCATTGGATAACCTGACAACGCTTGGAATTTCCAACTGGCGCCAGCAAGCACACGACAAAAGAGGCTGGCGAAAATTCTTAGACGAGGCCAAAACCGACCAACGGTTGTAAGAGCCATCTAAGTAAGTAAGTAAGCTAAGTGCGTTTTTTCTCTAGATAAACCCCTTTAAAAGCGTTTTTCCCACATAAAAAAAAAAACTTAAAAGTTGTTGATAGATAGGTTTGATAGATAGGTGCTTCCACCTTATTTAATACTTCTTGTTCAGTTCTAATAAAATTTTATGAAATTGTCGCTTAAGGTTGTTAAAATCGGAAAACGATATCGAATTCAGCATTAAAGTCATCTCAGTACCACACAATTCGAGTTAAGAAATGTACTTTTTGCAAAGCTTCAGTGCAAGCAAGGAAAGACTGTTGAAAGCTGAAAAAGTCGCGAATTAACAAACAAGTACAACAAGTATCTTCAGATTTGTTTTTTCATTTTATTCCGTAATAATTTATAATAATTGTTATTGCAATTAAAAAAATATGTATCTTATTATTATTGTACGTTGAAGTGTATGGATGAAATAAGTTTGAAAAGGAGATATCCTTTATTTAAATATAACCTTGAGACAGCTCCACAAACCGAAAACTTTTTTGTGGCCACAGTCAAAATGCTTTATTTTTATTAACAAATGCATTTTAACTATGTTCGTTCTATCTAAGAAAATGATGTACAGTTGAAAATAACTTTTTTTTAAGTCTGAGTTGAATGATTAACACTGTAACCTTGACTAATCCTACCCTGAACTCAAATTCTTTCCTCATAAAATTAAACTTCTTAAAAATTTCTTCACTTCTTCGTAAGTCCAAAAACTTTAATACGATTAGTGCTTATTAAGCCCATTTTCACTATAACGAGTTATTTCCTAAAATCGTACATAGAATAAAAAAAAAATTGTTTTTTATTTTTTAGATGTCTCGAGGTAAGCTTAGAATTAAGGAGTTCTCTTTTCATTTTTTTTTTTTATTGAGACCGACCCACTTTATTGCACATTTTACTTGAGTGCAACTGAAAAGATACCTTGTCTAGTACTAAGCGTAGTTCATTCAATTGTATTTGTTCATTATTTTTTAGCATGTCGATTCTGACTGAACTACGTTTGGACTTATTAAAACTCTATTTTATTTATTAATTTGCCATATTTTGCCATAAAAAATGATTGAAAATTTAAATTGAAAATGATTGAAAATTTAAATTATTTATAAACAATTTTAAAAAATTAAATGAAATTTCAAACCGCAATCAATGTTGCATTTAAGTTAACGTTTGACGTTACTCTTAATAAATTGAAGTAAAGTTTCAGGATGATTCATAACAATTCATAGCATATTTTGATGACTTTTTAATATATATAATTTTTCACATAAAAATGCGGTCAGCCCCATTTTTTTCCCGTTTTTAAGCCTGTCTCCCGTTTTCCTTTTAAGGTTGAAAACTCCTGAAAAATGGGGAAAAAATCTCTCTTCTGGCAACACTGGTTCTATCACTGGCAAATCTTCTACCTGTTTAGTAAGTTGCTGAAAATGTAATATCTTTTAATGTTAAAGAAGATCTGTGTTGACAAGGAATAACAGCTAAACTCATTTTCAAAATTTCTGAAGATGATTTTTAACATTAACATTGCTAACTTTCATCAGGGTACCCTGACTTTTGCTGTTTAGATTTGATGATACATCAAACATTTAATATTCAAGGTACAACCATACAAATTTTCGTACTAGTATATTTTGTTGCGAAAAAACGCAATGATAGTATTAGCCTCACTCGACTTTAGCGGTATTCCTTGTCGACACAGATAAGTTCTGAAACGTTCAAGTCAAGTCTGAAAAAGAACACGGTTTTGCCAATGCATCAAATGGTCTTTTTCGTCTAAGCTCTAAAGGAAATGGCATCAGCATGAAAGCTACAAAACTGTCATAATTTTTGTAATATGCTATTGAAATATCGTGATATTGATGCTGTAAAAGTAAGGAAGAACGGATTGTAGGTTTAAACAAATTTGTGGAGTATGCATTGAATGCGAGATGACAAAAGCATCATTTCCAAAAAAGTCGCAATCAATGCCGCACCATGAACTGGATTTTATTCAAATGAACTTCTGTGCACGGACCTATGTATTGCCGTTTACAGGTGGAAAACGAAACGAAAACGAACGGCTGCAACATATATGATGATGCAACACAAAGATAATTATAGTAGAGTTCCATAGTTTATATACTACATGATAAAGCCCGTATGATACTTCATTGTTTTTTTTCCAATTTAATGCATTGAAAATTAATTTAGAAGACTTGAAATAGCGCAACCGTAAATTCAATTGGTGTGAGTGAATATGCATATAGTACGAATTGGAGAAAAAAATGTGGAAAGGAGTGTATTTTTAATGCATTGTTATTGACGTTTCTCTCAATTCGTCGCTCTATCCTATTCTCGCATTATATATAAGAATTGATGAATACACTAATTGTCTTGCCCACGCGCCACTTGTTTTCAGTAAGAAAAATTGGACAAAAAAATGAAGTATCAGACGGGCTTATAGCTTAGATTTTTGAAAAGAAGCCAACATTTTATAGAACAAATTTTAAAGATGTTATCTGGTACCAACATTTTATCTGGTGTGATAATGGAAGGGGTGGGGGGTGCATATTCTTCGCACAAAATATAGAACTATCTTGAAAGTAAAGGAATTGTTCACTATTATACAGTACTCTGTTCTTCGCAAAAAAACGGAGTCGCGGAGAAAAAGAATAGCTATTTAGTAAAAATACTATTAGTGGTGATCGTGGTTTGCAGGTTAAGTGTGTGACTTAGCATGATCGGAGCCCGAGTTCGGTCTCCAGTTGCGGCGAAAAGTTTTTTCAATAAAAAAATTGATCGGTCACCACCTTTCTGCAGACAATGGCATACCTCAGAGAGTAAAAAAATGCCATGTAAAGCTTCTTGAGAACATGAACTTTAGCCGTTTGGAGTCGGCATAAAACATGTAGGTCCAGTCTCAGTCAATTGTGTGCAAACATTTAATAACACACACAACACAATTGATCATAAGTAGCTCGGTAAAAGTCCTTTTAAGGGCTGAAATGGCAAATTTTAAATTAAAAAAATTTAGTAAAAATGTCCCGATGTTTACTTACTGAATTGAAATTGCTATTTTTGTTAAAAGTCTGAATTAAGAGTCAAAATGATTAAAAATAGCGAAGTCAATGAACCACTAGAATTGACTTCAGAAGAAAACACATCTTTTCGAAGTTTAGATGACGTTAACGAAGAGCATATGACAAATCGAGAGGTCAAAGGAAGTCGTGATAGTGAATAACCGAAACCTGACGGTTATTTCCACGAAAAAACCATACGTGGGATCAAATCGTTCCGCCAGAAAATGTCAATATCATTTACTGCAAATGAACTAAAAAGATCAAAGCGCGATTAGTAGCTTGTGGGTTGTGTTATAGGTGTTTAAACAAAAACAAATTGGCCATTTCAGCCCTTGAAAGGACTTTGACCGAGCTTCTTATGATCAATTGTGTTGTGTGTGTTATTAAATGTTTGCACACAATTGACCGAGAACTGGACCTACATGTTTTATGCCGACTCCGAACGGCTCATGTTCTCAAGAAGCTTTACATGGCATTATTTACTCTCTGAGGTTTGCCATTGTCTGCAGAGAGGTGGTGACCGATCAGAAAAATTTTTTATTGAAAAAAACTTTTCGCCGCGGCTGGGGATCGAACCCGGGCTCCGAGCATGCTAGGCCACACACTTAACCTGCATGCCACGGTCACCACGGTCATAGGTCATAGGTCATAGGTGTAATAGGAATAAAAGTTGTTAATATGGACTCAAAGTTAGAAGAAACCAGGGATCGTAATAATTATGAGCAGTATCGAAAAAATTAAGAAATAATGATTATTTTATGATTTTTATTTTTTTGCTCAGATATAGAAATCGTTTTCTGATTTTTATTTTTTAAATCAAAAATAAAAATTACTTTTAAGTTCTATTTTTATACTCAAGTATAAAAATCATTTTTGATTTTTATTTGTTTTACTCAAACAAAAAAATCAATTTTGATTCTTATTTTTTTTACTCAAACAAAAAAATCATTTTTGATTCTTATTTTTTTTACTCAAACAAAAAAATCATTTTTGATTTTTATTATTTTTCCTCAAACAAAAAAATCATTTTTAATTTTTATTTTTGTACTCAAACAAAAAAAATCATTTTTAATTTTTATTTTTGAGACAAAAAATAAAAATCGAAAAATGATTTGTATGGGTTTTTTTGATTTTTTTTTTTTTTTTTCAGAAATAGAAAGAAAAAATAGAAAGAATTTTTTTGATTTTTATTATTTCGCTAAATAATTAAAATTAGTTTTTCGTTTTTATTTTTTTGTTCAGACATTTAAATCGCTTAAGGATTTTTGTTATTTTGCTCCTAAATTAAAAATCGATTTCAAGAGAATTCTTCTTGTAAAACATTCTTAACAGTTATGTTTTTTATCGCTTCAAAATTTGAAATGAAACTAAGATGATATTAAATTTGATATTAATTTTATTGAGAATTTTTAAAATGACAGGCATTCATTTTTAAGAACAAAATTTTGTCCAAATTTTGAAACAACAAATTCTGTTCACACTAAATAGTGGAATAGCGAAGCTTTCAATATCTACATCGTCAAGGCCAGCTTGCGCTTCAGTTTAAAACAAACATAATTTGTTAAGCAATGGTTTTAGAACATGTAAAAAAAGTAAAGAAAGTTTTAAGTCGGTTTAGCTTGACTCTGACATACCCTTGACCTACTTTTTCATAAAAAATAATAGCATTGGAAAAGGAATTGTCCGTGCGCGCATAAGCCCATATTTTGTTTAGATTTAAATTTTTATGAAAAATTTACACATGCCCAAGTTTTATTCCTAAAAACTAAAAACTAAAAATCAACAAATAATTTTTTTTTTTTTTAACAAAATAAATAAAAATCAAAAATAATTTTTATTTTTGAACAAATTAAATAAAAATCAAAAATAATTTTTATTTCTGAGCAAAAAAAATTTAATTCAAAAATAATTTTTATATCTGAGCAAAAAAAAAATAAAATTCAAAAATAATTTTTATTTCTGAGCAAAATAAATAAACATCAAAAATAATTTTTATATCTGAGCAAAAAAAAATAAAATTCAAAAATAATTTTTATTTCTGAGCAAAAAAATAAAAATCATTTTGTAATAATTATTTTTAATTTTTAAGCTTAACGCTTAAAAAATAAAAATCATTATTTATTCTAAGAGTCAACAGAAATTCCAGCATTTCGGTATACTCAAAAGTTTTTCCGGCGCTTGGAACACACTGATTTTTTTCATTAAAATTTGAAAAATAATCATTATTTTCGGTCCCTGGAAGAAACCATCTTCTGAAGCAACTTCTTGATTTTGAGAAAGGAACTTGTGCAAGCTCAGGAAAAGTATATATGGCTTAAAATAAGCTGCTTATGTTTTTGCAGAATGTTTTGATAAATGGTGGTTTTAATTATTGTACAGACGATTCTTTCTTTAATAGAAAATGTTCCACCAAGGAAGGGTTTGTTTATGTTTTAATTTACGTTGATAATATTTTTATTGCCAGTTCAAATCAATATTGCAAGTTGAAGAATTACATCACTACTGCCATATCAGCTATTTTTGGCATGATGAATTATTTAAATACATACTTACATATAAAGTTACTTCAAATAAAATACTTTTACGCAATACTTTGCACAAAATACTTTGAGAGGTAAAAAAAATGTTCGACTTGTCTTTAATTAAGCGTCGACAATTTGTAAAATTAATGACAATGAAGACGACCCACATCGACGATCGTTTAGTCGACACTATGTAGCCAACTCAATCACACAGTCTAGATCATACATACCTTACTTCATATACTCACATTAAAATTTTGCTTGAAGGAATTTTTTTTTTGGTGCAAAATCAATATTTTTTTAATGAAATGGTGCTAAGGATTTATGTGTAAGCCTAAGAAAAACAAATCCTTAAAATTTCCCAAAAATTTCCCAAAATGGGAAATTTTATTTAAAGCTTAAATGAGTAAGAAAAATAATTCTATATTCAAAAAATCCTTTTTTGAAGCATATCTTTTTATATTTTAGAGGAATTTTGTTGTTACAGATGAAATAAATCATAGATCAAATAAGAATCTGATAATTGCCATAACAAAATATGCTCTAAATTTTATTAAAATTTTTAAATTATTTTTGTTTTTAATTTTAATATATTCTAAAAGACTATTTTCATTTCTTCTTATACTTATTCTTATACTTCTCAATGGAAAGCTTTTTCTTTAATAATAATAAACGTGTTTGATGTTTACATTTTAAAGTTAAATTATGTTTTAGTTCTTAGAAAGCACTTTCTCACCTCAATCGATGGGTGAATAAAGACGGTCCGATGGAGATGGTGATCCGATAAAGTTGTTTCTTCTGCGATATATTTCATTGAATTATCTCCGATTTGTAGGGCTCAGCAGGCTCGTTTTTAGAGATGCTATGCGATGAATGATTCAAAATTATTTTAAGTCCCAAATTTGTTTTTAATTAATTATTATTAAGTCCCAAACCAAAGAGTAACTAGATAAGAAAAAATGTTAGCTTAGAAACAAGTTCAGCCGGGAAACAAATTTGACTTTAATTATTGCTAATTCAGCAGAAAATTGATGCAAAATTGTCGTAAATTGCTTAAACATTTCAAATTATTTCATGACATTAATTTTAAAATTCTTCAAAGCATATAAATATGAATGCAAGATTGCAGTCAATAGATAATTGAAGTTGCCAACTGCTTCAAACCTTCAATCTGATTAAATACGATGCTTAAATTTATAATTTGTTTCAAATTTGTTTTGTTATTTTACTAACTTTCGTATCGAGTAAATTAAATGAAAGCAAAACCAAAGTAATGATATAACGAAGAAAAAAATATGTTAATTTAATTTGCAGCTTTGCATAAAAAGGTCGTTGTTTTCTAATAAAGTTGAGTGGTCTTGTTGCTGCAATGGCGTAGTTGTTGCTATATTTTTTTATTTGATGCTAATTTGGTTTTCTGCTATTTGGGCACTTATTTGCCTAATTTTTTTTTTTTTTTTTTCGTTTTCAGTTTTATTCAAACCATTTCTTATTTTGCTTAATTTTTCTTTGTTTGCAGCAATTGTTTAGATTTCCATATCAAAGCTGCAGCGGTTTTTTAGCTATTCGCCTTTATTTTTTTTTTTTTATTTTGAGATTTCAATTTGAGTGTCTGGTCAAATAAATTTTGCTGACAAGAATACTAGCGAAAATGTTTCGGCAAATCTAGAAACAATTTAGCTAAAAGCATAGACAAAAAAGGAAGGGTAAGCAAAGAAGCAGTGATAAAATTAGTATAGCTTGTGGATAATTTCATTTATAAACTGCAATTTAGAGTTCAGCAAGGTTATTTGTGTGGTATTTTAGTAGTTTTTTTTTTTAATGAGGTTAAAGTTTAGCATAAGATATTCGGACCAACTGATTAAAAAAAAAAACATAAAATCTGTAGAAAATCAGCACAACAGCACCAACCAGAAGCAAGCATTATAAATCTAGGCAACCAATCAGTAGGTTTTGTCTTCGTTCGAGTAGCTCAACGTTAATGTCATCGGCTTAAGGCTGAGCAAAAGATTGCTGGCAGGGGGGTAAAAATAAGTTGATAGCTTCGAACACAGCCTGCAAAGGCAGGTACTTAAATTGATTTTTATCAGTTATCTCTCGGTTTTGTTGACTTGACTTTCGTAACCAACAACCACAGCAACAAGTTTGAAACCATAAATTATGTTGCTCAAGTTCAATAAAAAGCAGGCAACGAGTGTGTACGACGCAAATAAAACAGAAGTAGAAGATAAAAAGTATAAGAAAAAAAAAAAATATAAAATAAAAAATGAGCTGAACGTATAGTACATAAAAGCACAGCAGGAAGGTGCAAACAAAAAGTATGCTAGTCTAAATAAAAAATAAAAAATTGAGCAAAAATAAAAAATCACTTCAGCCATTGATCATAAAAAGCGTTCAAGTTAGCACACAAAAAATCAGTCAGATGCAAGGAAGTGGAACTCATAAATTTCAAAGTTAAGTGATTTAACTGATTTGATCGCTTTTCAGCTTACCTTCATTTTTCTATTTAGATTGGTTATTTTTATCTCTTGTGTGCCTTTTCAGCAAGTAAAGTAAGCAAATTTAATCGATTTTTTCATGTCTCCTTTTTTTTATTTATTGGTTTTTTTTTTAACTTTTTCTTTAAATGAACTGCCTAAATAGACTTCAAATTGGCAGACATGCAGCAACAAAAGCAATAGCTTTTTTTTTACTGGCAAATCAAATGCAATGTGTGTGTGTGTAAGAGTACACACACTTCCACTCAAGTATTGAATTTGCTTGTGTTAGCCTGCCAAAAAGCAGCCTTAGGCAATAAATTCCATCTTTTTCCAAGTAAATCCGAAGGCAATAACATCCCAGTAAACCCGCGATTTAGCGAATTGAAAAACATTTTTCTGGCAGTAAAAACTAATACGTTAAAATTCTTTATAACGAACACATTTAGATCAATATCATTAAAACATCAAAACTAAGACATCAATGGTACTTTTTGAAAACCGCTAGTAATACAATTCGATGTTGTTTCTAGTGCTGGGTTCGAGATCTACTCACAACATATAAAAAATTATATAAAAACATACCTACAACAACTTTATAAAAAATTTCAAATTGAAATTTCTCTTCTCAAAAAATTAAAATTGTTTAATTATATTTAGCTCATCTTCAACTTTTTTTTAATCATGCTTTATAAAGAACAACTACAACAGAAAAACTTTTGAGTTTTCTGTATCTGTTTCTGTGAAAACTTTAGAACTGTGGTGTTCTTATTTGCAACTGCAGCTTCAACTTTGCCTTTCAAAGTAATATCGTCCAATCCTATAGATATGAATTTATTGAATTTTGAACAATTTTATGGATTTAGTGCATAAAATAAATATTTCTCAATTGAATTACTCATCAATACTAGCTCATTGCTTAGTCGCTAGTGAACTTTGCTTTTGCACAGAATTATTCATTAAACGAGCCAATTGCAAGTACGGTTTGTTGGGTTATGTCTAGCAGCCACTCTCTTTGAAATCTCCTGCATTTCTATGGCTTTTAACGGTTGTTAACATTTGTGTTTTTCTTGCATTTTTTTAACTTTATATTGTTAAGTAGAATTTTATAACTTCGTTTCGAATAAAACATGACAATAAAGCTTTCTTTGATTATTTTTTGCTCATTTGCTGAATGTTATAAGCAGGGAATTGTAGAAAATTGATATAAAACTAATTTTTAATGTTCATCGTAAAAGGACATGTTCATCGTAGAGTTTATTTGAGGTGCTTTTCATTCAAAAGACTCTTATAACTTAACTACTCAGAAAAAACAACCACTTAAATCACAAGTTAAAGGTTGAAATTTTTTTTAAATTTCAAGTTCATTTTATGAAAGGTTGAAAACGATTATGTGTGTGTTTCAAGTTTAAACATAAATTTTTATAGAGTGTATGAAGGTTACGTCACTTTGTATGGCAGATATTTGAAAATTCCATTTGGTTTACCAAATTTTAAATTCATAATGCGGATTCAAGCTTATGTGAAATATTTCAAGTTATTAGATTGACTAAATCCATTGAAAAGTGCGCCTACTTAAAATTAAAATTAAAGTTTTTTAAGGAAAAATCAATAACGTATCAAATAAATTACTCATTTAAGAGAATCAGCTGCTGCTAATAAAGGAGTCATTTTAGTACGATTTAACTTATTTGATAATTATATTTAAAAATATTTAATATTAAAATAATTTTTTTGTAATTTTTTGTTTACAAATTTATATTTATTTCGTTTGAGGGTATTGCCCAAAAAAAAATATTGAATAGTTTTATTAAATATCATTATCAATAGATGAAATTGAACTAGAATGACTCGTTTATTGCCTGCTGATTCTTTAAAATGAGTAATTATTTTTTTTTAATTTTTTTTTTTATACGTTATCAATTTTCACTTAAAATACTTTAATGCTCTTATTTGAATTTGGACGCACGTACTTAGTGCGTGGTTCTTTTACGTTGTGATGACGGCATTTCGTATGGTAGGAAGGCGTGTTTTTCCCTCAATGTTTCCAACTTTTAAACTCACGTTAACTATTCATATTTTCTGTCCGACTCAAAAATTCGTAAATTTCTACATATCGTGATTTAGGAGTTATTTTTGAAACAACATTTTCATTCCTCGATCATATCAATTTTCTAATTTCAAAAGCTCTCTACTCTATACTTGCTTTTATTCGAAGAAATAGTTCCAAATTTTCGAATTCACCCATCTTATCAATGTTATTTAATACTTTTATGAGGTCGTGACCTTTCTATTTCTCAAATTCTCTTAGACTGGAAAGGGTTCAAGCTAATTTTACCAGGCACGCCTAGGGGTCTTTTAACTATCATGAGCCGTTACCACCATATAATATTCATTTATTAATCATAGGACTTAAATCACTTGAGTCAAGACTTAAAATTGCATCACTTCTTTAAGTTAATGATATCATCTTTGGTTCTGTTGACTGTAAATAACTTCTTGAGGTTATTACTTTGAATGTTCCTTCAACACATTTCAGAAAATCAAAATTGTTATACCCTAAACCTGAAAAGTCAGGGTATATTAACTTTGTGCAAACGTTTGTAACGCATAGAACGAAGCGAGTCCGGTATAGAAAAGTATATATGTTTTTGATCAGCGTCACCACGTGAGTCGAGCTATCCATGTCCGTCCGTCCGTCCGTCCGTCCGTCCGTCCTTCCGTCCGTCCGTCCGTCCGTCCGTCCTTCCGTCCGTCCTTCCGTCCGTCCGTCCGTCCGTCCGTCCGTCTGTCCGTCTGTGTGTTGTCCGTATACACAGGATAAGAAGAAGGAGTTGAGATAATTGAATGAAACTTGGTACACATAGTCACAAGGACCCAAGGATTTGCACTATTGAATATTTTTGGAATCCGCCCACGGACACGCCTACCTCCCATACAACGCAAAAATTGAAAACTGCATAACTCAGCTCATAATAAGCCTACAACAATAAAATTTGGTATGTATGTGTTTTGTATCAGCACAAAGACGTTTTTGAAAAATGGATGTCATCCGTTCACGGACACGCCCACCTCCCATACAACCCAAAAATTGAAAACGCAATAAATAAGCCTCTGTTTAACCTACAGAGCTAAAATTTGGCACATATGTTTTTTATGACAAGACAAAGATATTTATGAAAAATGGACGTCATCCGCATACGGACACGCCTACCTCCCATACAACCCAAAAAGTTTAAAACTCAATAAATAAGGTTATGTTTGTCATAGAGAAATTAAATTTGGTATGTATGTATTTTATACCAAAACTAATGTGTGTTCAAAAATTGGGAGTAATCCGTCCATGAACACGACCACCTCCCATAGCGAAAGCACAATAAAGGCATTAACTGTGAGCTACAGGAATAAAACTTGGTATGTGTAAATTTTTCATCAACATTTAAATGCATATAAAATATAGGCTTAATCCGCCCACGGAGACGCCCATTTGCAATAAAAATTTTTTTATTTTTGAAAAGTGGGTTTAGGGTATTTCATAGTCGGCCAAGACCGACTTTAGACTTTCTTTACTTGTTTTCTATAAACTTTTGTCGAATTATTTTTCATTACATGAGCCTATAACTAGGGCATTGATATTATTTAACGAACTGAAATTGTCTTATGATTTTGATATGTTTCTTCCTAAATCAATATTTAAAAACTTTGTAAATTATATTTTCTTATTAAAATATTGCGTTACTTTAATTTATAGTTTATAATCTAAGTTTATATACAAGGTGTCTCGCAACTGAGTGCAAATATTGACGGAGGTGAAAGGTAATGTCCAGTTGAGCAAAAAAGCGTATGGGAGGGGTGTCTATTTTCACATTCTTAGGAGCTACAGGGTTAATTAGTATTTCACGATTTTGATTCAAATTAGTGTTTCTAGCACAAAAACAAACTCACAAAAAACTTGAAATCAACAAACCCCACCTACTTAACCGTTCCTGAGCTGTGCTCGTCTGAAGATGAAATCAATCGGTGGAAACTACTCAATTTCACATATGAGTCCAAATTTCTCAGCATTTCACGTAATTAATTACATTTTTTTCTAATATTTCTTGTAATATATTTAATTTTCTTTTCAATGACATTTAAAACATAAACATATCCTAAAAAAAAAACAGTTGACTGTATTAAAAAAATTTTTCTTATAAGAAAACAATGATATTATCAAATGATATTTTATCATAACTCCATACATAACTAGCTAAACTAAACTAAACTAAACTAAACTAAACTAAGCTAAACTAAACGAAACGAAACGAAACGAAACGAAACGAAACGAAACGAAACGAAACGAAACGAAACGAAACGAAACGAAACGAAACGAAACGAAACGAAACGAAACGAAACGAAGCGACACGACACGAAACGAAACTAAACTAAACTAAACTAAACTAAACTAAACTAAACTAAACTAAACTAAACTAAAACAAACTAAACTAAAATAAACTAAACTAAACTAAACTAAACTAAACTAAACTAAACTAAACTAAACTAAACTAAACTAAACTAAACTAAACTAAACTAAACTAAACTAAACTAAACTAAAGTAAACTAAAATAAACTTAATTAAACTAAACTAAACTAAACTAAACTAAACTAAACTAAACTAAAATAAACTAAACTAAACTAAACTAAACTAAACTAAACTAAACTAAAGTAAACTAAACTAAACTAAATTAAACTAAACTAAACTAAACTAAACTAAACTAAACTAAACTAAACTGAACTAAACTAAACTAAACTAAACTAAAGTAAACTAAACTAAACTAAATTAAACTAAACTAAACTAAACTAAACTAAACTAAACTAAACTAAACTAAACTAAACTAAACTAAACTAAACTAAACTAAACTAAACTAAACTAAACTAAACTAAACTAAACTAAACTAAACTAAACTAAACTAAACTAAACTAAACTAAACTAAACTAAACTAAACTAAACTAAACTAAACTAAACTAAACTAAACTAAACTAAACTAAAATAAACTAAACTAAACTAAACTAAACTAAACTAAACTAAACTAAACTAAACTAAACTAAACTGAACTAAACTAAACTAAACAAAACTTAAGTAAACTTAACTAAACTTAAGTAAACTAAACTAAATTAAATTAAACTAAACTAAACTAAACTAAACTAAACTAAACTAAACTAAACTAAACTAAACTTAACTAAACTAAACTAAACTAAACTAAACTAATCTAAACTAAACTAAACTAAACTAAACTAAACTAAACTAAACTAAACTAAACTAAACTAAACTAAACTAAACTAAACTAAACTAAACTAAACTAAACTAAACTTAACTAAACTGAACTAAACTTATCTAAACTAAGCTAAACTAAACTAAACTAAACTAAACTAAACTAAACTAAACTAAACTAAACTAAACTAAACTAAACTAAACTAAACTAAACTAAACTAAACTAAACTAAACTAAACTTAACTTAACTAAACTAAACTAAACTAAACTAAACTTAACTAAACTAAACTAAACTAAACTAAACTAAACTTAACTAAACTAAAGTAAACTAAACTAAACTAAACTAAACTAAACTAAACTAAACTAAACTAAACTAAACTAAACTAAACTAAACTAAACTAAACTAAACTAAACCAAACTAAACTAAACTAAACTAAACTAAACTAAACTAAACTAAACTAAAATAAACTAAACTAAACTAAACTAAACTAAACTAAACTAAACTAAACTAAACTAAACTAAACTAAACTAAACTAAACTAAACTTAACTAAACTAAACTAAACTAAACTAAACTAAACTAAACTAAACTAAACTAAACTAAACTAAACTAAACTTAAATAAACTAAACTTAACTAAACTAAACTAAACTTAACTAAACTAAACTTAACTAAACTAAACTAAACTAAAATAAACTAAACTAAAATAAACTAAACTAAACTAAACTAAACGAAACTAAACTAAAATAAACTAAACTAAACTAAACTAAACTAAACTAAACTAAAGTAAACTAAACTAAACTAAACTAAACTAAACTAAACTAAACTAAACTAAACTAAACTAAACTAAACTAAACTAAACTAAACTAAACTAAACTAAACTAAACTAAACTAAACTAAACTAAAATAAACTAAACTAAACTAAACTAAACTAAACTAAAATAAACTAAACTAAACTAAACTAAACTAAACTAAAATAAACTAAACTAAACTAAACTAAACTAAACTAAACTTAACAAAACTAAATTAAATAAAACTAAACTAAACTAAACTAAACTAAACTAAACTAAACTAAACTAAACTAAACTAAACTAAACTAAACTAAACTAAACTAAAATAAACTAAACTAAACTAAAGTAAACTAAACTAAACTAAATTAAACTAAACTAAACTAAACTAAACTAAACTAAACTAAACTAAACTAAACTAAACTAAACTAAACTAAACTAAACTAAACTAAACTAAACTAAACTAAACTAAACTAAACTAAACTAAACTAAACTAAACTAAACTAAACTAAACTAAACTAAACTAAACTAAAATAAACTAAACTAAACTAAACTAAACTAAACTAAACTAAACTAAACTAAACTAAACTAAACTAAACTAAACTTAACTTAACTAAACTGAATAGTGAACAAATTAAAAAAAACTTGTGATCAAATACGCCGTGAGTCTCCTTTTATATAATAGTATAGAGAGATAAAAGAGAACTTAAATGGATGAAGTTTATGTTTAACCTAAAGAAATACATTTTGGTATGTATGTATTTTATATCAAAACAAAGATGTTTTTGAAAAATTGTTGTCATCCGCCCACGGACTCGCCCACCTCCCATATAAGGCAAAAATTGAAAAATCAATAAATAAGCTTATGTTTAACTTATAGAAATACATTTTGCTATGTATGTCTTTTATGATATAAAATACATATGTATATACAAAATTTTATTTTTGTTAGTTAATAATGAGCTTATTTATGAGGTTTCAATTTGTGGAATGTAGGGAATGTATGACGTATGCGTGTTCGTGGGCAGATTTCACAAATATTCAATTATCTGATCAAAAATATAAATACTTTTCTTTACTAGATTTTCCAGACTAGTACACCAAGCTTCAGATATAATATAAGATATTTATTTCTTTTAAATCGAAATTAAGGCGTGTTAGAAAAATTGCATGTTCATACACCCATGAACATGCCCACCTCCAATACAGCCCTAAATTTTAGAACTCTATAAAAAGGCTTCTCTTTAAGCTACAGGAAAATAATTTAATACATTTGTATTTTATATCAAAACTAAATCATGGAAAAAAAGAGAGCGTCATCCGCTAACGAACACGTCCACAACCCTAACAGCCCATACTAGTGAAAACTCTATAAATACGCTAATGTTTAAGCTACAGAAATGAAATTTAGTATTTGTGCATTTTATATCAAAAATGAGGCGTATTAGAAAACTCAAGAACACGTCCACCTCCCATACAAACCCAAAATTTAAAACTTTATAAGGAGGATTGTTTTTACCCTTTAGGAAAACAATTTGAGATGAATGTATTTTAGACGTTAACAAAATTGTAACATTTTTTAAATCGTATTCAAAAGAGCTACAATATAAGATTTTTTACCCTTACGACTCGGACCTGGGGGTATTTTAACTTCGGCCATGTCGAAAATATACCTTGTTAGTTTTTTTTTAATCATTTATTGTTGTAGAACTATTCAATAATATGTACAATATTTCAATTCAATCCCGCTTATAAAACAGATTCTTCTGTACTTAAGATTCAGGCGCCAAAACTATACTTCTATGTTTCGGAACTTTAAACGCGATTTTCTCGTAACAAACTTTTTCAAAGCCAACAAATGAACCGATTGAATTTAAGTTTTTGTTCCTTCAAAATTACAGCTGTTCGTTTCTTAATACCACTAAGAAAGAATGCACCTGAAATTGCAAATAAATTCTGAAGATAAGTACTTTTCTAAAAAATGTGCTAAAGTGGCAAAACCTTGCAAAATGCAGAATAAAAGTCTAAAATTGGCGCTAATTTAGTTGATTTAAAATTTTGTACAGACAAAACAGCTGCTGCAGCTACTCAAAATTATGCTTGGCTAATCTATATGCAACTATAACGGCATTTCTGTCAGCAACAACAGCTGCTACAATGTGCAATTTCCAAGGTAAAAAAAAGTTGGTTGTTTCATAAAGCAAATAAAAACCAAGAGTTAAAATATGCTTACTATGGCGGGTCAAATTATTCGAATGAGAAAAAACGAAGAATTCGTATAGCAGAATTAAAATTGCGAAATGTGATGAATTTCGAGAAAATTTTACCAAAAAACCATAGGTCCAAAATCAACCCCAATATCGCGCAAATCAAGATCAAAATTTGGTTATGGAAAAAAACAATAAATAAGGTTTATATAAAAAATACTGTTGACAAGTTCAAAAAAGCCAGCGTCTATCATTGATTTTGGGCATGTTGAAAAGTAAATTTTACCAGCTCTCTGAATCTGAATTTAGTTTAAAAATATTTTGGCTCAAACAAAATTTTGCCAACCTGTTATTTAGATATTGTAAAAAATTGTAAAAATTGTAAAAACGATTTGATCATTTTTATTTTAGATTTAAATTTTTCATTATTAATATTTTGCTACACTCTTCTCATTTAAGTATTAAAATAGTAAACAAAATTGTTAGTAGTAACAACTGTATTTCAAAACTGACCTCATTTTTAATAAAATAAATGAACAATTATGGTAAATATAACACTATTGTTTTGTTAGTAGTCTAAAGTTGATAGTTCGCATTTATGAAACATCGTGTTTTCAGAATTCTCCTGGTGATTAAGTTTTTGTAGTTAATAATTATGGAATCTTCTGCAATGTCCACTGATTCCTTTGTTTTAGAAATGGTCGTTTAATTTAAAATCTCAGAGTCAAGTGGTTTGCCATATTAACACATCAGTGGTTCTTCAAGCAAATTAAGTGAGCTTTATTTCCAAATAATCGAGATGTTTAAAAGTACTATTTCTTTTTAAGTGAACGTTATGCAGTCTACAAATCTGCGGTCTCTTTTATTTATTTATTTATTTATATATAAGCTTAATACAAGCAGTTTGAATATTTAAGAACTAAATTTTATAATTAACAGGGAGTATCTTAATTTACAATGGTACCATATCTTAATAGGAAGAATACATTAGAGAGGGGGAGGAAGTGTCGTTGGAGTTAAGAAGGATATTTCGGAGTAGTGGTCTGCTCAGGTGAAAATCGAATTCACTGATCAATCTATTGGTTACCCGAAGCATTCTGGTTATAGGTTCACTGCATCCATAGTCGGTGCGGTGAAAGTCAAGGTGGAAGAGAGGTATAGACCTAAGGTTGCGTGGGTTGGTATTAAAGGATATTGATTGATTGGAGTAGTTCTGGGCAGTTAATGGTACCGCATACTAGTTGATGAATGAAGAGAACATCGGCAACTTCCCTTCGCTTTGCAAGTGTTTGCATGTTAATCAACTTCAGACGGTTGGCATAAGGAGGTAAGTTGAAACTGTCAGAGCCGGGAAGACCACGAAGAATGAATGAATCTGCGTTGAACGGCTTCGATTCGCATTGAATGGGTGTAGTAGATGGGAGACCAAACCTGGCTGGCATATTCGAGGATGGGTCTTACAAAGGCAAGATAGAGAGATTTAGTGACGTAAGGATTGGAGAACTCTCTGGACCAGTGTTTCACGAAACCAAGTGCAGAGTTGGCTCTACTAATGATATTATCAACATAAGACCGAAAGTTAAGTTCCTTGTCGCAAATAACGCCTAAGTCCCGTAAAAAGCATACAGAGGGAACTGGCTTGCCGAGAATGTAATACGTTCTCGGAGGAAGTTGGAGTTGCTTACGAGAATATGTTATAGCTTGACATTTGCTGACGTTGAGTTCCAGAAGATTATTTTGACACCAAATGGAAAAGCTGACCAGATCGTCTTGAAGTTCGCGAGAATCGGCATTAGTTTGTATGCGCCTATAGATTTTCATATCATCAGCATACACAGAAAGATTGGATTCATTGATGATACCATCAACATCAGCAATTGTTAAGACGAATAGCAAAGGACCAAGGTGACTGCCTTGTGGGACACCAGAGGTAGCTGTAAAAGATTTTGAATTGGAAAATCTAAAGATGACATTATAACTGCGTTCTCCGAGATAAGATTTAATCCATGACATAAACAGAGATGGAAAACCAAAGCCACACGGCGGCCATTTCCACACAGGTTCGATAGTTAAGAAGCTAGTTCGCCAGTTTGTCACACAAGTTGGCTTGTTGGCAAAATTTTTTTATTTTCTCTGCCCTACAAAGCAAAAACACATTCTCTTAAGTCTCTACATTACCAAGGTATTATGAACTATTAGTCTAGTACTATGTGGAAGACATTTTAATGTTTTAAGTATGAAAAATATTAAATATAATTAAATATAGTGAAAAATATTTGGAACTTCTTATATTCTATTTGATAGTGCTCTAAAAAGTTGCCACAGTATATATTATATCTTTGTTTGGATACAGTAAAGAAGTTATTTCGAGAAAATTATGCAGGTGTAGAGGACTTGGGAAGCATTTTTACTTTATTTACCCCACACAAAAATAATTTTATTTTGAAGCAATAAATACTTTTTTAAGAGTACATTTCTAATGTTCTCAAACATAACCCTGTGAGTGAAACACAGATGCCGTCATTTGAACGCTAGCTGTCTCGAACATATACAAGCTGCCATATTGTTTGCCACACGAGTTCACAGATTAATTTTTAATGCTCAGACTATATTGATTTGATAAATCTAGATGATGACATTTTATTCGAACCTCCCTTTCACCGCAAACATTCCTTACGAGCACATGCTAAGTTATCTAGAGTTTGAAGATCCGCTGCTGCCAGACCCAGAAATTCAATCACATATTCAGGAAACTGATTCATGCAGTTACTTTCAAGTGTTTCGCGACGCGTAATTGAAAAAAGAGATGACGTTATGGCAGTAGCTTCTAAAAATCAAACTCAAGTACTCCACATTTAGATCAAACAAAATTTATAGCTCTAAAATTTTACTATTTGTACAGATTAAATAAAGGTTTTTTTGAAAATATAAATCGATTTCTTTTAACAATATTAAAATATCAGGTTGGCAAAATATTGATGCGAAGAAGCGAAGATCTAACAAACTTTACTTTGCAACATGCCCAAAATCAGTGATACATGCTGCCTTTTTTTATTGTTCAACAGTATTTGATATAAAAGTTATTTATTTTTTTTATTCCATAACCAAATTTTGACCTCGATTTGCGTGATATTGCGATTGATTTTAGACCTATGGTGCATTTTTCTTAGACTTCATCATGGACTTTATCTTTCTGGTTTACGCTTTGACGATAAAAAAATTTGACCCGGCCTAATGCTTACCACTTGACATAATGCCTATTTTCAAAATTTGCTCGAAACAAAGCAATACATCAAAACGGAAATGCATGATTATATGAGTTGATAAGAAGAGTTGAGAACTTTACATTAAAATTATATTTGTATTTCAAACAAAAATTTTGATCATCATAATATAAAAGATTATGGTTCCAAACAATCGATTTAACGGAAATAATAAATATTCCATTATTAATCCATAATAAAATGCTCGTGCTCAGCATAAGAAATTCGATTAGTGTATTAGATAGAAATTTAAGAATAAGGCACGTGTGCGATAAAGAAATTCCAAGGCTAAAAAAAGAAAAGCATGCTTTGAGTTAAAACATTTGAGATATAAAAAAAAAACATATACTATCTTCACGTACATGCATAGATTTTATTGCCATTTTATTTATAGCATGCAATGTATTATATTCTTTTAGTTAAAGCACAATACATAAATTTAAAGACAGCTGCTACTCAATCAAAACAAGAAGAAAAACAACAACAACTTCCAATATTAATCGTAAGCTATATGTTTTATGCCAATTACTGCAAGTCAAAAATAAATCACAAACTATTGAGCTAGCTGGAAATATAATTTATTTATAAATACCACTAAGAACCGGCATAACACAACAAGCACTCTGCAAGGTCTCGCCTGCGGCAACAAGTATCAGGAATTTTTTATTTGCGTTTATTAATCTTATTAAAAACAATTTCTTCACTTTTTTCAAAGAAACAGCTTTTGTGTTATTTTGTGTTTTGTTTTTTTTTTTTTTTTTTTTTTTGGGAAATTTGCTTTTTTGGTTGCGCATAAATTAATAGCGTATGAGTGAGCATGTTTTTGTAGGTGTTGTTGTTGTTATGTTCGCCGAAAGGTTGCTGACTTATTTGCTGCTCTTGCTACTTCTGCTGTCATCTTTTGCTAATGATGATGAAGTAGGTGGTAAAACATTTCAACCGGATATTGCGTTATGTCACACTCTTGCTCGTAGCAAACACGCGCTCCTTTTTACTGAGCATGTTGCGCCATGTTGTTTGCATATATATGTACGTGTGTGTGTGTGTGTGTGTGTGTGTGCATAGGAGTGTACAGTGCGCGCAGATGTGTGATTTAGGAACGTGCGTTTGACTCACGCTCATGTTTTTGTATCTGCCATAAATAAGCACTTGTTATCAATAGATTCATCATTGTTAATTTCTGTGGGTTGCCACCAGCACGCACACTAAATTCCTGTGATTTTATGCTGAAACGAAGAATATTACTTAAATACGGAAATTTGTGGTTACAGGTTGTCTATGAAATTGATATAAATTATTTAATACATAGCTGCAGTTTAATGTTAAGCGGCACGTATACTGACTTTTTTGCATATTTTTAATAAACCAAAACAAGTACTGTTTAAAGTTTTTAGGAAGTATATTGCAGCATAGCTAGTTCACCACATATTGTAATTCCGATTGGCTAATAATTTGAAAGTGAATTCTAAAACTTTAAAACTTTTTACCAACTAGCTTACAACTAATTTTAACTACAAACATATAGCCTTGCTTGTTTTTCTGTGCTTACATAGTTATATTCTGATTTTTACAGTTCAGTAAAAATACCTGTTTCCAGTGAAGTTGTACCACATGACCGCAACATAGTACCAGCTAAATATTCATAACATTACTTTTGCTTGTTTTTTTTCATTCATTCTTTCGATTGTGTGCCAATCAGAGATCTGTAATTAGTACAAAAAAAAAAAAAAAATAAGGATACTTAAGTCATGAGCCATAACTATTGGTGCAAATGTGTACTTATTGCAATTCAACAAAATACTTTCCTCATTCCCACTAAAACCAAAAAATACTCATATTTCTCTGACATGCATGTATGTCTGCAAATTATTAAATTACTCTATTCGATGTGAGTTAATAATCTGAAGTAACTCACTTATTCATGAGAGCGGAGTATAAGAACTATGAGTGAGTTGAGTATTATTTTGTGTTGTGCCCAGAAATAAAAATTATTTTTGATTTTTTTTTTTTCTGAGAGATAAAAATTATTTTTTATTTTTATATATGTTGCTCTGAAATAAAAATTATTTTTTCAGTTTTGAAAAATTTTCAAAGCAACAACGTGTGCTTTTCTTGTCATCCGAAATTATAAAAATAAATTCGTTGAAAATTTATAAAATATTTGAACATTTTTTCTTTATTTGTTAAATCAATTAAGCTGCTATTAACATATTATTAAATAAGTGCAGTGAGTTGAAAGTGCATAATATAAAGTACATTTAGTGCAAAAACTAATACAAACAATTAAATAATACAAATAAATAGTGTTGAGGTTATATAGAACCAAGACAAACAAACAAAAAGAAAAACTAAAGTGAGTTTTTGTGTTTAACAGAGTTCACGTGTGAATTAATAAGTGAACAAAAATGAAGGATCCCCCTGACCTTCCCTCCCTTCAATGGGACAAAACTAAAGCATCTAGTTTTCAAAATGTTGGTCCACATTATCTTGTGATGTGCAGAACCAATAGTTCAGACAATCTCTCAAGTGTCTCACCTTTTTTAATTAAAAAGGCCATCGACTCAACATGTGGTGGTGAGGTCGAAGAGTGTAAGAAAGCAAGAAACGGTACAATCTTAATAAAAACAAAAAATAATTTACAAGCTAACAAACTAACAACATTAATTGCTCTTTCCAATACAATTTCTGTTGAAATAACTGAGCACAAAACACTGAATCATTCAAAGGGTGTTATATATTGTAACGACCTCAGAGGAATCCCAGAAGAAACTATTCACTTAGAATTGAAATCTCAAAATGTTTGTGAAGTTAAAAAAATATATAAAAAATCTAGTGACAATCTTGTCGAAACAGGGCTTATTATAATGACATTTGCTACATCAATTTTACCTCTTCAAATTAAAATCGGCTATGAAAATGTAAATATTCGGCCCTATATTCCTCAGCCCCTTCGCTGTAATAAATGTTTTCGATACGGTCATACATCAAAATTTTGCAAAAACACTAAAGTTTGCTATAAATGTGCAAACAACTATCATCTCAATGATGATGCTAATGAAAAATGCAATAACAACGACAATTGCATTAATTGCAATACTCTCAATATTCAACCAAGCAACCATCCCGCTACTGATAAAAAGTGTCCAATATTCGTAAAGCAACAAGAACTTCAAGCAATAAAAACAACCAATAAAGTGGATCACAGAACAGCAATAGCCATATATAATGAACGTCACCAACACGAAACACCTTTTTCATCAATTATTCGTAACCAGCAACAATCAAACAGACAACAATCAAATTTAACAAATCCGACAACGAAACTTTTGGAAAAAATTACGAATTCACCACATTTAGCTGCTTCAACTACCAATCGCACTTTAACTAATTATTGTGATTTACCAAGTGATTCCGAATCTGATTCCCAAGCAAAGGCTTCTACATCTGGAAATGCGGCGAAACAAAATACCAAAATTTACCCAAGAAATATGTCCAAACGGCTACAGTCACAACTAAAGAAAATGAAAAGTACAAAAACTAACAGTAAACAGCCAGATAAGTCCGTCACTATGGGAGCAATCGTCGATCAACCTATGTATGAATGATCATATAACTAATATATCTTAAAACTAACACTTAATTTATTAAAGTATTTTAAAGTTATTTATTATAGTAATTTTAACCAATTTAATTTTATTTATATTGATAGACATATTTACCCCTATTTATAATAATGACAATTAAAATAGTACAATGGAATATCAGAGGATACTCTAATAATTACAATAACTTACTTGTACTTATAAAACAATTAAATCCTAAAGTTATATCATTGCAGGAAACACATATAAAATCTAATGATAAAATACCAATCCCAATCAATTACTCTCTCTATACCATCAACACAACAAATTCTTACGGGGGCGTAGCCCTTCTTATACACAATTCAATTCAACATAACACCATTTCACTCAGTAACGACTTCGATGCAGTTGCTGTAGAAATACAATCATCAATAAAAATGACAGTTATTTCCACTTATATTTCTCCTTCTCGAAATTTTAATAAAAAAAACTTAGAAAATATTTTACTTAGTTCAAACAGACATTACTTATGGCGTTTTCGTTTCTACCAAAAAATGTTGCCCTGTCGAAGTGCAAAATGTTTTCAATGTTGCCCGCAACCCTGTAAAAGTGCATGTTTTTGCCTACTCGAAAAATGTCAACTTAAATAAACGAATATAACCATCCTTGTCTAACGCACGCATGTTATAATATTATCGTTTTAAAAACAGCTGATATGCATGGCAATCATCTACCCTGAGAAAGTTTGCAGGGCAGAAAATGCGCCTTTTTTGCCCTCTGTGAGTGTGACATTTTAAGAAACGAACACAGAATTTACTCACCCGTTTGCACTTATTTTAGAATCGAACACGAAAAAAGGCAAGGGCAATGAAAAGGCAACATTTTTTGGTAGAAACGAAATCGCCATTAGTAACAGGTGATTTCAATTCATGGCATAATATGTGGGGCTCCCCTGTTAACAATCGCAGAGGTAATACCTTAGCGAAGTTTATTACTCAGTCTAACTATGTTATCTTGAATGATGGATCCCCAACTCATTTCACAACACTTAATACTTTTACACACATTGACGTCACTTTTTGCTCCCCTGACATAGCCATTGCATCTGACTGGTCTATTCAAAATGATTTACACGGAAGTGACCACTTTCCTATACTTATATCTCTTTTTCAAACACAGACACAAGAAGCACAATCAATGAAACCCCGGTTTAATGTAAAATTAGCCAACTGGCCACTTTTTGAAAAAAATTCCACTATTTTAAATGAAACCAGACCTTTTTCTACAAATATCAATAAAGAAACCGCCACAATCAGAAAAATTATATTACAAAGCGCACATTCCTCGATCCCCCAATCGAGTCCAGTCAAACACGCCCGCACAGTTACATGGTGGAATAATAACCTTCAGAAACTCAAAGAAAGTAAAAACAAATATTGGCAAGCTTTAAAACGTAATATCAATCAGCAAAATATAATGAACTACAAAAAAACAAATGCCTTATATAAAAGAGAAATAAAAGAAGCCAAAAAAATATCCATTGATAATTTTACTTCGGAAATCAATCCGTCTTCATCAATTGAAAAAATTTGGTCCAACATAAGACGCTTTAGCGGATACAAGTCAACTCATGGTATACATTGCGTAATAAAACCAAACTCAGTTAATTCAACAATATGTGATCCTAAGGCTATAGCAGATGCTTTTTGCTCATATTGGTCTAAAGAATCGTCTAACTCTAACTTTCCACCAGATTTTGTTATCCATAAACAGAGAGTTATAAGCACCCATTTCAGTACCACTTTAAATAAATATGCCTTGGCAATTGAAACTGATATCAACTTAATTGAATTTCAGGCAGCTTTAAAAAGTCTTAAAGGACATACTCCTGGACACGATAGAATTTCTTATTCCATGATTCGTAATTTATCAACACCTATGTCATCAAGGTTATTACACCTATACAATAGCATTTTTAATTCTTACATTCCTCAGTCTTTTAAAAGCTCAGTTGTTGTTCCCATATTGAAAGCTAAATCTGACAAAACTATTTTAAAATCTTACCGGCCAATATCTTTAAATTCGTGCTGTGCAAAACTGATGGACAAAATAATAGCTAATAGAATATGGTGGTTCGTTACCAACAACAACCTTATTGACAATAACCAAATAGGTTTTAAGAGAAGAAAGTCGACAACTGATGCTCTTTTATACTTAGATCATCTGATAACGAACTCTTTATCAAAAAAGAAGCACATTTCAGTTATATCACTAGACTTTGCCAAAGCGTTTGATAAAATTGGCTTACACTCTGTTATAGACCAACTTCATCAATGGCAAGTAGGTCCAAAAATTAAAAACTATGTTCTTAACTTTATGAGAAACAGAAAAATAATTGTAAGAGTTGGCAAGACTTATTCTAATACTAATGACTTGTTCAACGGAATACCTCAGGGCTCTCCTCTTTCGGTCATTTTATTTCTTACAGCATATAATAAATTATGTGACACCATTAAAATGAATAAAGAAATAAAATTTTGTGCTTATGCCGATGATTTTCACCTTATTATTGAACAAAAGAAAGAAAAAAACCTAAATATTAACTTGGACTCATTATTTGAAAATATTCAAGGATGGTGTAACTATTCAGGGGCAGTTCTGTCCATAGAAAAATGTAAACATTTACATGTATGTCGTAAGCATAATTGTTACTGCAGGGTCAGTAGCCATAATATCCAAATTGAACCTGTTGATAAATTAAAAATTCTGGGAATAATTTTAAATAAAAAATTCAATTGGAATTCTCACATTCTTAGTTTGCAACAATCACTTGCCCAAAGACTCAACATAATAAAATGCCTTTCAAGTGTAAAATATAATTGCAATACTCACACATTAGTCTCTGCAGTCAAATCTCTTATAATATCGAAGATAGACTATGGCCTTTTTTTATATGGATCTGCCCCTAAAACACAACTTAACAAAATAAAAACGTTATTCAATTCTTCTTTAGGAACAGCTATTGGTGCATATCGTACAACGCCGATTAGCAATATTCTTTTCGAGACTGGCTTACAACCCATTAGAGCAAGAAGCAAGTTCATAACTAATAAACTTTTCAAAACATTAATAAATAGTTGCAACACTCCTTTAAACCATATATTAAAAAGACACCGAAACATTAAAAAAAAATTAAAGTGTCCTTCCACTATTTCAAAAATCATATCCTCATGTAAAATGCTTAATTTGCCGTATCTTCCAATGAAACATGCAAAATACATGTCACCACCATGGCGCAATCAGAACCCAATTGTAAATTTTAATCTTTGTCAATTCAATAAAAACACAACTTCACACGAAACTTTTAGGCAAGCTTTCAATCAACTTAAATGCGAACTAGGAAATCGAACATTTTTATTTACTGATGGTTCGAAAACAAATAATAGCACTGGATACAGTGTAACAACAGAGAATTCTATACTTACTATATCGAATTGTCCGAATTTTACCTCAATATACACTGCAGAAATTATTGCTATTGCATCAGCAATAGACCTGATTAAATCTAAAAGAGGAAAATTTGCTATATGCTCTGATTCTCTTTCCTCCCTTGAAGCAATTGACAATATAAATAATAACGATCATTACCCTACTCTGATCAGAAATACACTTTCAGAAAAGTTTCCCAAAATAGTTTTAGTTTGGATTCCAGGACATACGAATATAACCGGGAATGAATATGCCGATAAGTCTGCCAAACTTGCAACAAAATCTCCTGTTTTTACTACTACGAATACCAACGCAAAAGACATAGTAAGATATCTTAAGCAAAAATTTTCCCGGAAACAGTCACTTATGACATGGAATAAGACTTCTTCGTGGTATAAAACACACAACATAAACAAATTAACCATAAATGATTTTTTAAGATTTGACTACAATCCCAACTTAACCAGACTTGCTTTAACAAAATTTGAAAGATTACGTCTTGGTCACAGCAAACTAACTCATGAACACTTACTTAACAGCACAATTCCCCCCAAGTGTCCATTCTGCAGCTACAGCACTCTTATGTCTATTCAACACATTTTATCTGATTGCCCGACATTAAGCGCTCAAAGAAAACAAATATTTAACAACAATGATCCAGTTCATTGTCTTTTTAATCCAACTTCTACATATATTGAAAATGTTATTAACTTTTTAAAATCAACAAACTTGTATCATAATATTTGATTCATAAATAAAAAAACAGAAACAAAACTTATGTGTAATAATTTTTTAGAACTCATTTATTGATATGATTTAACAAAAAACTTCCAGCTATAAATGTTATATATAAACTGTACTACAATATATTGTTACATATCTCATTTTATATCTAGTTAAAAAAAAAAAAAAAAAAAAAAACAAAATTTATTTTATCCTCCTTTATTAAGCCAACCATTGTATAAATACTTATAAATTCACTTCAAAATAAGCTGAAGGCCTTAGCAGCCATTGCTCTTTTTAACTTAATTTAAGATTTTAATATTAAATTATGGTTTTATAAATAAATAAAATAAAAATTATTTTTGATTTTTATTTTTTTGGTTCAGAAATAAAAATTATTTTTGATTTTTTGTTATTTTGTTCAAAAAGACAAATTACACTGTGCTAGTTTAAAAAACCATCAAACGGGGGACCCAGGGGGATAACATAATTCGAGTGCGCTGATCCTAATGGTGCTATGCGTTTTTTAAGTTAGCTCTAGTTTCCGAGTAATTCACAACACAAATATCACTATTAAGGATAAAACCTAAGCAATTTTATTTTCATATTTTACAATTTATTAAAATTAAATCGATATACATTGATAGAATAACCATTATATCGACAAATATGCATCATATAAAAACAATTTGAAGAATATTTGTTCAATTTAGTTGATTTAAGAGGATTTTCCCGCAAAAAAATTATGTGTGTTTTTTTGAAAAAAATATTGACCTTAAAAATTCATAAAAAATCGAAAAAAAAATAAAAAAACTCATGTCATACGATTGCGAATCAAGTTTAAAAAAATACAAAAAAAAATTTTCTCAAAACATGAACCCGCTAGTACGAAAAACATGGTGTCGAGAAGAACGCGTTCAAAGTTTGTGAACAAAGAAAAATGCAAAAAAAAATAAAAATGCGCTCTCACTAATCTGGCTGTAACTTTTGAGTCCGTAAAAATTTTTCAATCATATTTTTTTTCTTAAAATCTTAAGAATATTAACTAAAATACAAAATTATAAAACTTGATTTAAAAAAACGACCAATGTCATGTCGCCCCTTAAATAAATGGTCAAGAATTACAAATTTTTTTCTTTGTGGGTCTAAAATTTTGATTTTCAAAATTCTCGAAAACAAGAGCTAACCTAAAAAAACGCTTAGCACCATTAAAATCAGCATACTCAAATTAGGTTATCCCCCGGGACCCCCGTTCGATGAGAAAAAAAAGTGTCCGATTCGAGCACAGTGTTATTTGTTGATTTTCATTTGTTTGCTAAAAATGACAACTCATTATACACAATATTGAAAACTCCGCTATTCCGCTATACAGTGTGAACATGATTTATTCTTGTGTATTATTGTTGTTGAATACAAATATTTTCCCAATTTCTTGTGTTACTTTTGTTACGCTCAATTTAATTTAAAAGTATAACTGAAAATTCTTAATACATATAAGACAAGCGTTCTGCTCCGTGCTCAATATCGCTCAAACTATTATAGTTGTTATTGCTATGCTTTTTAACATATTCGGCCTAAACCAGAACATGTTCTTAAATTATGCATTTGAAATCTTTTTTATCTACTATATTTTTTAAAATCTGTTCAGCCTGAACCAGAACCTGATCTTTGCACTTACTATGCTTTTTAAAACCTGTTTAGGCTGTACTAGAACCTGTTCTAAAATTATGCATTGGAAATCTTTGTACCTTCTTTGAAGACTATCGACATTTTCCTCAACTACTATACATCAAACGTCATGTCTTGCTATTACAGTGATTCTTAAATAACAGAACCCGAACCTGTTCGGTCTGCATAAGCTGAACAGCAATTATTACATTCCGTGACATGTGGTGTCAATTGGAATAGCTAGAATTAAATCACAATGTTCGGTCGTCTGATCCAAGTTTTATCGATTGGCTACTCAAGTTAGGCTACTCAGTAGGGAGATCTTACGAATCACAGCTTGCCTGAAGATATCATAGAAATTGCCAATCATTTTGTTTCAGTTCACTTATTAACACTTTCAATGGCTTGGCTAGAATAATTGCGGAAACATTTTTTTGAGCTAATATTCCCATCAGTTAGGCTATAAAAAGATTACAACAACACCCCTCAGATTTTTACACGAGCTGCTTTGCTTTTGGCCGGCTGTCTAATATAATGAACAAAACCATGAAAACGTTGTATTATAATTATATTATTATTATATAAAAAGCTTCTTTTGGCCATAAAATCGAATATCTGACTAAGTTAAACCTTACATATCTCTCTAAATTTATGTTTGTCATGTTGATACAACTTCATTAAAAAAGACGATGGAAAATGAAAAAAAAAAATTTCTGATGTGTCCAATATAATGGACAAATCTATTGAAAGGGTTAAAGAGATTTTTGGCGATACTTAAAGTCCGGATAACATCAACCGTTATTCCAAAATTGCTAACCTGTGCCCAAAGAATTCCGATGTAACCGATTTGAGATCTGAGCACGGTTTAAATTGAAGACAGTGATGATAACGATAAACAAAATAAACCTGCCGTGTTTTTGAATGAATGTTGTCCTGCAGGAATGCCTCTGCATAAGTTAAACCTCAAAATTGGAAGTATAATAATACTTCTTCGAAATTTAAATACCAAAAGAAATGTTTTACATTTGATTTATCTTAAAATGAATCAGTTTGTTTAATTTGTAAAAAAGTATTTAGTGGTGATTATATTTTAATTTAAAAAAAAATATTTAATTCAAAACCACAAGGACATGTATGAAAATAAACTTGAAAAAGAAAAAACCCATGAGAAAGCTGTTCCAAAAAAAAAAACATATTCAATTCAATATTGAAATAAGTGCTATTTAAGTGCAAGAAGCTTGTGTTGATTTGGTTACCAATGAAAAGTTGCCGTTTCATTTTTGATTCGGGTCCTTTTAAAGTATTAAAGCAACAAATATTTACTGGCTTAGGCATACCTGCAATTACTTAAAAAAGTATCCATGAGCTAGTTTGTGTGAAATATGATACCATTCGAGCGAAGATTAAAAGTGAATTAAAAGAAAAAATGCTAAAATCACTCAAAAAAGACACTGCTGCTCGACATGATCGCGGTATCCTTGGTGTTAATATTCAAATGTGTTCAAATTCAAAGCTCTGTATTTATACATAATATACACTGCAGAAAACTTTAAAAATAAAAAAGAGAACATTGTAAAAAATTTTGGTTTTGATGTGGCTCAAATTTACTCCGTTACAACAGACAACGGCAGGAATGTGTTGAAAATTGTGGAACTGATTAATCTTGAAAATGAGGAAGAAGAATATACGGATGAAGAAGAATCCATGAATGGAGAGGACTTAACTAGTTACATTAAAAATTCATCGATATCTTCGATTAGGTGTGTGGCTCATACCCTGTAATTGGCTGTTATAGCCTGTTTCAAAAGAGAAAAACATTTTCGCGCATGTTTGAGAGTAAGAAAATAAATTTGAGAGCGTTCTTCATTCTGATTGGTTGACATTAAAAAAAAAATTGAATATTCTCTGAGAAGAAAAATAAATGAAAATAAATTAATGTATATTCCTGAATTTTGTTGATCATCGCAACTGCACTGCGGAAGTACTGAATTTTATTTTTCAAAATCATCCAATCAAAATTGAAAAAAAGGGGGGCGTCAAAAAATAATTTGCTAGCCACAATTTCAGCTCACAATTTTTTCTTGAGAAAATAATTTATTTTTTATGTAATTTGCATTTGATTTCTTTCTCAAGACACAGGTTGCTGCAGGCCGTCGGTGCAACACCGTACTTGTGTGATAATTTGTTTTGAATGTTTGCGCATTTAAATATATAGAAAAATAGTAAAAAGCACTCAAAAAAAGCATAAAGTTCAGCGAACAGTACAAAAAGAGCAAGCAATTACGCTCTAAAAAATTTTCTAGCTTTAAAAATAATTTCTCACTGCGCATCGAAAAATTAAACTAAAAAATGTTCTTCTCTTTTGAAACGGACTATTTAAACTTTTTGAATCAGGTTCAAAGTGATGATATAATTGACCGAGCAGGTTAGTAATAAAAACAAAACAGAAAGACTACTCAATGTTTTTTAAAATTTGATTCTATACCATTATTAAACATTTTTGATGATATAAAATGGCAGCTCTAGGTCTTAGCCAACCATCAATAGATGTGGTGACTAGGTGGAATTCCTCTTCGACAATGATCAAAAAATCTTTTAGCTTAAAAAAACTTTTGTGCTGAGCACATTGAAGAAAATTATAATTTATCCTGCGACGAATGGAAGGAACTTGTGAATTGGTTATTACGCTTAAGCCAGTTAGTACAACAACGTTGAGACTACAGTCGAATCAGCTATTTTTAGGAGATTTTTTTTATATTATGGATGCAACTAAAACTTGAAGTTCAATCGAACAATAGCGAAAGCAGCCAGTTGCTTTTCAAATTCTTTGATAAAAGGGAAAAACAAATACTGGGGAATCCTTCTGTTCTTTCCTCAATTTATCTGGACCCTAGTTTACGTCGATTAATTATTAGAAATCCCATCAAAATTATGTATGCCAAATCGCACTTAAGACAAATAATTCGCCCAATTTTTCATTTGAGCGCAAAGGTAAAACTCTGCCATTTTTACTTTTAAATTAAATTATGTATTTAAGTTTATTTATCATATCAAAAACAAAATATATTGTTTGTTTTTGCAAAAACAAAATATATTGAAAGAATGTTCAAAGAGTTAGCGTGAAGAAAAATTTAGTTTTTATATGTTAAGCATAGCATTGGAAAAACCTTTACTTTTAGATGGAATGCATTACTTTTTGTCTGCTGTCAAGCTTATCAAAATTATAAGACACTTGTTAAAAAGTACAGCAACACTGAGCGGATCAATTTATTCTGATAATTTGTTAATAGAAAACTTAATATTAAGCATTTTTCAATATAATGCCACGTTCGACGCTATTGACAGAAGAAAACAAAGGGTCAATTAAGGCCTATTCAATTTCGGGCATGACTGTGAGCCAAATTTCAAGACAAATTGGTAGGAGTCGCACCGTTATTAAAATTTTTTTTAAAAATCCTGAATGTTATGCGAAAATATGCAGTTCAGGAAGAAAACCAATCCTTCCATCACGCGATTAAAGGACAGTTGTGCAAAAGCAAGCAATTCCTTTTTTTTCATGTGCCCTACTTGCTGCTTCTTGCAGTAAAAAAGTGTCGCCAATGACTGTTTGGCGTACTTTAAAGACGTCACCAAATATTGTTCGAGGTGTGATTAAAAGAATTCCCCACCTTAAAAAATATAACAAAACTACACGCATTCTTTTTGCACAAAATAACTTGGAAACATGCTGGGACTCGGTAAGGAATTTTTACTTCACAACATTTGCATTAAGCTAATTGCGGCTTTTCTAAATAGGTTATTTTTTCTGATGAGAAGAAATTTAATTTGGATGGACCAGATGGGTTACGCCATTATTGGCGTGGTCTGAGAAAGGAACCCCTCATTTTCTCTAAGAGAAATTTTGGCGGCGGCTCAGTAATGGTCTGGGGTGCATTTAACAAAAGTGGTGTGCTGGAATTGCAATTCACGAACTCAAGATAGTGCAGCGTACATTGATGTGCTTGAAAAAAGCCTACTACCTTTCTTGCTTGAAAATAGAGAAAAATCTTATATTTTTATGCAGAACAATACACGCATTCATACAAGTCACCAGATAATGCCTTTTTTACAAGACTGCTCTGTTGAAATTATGGATTGGCCTGCATGCTTGCCTGACTTAAACCCCATAGAAAATATTTGGGGGGTTTTAGCACGTCGAGTTTATGCAGATAATAATAAATATGAAAATGTTTCCATTCTTAAAATTGCAAATTTAAGCAAATCAAACAAACTTGAACCAAATTTGTTTATTAACCTAACAAATTCGATGAGAAAACGCATCTTTGTTATTGGAACAAACGAAGGTGGTTATAGTGGCTACTAATTTTCATAAACTTAAAGAAAAAATACAATGAAATCGCTTTTGTTTTGTTTTAAAAGTAAAATGAGGAAGATTTCTTATAATTTTAATAATGTTGCCAGTAAAAATGCGAGTATTTCAAATAAAAGTAACAGATCTTTTCCAACTCTGTGTATAAAAAGCATTAAATGTTGTTTTTCTTATGCTTATTTTTTGTGTAATAGTTTGTTTTTTTTAGTTTTTGCAAAAACATAAGCCATGCGGCTGTTTCGAGGGTGAAAGGTAAGTTGTAGAAGCATCTTATAATTTTGATAAGCACCTTACTAAAAAGCACTGAAACTTACTCAATTTAATTTATTGAACAATCAAATTAATGTCAAATAACAAAAATGACCTCAAATATTTTAATTTTACAAGATTGTATATGACATTGAAATCTTTTCTGAAAACCTTTATTGGTGGAAGAAAATACCATTGGAATGAAAAAATTAAAGAAGTCAGTTTCATTGCTTGGTTTTAAGTAAATAAAGTAAATTTTATATTCATTCCAAGGATTAATAGACTGCGAAAACTGGACAATAGTGATGCAAGCACATCGGCAGCAGATTCATCACCACAGCTATTATTGCAAGCTTCGGATTTGTTTGTTTTAACCGGCAACTCAAACTCAAACTTCAACATTTCTTACTTCACACTCTTTGAATTTAAATTCGATTGAGGTCTTTCCGTCTGATGAAGAGTCTGAAGACGAGTCAAGAGATATAATAATTCAAAGATCTTTTAAGGTTATTGAAAATTATTTGCCCAAAGCCATTTATTTAGAGGAAGATATATAGCTACTGGCATGAAAAACGGTTTATATATATGATTCCTGTGGTCTCTAGCGAAAATTGTTCACAGTGTTCCAGCTACGCAAGTTAGTGTGAAATGGTTATTTTCTGCACTTCGACTAATATTAAGTGATCAAAGATGTAATTTGTTATCAGAAAATTTAGACATAATTTTGTTCTTAAAAATTAATGACTGTTATTTTCATAATTCTCAATAAAATAAGCTTAAAATTATATGTCATCATAGTTTCTTTTTAAATTTGGAAGAGTTAAAAAAACATAACTATTAAAAATGTCTTATAAGAAGAAAGCTTGTGAATTCAATTTTTAATTTACGCGAAAAATAATAAAAATTTACAAAAGATTTAAATTTCTGAACAAACCAAAAAATACAAATCAAGAACTGATATTAATTATTTAGCGAAATAATTAAAAATCAACAAATATTTTCTATTTCTGACCAAAAAAAATCAAAAAACCAAAAAATATTATTTTTTGGTTTTAGTCTCAAAAATAAAAATCAAAAATGTTTTTTAGTTTTTCTTGAGTAAAGAGTAAAAATCAAAAATTATTTTTTTTTTGTTTGAGTAAAAAATCAAAATCAAAACTAATTTTTTTATTGGGAAAAAATAAGTTAAAAGTAATAAGTTTGAGTAAAAAATAAAAATCAAAAATGATTTTTTTATTCGAAAAAAAAACATAAAAATCAAAAAAAAATTTTTTGTTTGAGTACAAAATATTAAAAATGAAAAATGATTTTTTTGTTTGATTAAAATAAATAAAAATTCAAAATGATTTTTATACTTGAGTAAAAAAAATAAAACTCAAAAATTATGTTTTTGTTTGAGTGAAAGAAATTAAAATCCAAAATGATTTTTTTTACTTGAGTAAATAAATAAAATTTAAAAATAATTTTAATTTTTGACTTAAAAAATAAAAATTTGAAAACAATTTTTATATCTGTAATTTCTCAGTCTGTGCCATAGAGCCTCAAATTTGCAAAGAACTCGGCGTACCTTTGGTACACAAAAGAGTTGAAAACACTTCGCAATAACTGGAATAGGGCATGGAAGAGATATGTCTGTAGTTTTCACTCAAATGGCCTAGAAATCTACAAACGTTTGTTTCCAGAATTTCAAAATCTTTCAGTTGTTTTATATAATGAATATTTAGACAATATCAAGCTGAGAATATTGTCTGATCCAAAGAGATTTTGAGGGTCCATAAATACTAAGAAAAAAATCTGATGGATTTCCTTCATCCTTCAAAACTCTTGATGGATTTACGGACGACCCTTCTATAATTTGTGGCCTTTTTGTTAATCTCTTCAAGGAATCTTTTTGTTCAGATTCATTTAACCCTGATGAAGGTTACTTTGACTACTTGAACTCTTCACCCAGGGTCTCTTTGGAATCTTTATCCTTTGCCTCTGAGGATATTTTTGTCTCTTTGGAATCTTTATCCTTTGCCTCTGAGGATATTTAAAAGTATATTGGGAAAATCGATGGGGATTTTGGTGCTGAACCTGATGGAGTTCCTGCCGCAGTGTTAGCTCAATGCGGATCCGTTTTGTGTCAACCTCTTTCTTTATTATTTAATAAATCAATTACAGAAAGTTATTTTCCAGTTTTTTTGGAAAAATCATTTATAAATCTTATATATAAAAGAGGTTGCAGGAATGATGTTAATAATTATAGGCCCATCGCTAAGCTTTCGTCTATTCCCAAACTTTTTGAGCGAATTGTGTACGATCGTGTTAAAATTCATTGTGGAGAAGTCTTAACATTTCGTCAGCATGGTTTTGTTAATGGAAGATCCACTGTGTCTAATCTTCTCGGTTTTACAACATTCTGCTTAAATTCAATGGAATCTGGTAACTAAGTTGACTGTATTTACATTGACTTTAGTAAAGCATTTGATAAATTACCTCATACTTAATTTTTATTCAAACTTAAGTTAATGGGACTTCCACATTATTTTGTATGCTGGATTAAATCGTATTTGACTGAGCGATCTTATCAAATACGATTCCGAGGTGTGTTGTCTTCAGAATTTATTGCTGGATCAAGCGTTCCTCGAGGTAGCCACCTGAGTCCACTTCTGTTTATTTTAGCCTCCCTCCCTCCTTATGAGGATCGTTTAAAACTATTAAGAATGCAGTCACTAAGTGAGCGAAGGAGGTCCGCAGATATCGTATATTTACACCAACTCGTTACCGGTGTTTTCGATTCTCCGGAGATTCTTTCTCTCATTAATTTGAACTCTAACCGTAGAAGCAGTAGAAACGCTAACACTTTAATTTATTTACCTTTTAGTAGAACGAACTATATGTTAACTGCTTCTTAAAACCGCATGAGTACCTTTGTTAACAACTGTAGCATTTTTTATGTTAACTTGTCAAAAGGTCAACTCAAAAGTAGATTAAAAGCTATTCTGTATTAGATCTATGTGTGCATGGTTAGTAGTTACGTCCTGTGTTGTCCCTGAGCCCAACCCAAACTTTGGTGGGTACATTTTTTCCCATTAACTTTGTTTTGAGCCACTGGAATCTTTATCATTAAACATTTTTTGATGCTTTGGATTGTGGCTTCAAATGAGTTAATGCTGAGAAAGTGCGAAAAAACTGTTGTAGCTGAACTTTTTTGTTATTGCATGAAAAAAAAAATATCTGTGCAAAAAACTAGAAAATCATAATAAAGAAATTATATCTTAATGTTTTTGATATTGTAGGAATTTGTAACCGTACAGTTTTATAAACATATACATGTAAGACCGTTTTTAGGTTGAATCGATGGCAAAGATTTTGTTTCTGGCATCTTTTTCTGCTCTAGCTATGCACGTTCTCAGACAAAAATGTTTTGGAAAAAATTCCAAAAAGAAAAAATTCACAAAATTTAAGGTATGGTAGTATAAAGTTCACCCTTTTTTTTAAAAACCTTTTCATTAAAAAACCGAAAATAGCCCTGTAAAAATCAGTCTCCAACTGTATTCATCCAACTTCAAGTTGCTGCTGCCTTTAAAAGGTCGTTATAAATACCAACTATTGGTTCATGTCTTCAAAAACTTACACAACATCAACTACAATACAACACAACTGGTCTACCCAATACATGACTTCAACACCAGACGTATCAACAACCTAGTTGTGGCGAGATGCAGGTTGGAAGCCACCAAACAGCGATATCTACACGCAGGACGAACGGCTTATAAAAACCTACCAGCAAAATGTACAAATTTTTCATCTGTAGGCACTTTCAAACAAAAACTCAAACAACATTAACTATGCAATATCGAAAATAATATATCTTGAATTTTTGTATTACTTAGATGTACATATGTATTCAAGAAATCAAATAAGTAGATTTATTTTTGATATGGCAATCAGGCAAGCTCCTCTAGAGCCTTTAAAAGACAATGGATTATCATCTACTTGTGTTATTATATAAAAAAAAAAAAAAGTTGAACAAAAATGCGTAAGAAATAGTATTTCTGGGTGTGTGGATGGATGATTTAAGTTGCATACGGAATGAGGTGTCAATGACAAAATAATTAAAATCCCAAAAGATAGGAAACACAATGGCGTTGTTGCTATATTCGTTGTGTGTGGGATGATAGGAGATGGTTATTGGTTATTTCTATGCTGCATAATAAGGCAGATGTTAGTTAAGTATTGGTTTTTTCTTTAAGCTGCATGCGTAATTAATTGTGCAGTTAATTGTGTGTAATTAATTGAAGTCTTCTCACTAAAATGTATATATTTCAATAATTTATTTGTGGCAAATTTTCTTCGAGTACTCCGGATTGTGTGAATATATGCTGCAAAAGATGAATTATTTTACTGCAAGAGAATTTTATATTACGTAGTGGTTAAGGCTTTTAGATTATACTGCATTGATTTTGGAGCGTAAGCATTCATAAATAAGTCTTTAACTATGGCTAGTTGTTAAAACAAATGTATTTATGTGATCTTTTTTGTGCCAATACATTGCTTGAAGTCTTCATTCAGGTGCTGGGCACTGTTGAAAATACTTTTTTATTTCAAAAAGAGCGGTTTTTACAACTACTAATGTTTTGTTTAATATATGCTGCAATTTTTTATAACTTAATATAAAATGTCATAAATTAATTTTTATAGAACTTCATAAAATAATCTGTTTGTAGGCAATTTTTTGTTTTACCAACCTTCTGCTATTAGCTGTCAGTTTATAATTTGTTAAGCATTCTTTTTATAACCAAAATAAAAATTTCTCTTTATTGCTTATGCCAACATCTACTTAGGTTAAACTTTGACACATCTTCACTTAAGTTATGTGATATTTGGAAATAATGAAAATTTCAACACGTACAAAACATTTCCACACAACACACGTGCCAACTTGTCAGAGAGCTGTTGTTGTCAGTTCTATTTCTGGGTTTTGTTTCATTTTGCTTTTAGCTAACACAAAGAGGCGTACACAGACACACACACACATACACATTCATACACAGAGAGAGCAAGAAAGTGGAATGTGAACAAAAATTAAGTGCAATAAATCTTAAACTCTTTCTTGTGTTTACCTGCAAAGTAAAGTTTTTACTTATGCAAAGCAGATGACAAACAATTTACACACACGTACATAAAATGTGTTTGTGTCTGCTCTAAGTTGGCACTAGTTTGTATATCGCCGCTGCAAGAGTGTATGTATGTGTGTTTGCAGTGTTATGATAAAACTTGTGGCGCTTTTATTTAAATTTTGCGCTTTGCTGTTAAGAACGCGTCTTGTTCTTTCTTCGCTGCTGCTGCCGTTTTACATCTTTTAAGCATTGTTTTTTTTAAGCCACGTTAACTGATGACGCGCTTTATGCAGAACTAGCAAGAACAGCAGCAGCATGAAATAACAGCAACATGAAACATTGCAGGCAAAACAGGCGGACGCATAACAAGTCACGTAGATAACGTGACCTACGTAAACGCTTAACGCGACTTTCGACAAACAACACACGCAGTAGTGCCACAGAAGGCAGCGCCATGACAACAACAAAAACAATGGCAAAAAGTTAAACAAGCAAAAGCCGCTTAGAAGGTGGAAACACGCAGCAGCAGAATGAAGCAGAAAGAAGCAGTTGTGGAGACAGCTTTTAATCCTTTTGTCGCACATTATTTATTAAGAACAACAAAAACAATCACAGCCACGCCCTCTTAACAATCTGCTCTACTATGTTTTGCTGCTTTACGGCTCGTAGCTTACAAACAACAACAAAACAAAAAAAAAAAAATTAAAAAAAAACTCAAACAACGCATTAACTCTGCAGTCGCGCATTTTCTATGCGGCTTTGTGGCAAAAGAAAACAAACAAACAACAAAACAAAAATAACAAAAACAAAAAAAAAACAATTTAGTTTGCTGCCTTTGCAAACAAATATCCTATCAAGACCTTGAAGGTAACCAACAACCAACATTTTGTAATTAAACCACTTTCAGCCTCTAAAGGTGTAGCAGGCTTAAACCTCTCTAGGTCTACAGCAGGCAACCTACACACACACCATCAGCCCACACTAGAGCCCAAGAGTCGAGTTTGACAGGCGGCTCTTACATGTTTTTGTGTATTAAATATATTTGATAAATTGTTTCAGTTTTCCTGCACATGTAGGTGTTTTCTTTGTAGGTGGTTCTATTTTTTTTTTTCTTCTTTTTTCTTCTGCATTTTACAAAGTTAGTATGCCTATGAATGAGTGAGTGTGTGGTGCTTCACTCGCATGCCTTGTTAAATTTATGCATGTCCTTGTGATGATTTATAGTTTTAATTTATTTATATTTCAAGTCAATGACTTAAGTTGGCAAAAGCGTATCGTGGTTGGCCTGGTAGAAATTGTCGTGTTAGCTGAGTAAACTATTTTTCACTAGTCAGGTGAAGTCGTGCAGTCAAAATTAAAATGTTTTACTGCTGCTGATTTTGTTGTTCTTGATGTTGTTGCTTATTGTGGCATTCGCTTTTTTTATTTTGTTATTGTTTTTGTTTTGTTCAAGCTCACAACTGAACCATGTTGAAGTGTTTCTTCATGCATTTTTGGTTTTTGTTTTTATTTGTTTTTGTTTTGTTTTTGCCATTTTTGTTATTTTGTGGCTCCTTTGCTTTGCCACGTGAGTTGGCATTTCATAAAACTAAGCAAGGCAAATACTTGGCTCACCGTGACGTATGAGTAACCTTTAATTCACTCATAATTAATTGCAGATCGTGGCATTGGAATTAACTGTAGCTTGAATGACAACTACAGCCGCTTCTAGGTTAATTTTTTTTTTTTTTATGAATTAGTAACATGCTGAAAGTGCTTGAATTTTGTAATTCAGCATAACAACACGAGGAAAATCAATAAAAACATAGACTAAAATAGAAACGAATTATATATTCTGTTTAATAACACTGTACAACAAAACTGAAGTTTTTGCAAATCCCAAGAAGTTTCACAACGGTTTCCTAAGATTTTGGGTTCGCTGAATCCAAATCTGAAGTCAGAATTTTCTGGTCACCCTAGGTTTTCGAGCTACAGAGAAGGCAAAACCCTAACCTCCTACTGTGAATGAAATGAATATGACCGACCCCCATTACTTTTTCAAGTGGAACATTTTTTGCCTTGGAACCCATCCCCTCTAACCCCTCCGTATGGGGGCTCCCATACAAATTTTATGATTTCTATATATTTTTTTTTATTTTTTATGTGAAGTTTTTTATTTAAACAAAAAACTAATTTTATTAATATTCGAAATTCGACAAATTTTCTGTTTGCCTATTTATAATTATGTAGATTTCTAAACATTTAATTAAAAAAATACCAAAAATAAATAATAATAAAAACATTAAAAATAAAAAGAAAATTAATCTAAGCAAATTTTTTGTATTCAAATAAATTAATATTAATGAAATTTGTTTTTTTTAAATAAAATTTTCATATAAAATTTATGCAAAAATCATAAAATTTGTATGGAAACCCCATACGGAGGGGTCGGAGGGGATGGGTTACAAGGCAAAAAATGTTCCTTTTGAAAAAGTGTGGGGGTTGGTAATATTGATTTTATCAACAGTAGGGGGTTAGGGTTCTGCCTCCCCTGTAGCTCGAAAACCTAGGGTAACCCGAAAATTCTGAGTTCATATTTGGATTCAGCGAACCCAAAACCTTAAGAAACCGTTGAGAAACCTCTTGGGATTTTTTGAGTGTTGTACCGTGTAATTAGCAATAAAAATTTTATGAACATAATTTTATATGAAAGCTTATTATTTCATCTTTTCATTTGTTATGTAGCGAACAAGGTTTACGGTCTGCCCGATTAATTTATAACCATCATGTATTTCACATATCATGCATATTTTCTTAACACTCGGTGGGCGGGAAGAAATATACTCACTGAGTTCACTATAGCTCATCAAGCTCTGGGTTGGTCTGGGAATCTACCTCTTTGATATGAATGGTCATGTACATAAATGAGAATACAAAAATTGCTTTTGGTTTGTAATATTATTTTGATAAAGAGCCGTTCAAAACTGGAAAGTTAACGATATGACGATATCCAACTTGAATATTAATAAATAAAGTTGTAGTATTACACAGTTAGTAGTTATTTGAAAAAATCAAGCCAACATCAGAGTCATCAAAGAGATGCCAAAGATGAGATAAGTTTGATCTGAAACTGTATCTCAGACAAATCGCAATAACGTGTTAAGGTTGATCTTAATGCCTAATGGGAAATCTGCATCAAGACATAATCTTATAATATCAGTCTTATTTGTGCGCGGTTTCTTATGGCAGATTGAAATGATAAGAACAGGAATGATTTTTTTATATTAATAACTAGCTAGCACCTACAAAAAACATAACCACCTCTTAGTCAAAACTGCAATAGATGACTTCAACACTATGGTTTAGCTTAAAGTTGGAAAAAATAATTAAAAAAAAAAAATTAAACAAGTAAAGAAAGTTTAAAGCCGGTATAGGCCGACTATGAAAAACCCTAAGCCTACTTTTCCAAAAAAAATAATATTATTGAAAATGGGCGTGTCTATGGGCCAATGAAGCCTATATTTTAAATGCTTTTAAATGTTGATGAAAAATTTACACATACCAAGTTATATTCCTGTATCTCACAGTTAATGCCTTTATTATGCTTTCGCTATGGGAGGTGAGCGTATTCATGAACGGATAACTGCCAATTTTTGAACACACCTTAGTTTTGGCATAAAATACACACATACCAAATTTGATCTGTCTATGACAAACATAACCTTATTTATTGAGTTTTAAACTTTTTGGGTTGTATGGGAGGTAGGCGTGTCCGTATGAGGATGACGTCCATTTTTCAAAACCATCTTTGTCTTGTCATAAAAAACATTCGTGCCAAATTTTATCTCTGTAGGTTAAATAGGGGCTTATTTATTGCGTTTTCAATTGTTGGGCTGTATGGGAGGTAGGCGTGTCCGTGGGTGGATTCCAAAAATATTCAATAGTACAGATTCTTGGGCTCATGTGACCATGTGTACCAAGTTTTATTTAATTATCTGAACTCCTTGTTCTTATCCTTTGTTAACGAACAACACACAGACGGACGGACGGACTTACGGACATAAATAACTCGACTCAGGAGGTGACTCTGACCAAGAATATATGTACTTTTCTATTCTGGACTTGCTTCGTTCTATAAGTTACAAGCATTTGCACAAATATATCCTGACCTTTCTGGTTTAGGGTATAAAAAGGGGAAATTCAAACATATATTCAATAAAGGAATTTTTTTTGCAGCCAAAATCGGTAAAACATCTGGCCCAGGAGTGCCTAGGTTTGCTCGTTTCAAAGATCAATGGAACAATATAAAAGACAAACCACCTGACATAAATGGCGATAAAATCGCTGCTGAAATATTAATTTAAAATAACAATAAGTCAGAATTCCGTCCGTCAGAAATGAAATAGTTTTACTAGGTTTAACTGAGTTTAACTGAAAAAAATTCTAAAGAAGACAATAAGAAATTTCTTTAAATATTCTTATAATTTCTGGGTAAGGTCACTTCAAAAGCCATTTCTGTTCACCAGGACCCATTAGTCGATGGATGGCCAAAGGCATATTGCCCAAAAATGTGTTTCGTCTGAAAATATCTTCATTTCATCGTGATGTTTTAATTTTCATCCTGGCACGTTACATATAAGCTTGGTTTAGGAGCACCAACGCAATTGAAGCTCTTAATCTAAATAAATGCTGGTTAGGCTTCACTTGACCAGATTACATTCCAACAATTGGTGAAAAGATTCTGTGTACGTCTTTGGTACCTCAGTGATAAATATGTAGCTCTTATCCAATTCGATTAAAAGGTTACCTACGAAACCAACCCAAAACTGATAAATACGATCCGCTTGTTTGAAGAAAAAAAAAGGAATGTGAGAATGAGTTATCTAACGATAAGATGGACGAATCGTCTGACGAAGAACAGAGCAAAAAGTTAGAGGATGTCGAGGAAGAAGCTCTCGAAGATGATATCGATAAAGAAGACGAGGAAAATTTTAGCGAGAATAGCGTTGGCAACATCAATCAAATACATGCTTGTCCAGTAAACGTTGTTGGCTACAAAGGTGTAAAAAGCATTCAATTGGCATTGAAAAAAGTGAATCAAGAATTGAAAACGATTTGAGTCATTACGTCACATCTGAGACAGCAACATTTTTTGTATGCTTTGAATTTTCAAATAATTTCATTACTACCGATCCAAAAAACTGAACTGAGCGTGACAATTGGGCCAAAAAGCGCAAAAAATATTATGTAATCTTCATTTTGTCAATGGCGCCGCCGTTAGATTAATAAACACGTTAGATTAATAAGGAACAACAATACTTTATTATGCCGAAAATCGAAAGAAATATCCATTTCATGGCAATAATAAACTTTTTGATTCAAATTTTCTGTTAAATATGATAATAGAATTTCTTATTTCTTATATACTATGGAGATAGGGGGAAGGTTTGCTCGGGAAAAATTTGAAAAAAAAAAATTATGGGGGTCGGTCTCTCATTTTAGAATTCTGGAAGGCACCCTGAGAACGGTGGTTGACAATTTTATACAAAAATTGTATTAAAAATTGTAGTAACCACCTGAAGAATTAGAAAAAAAGGTAAAGTAAGTCAAATCAAAAGAAATATCCATGCCATGCCAAAAATAAAAGGACTTCATTCAAATTTTCCAACAATTATAATTAAAAAAAAAATTCTTTTTTCATATTTGCCGTGGAGATAGAAGGAAGGTATGCTCGGATAAAATGTTGGAAAGAAAAGCAATGAGGTTTGGTGTCATATTTATTAATTCTGGGCGCACTGTAGTTGCGGTGGCGCCAATTTCCTAAAATTTTTTCTTAATATGGGAGCACTCTCAGGGTTTGAATATACAGGGTAGATATTTTTCGGAAAAATTTTAGTGAATAAAAATGAATGGAGATCGGTCCAACATTTAACCCCTCTAACACCAATACTTAGTTATGTATAATATTTCTCTTTTTCTCTTTTAACTTAAACCCCGTTAACATATTAACGCCACGCTACAGAGTAGTTTGAGTCCTTACAAAAATTGGACAAAAATAGAAGCAGTCGTCCGATTTGTATGATAATTTTGTATGATTAAATATATGAGGATGCTGATTTCAAAAATTAAAAGAAATAATTGCGTTTCTAACAAATTAAGCCTTACCAAAAGACAAATCAATAAACAAAAAATGTTGAATACTTAAAAAAGTACACTTTTAAGCCTTGTTAGCTACATAATAAATAAAACGATGAAATAATAAACTTTCTTATAATATTATGTTCATACAATTTTAAGTGCTAATTAATAAGCAGAGTATATTATTCGTTTCTATTTTAGTCTTAGTTTTTATTAATTTTCTTTATCCTGTTAAATTACTAAATTCAAGTATTTTCAATTCATAACAAATAAACCTAAACTCGGCTGTAGTTGTTATTCAATGCCACGATCTTCACTTAATTATGAGAGCATTAAAGGTTACTCATACGTCATGGTGAGCCAAGTATTTGCCTTGCTTAGTTTTATGTAATGCCAACTCACGTGGCCAAGCAAAGGAGCCACAGCATAACAATAATAAAAAAATCGACTTTTCAACTATTTATTGTTCCCTAATTTCATATAAATAAACAAAAAATGTTGAATACTTAAAAAAGTACACTTTTTCTAGCAACTCGTAATTTTCTGTGTTAAATCCGTAAAAAAAGTAAAAAATTTTATTTTTTCCTTTAAAATCAGCTTCTAAAATTACAAACAATGATAATTATCAACTACATTTTTTACTCATAAATGTTTGTTCTTTCACTTTTAAAATTTCTTTTAAATCAGATAAAGTTATTACTCTTCATCCTTAATGTCACTATTTTTGTTGAAATTTATCTTCGGAAATTGAAAAAAAAACATAAATTTTTTTTTTATATATCAATATATTTCAGTGCAAACATAAATTTCAACTGTGCACTGAGCAGCATTCATTGATTATGCTTTTTCAACAAATTTACACAAGATAGATATAATATTGATGACTTGAAAAAATGCAGTACACCTATTTTTGTCAAAATATAATAAACACTTAAGTGAGCTTAACCATCCATATTTGTTCTTTCTTTGAGTTGACAAAAGAGGATCTCATAATATGAAAAAATATGTAATAAGATTCATATCTGAATTTTTTTTTTCTGAGCTCTTTCATGCGTGCTGGGCTCTCAATAAAGATAATTAGCTATATAATCTAATTTTCAATCCTTTCAAATTTTAAAAACCAGACTACTGGCGCTTTCTTTAGCCAGAAAAGATTTAAATACTAGACTCTGCAATTGAAGATATAATAAAAAGCATTAGTATAATTTTGGTAGCTGTTGCAAGTGGAAGGTAAAATTTTGTGGTATATTTTTTTTAACATGATGCTAAAGACAACATGTAGACAAACAACCTGCATCTTTTAGGATTAATATCACGTTTGATTTTTTCAAAAATCTTTAAAAATAAAAAACAAAATTTTTTTGAATTTTTTTTTCCTATTTAAAATGAACACATCTTACTGAAAGCTACAGCAACATAAAACCATAGACTTGAATTTCATTTAATTTTAGTTTGCAGTCAATTGAACCTCTCAGGAAGATTCCATGGGGTAAAAAAGTTATTGGGGTCAAATTGAACCCCTGCTATTATCTAGTTTTTCTTGGGTTGTGCTATTATGAAGGGTAAAAGACGGGGTAAAGTTTGAACACAATTTTTTTTTATTTTTTTATTCGGTATCTCAAGAAAATTATATTTAATTTTGACGTCAATCAAACTCTTACGAATTTATGATTGTTTGAATAACCGTTACTCCAACTCACTTTTTCCAGTGAACAAAATTTTAAATCGAATATCTTCAATTTTATATTAAACTAGTTCTTTCCCGTCAAAAATGACGGGCCCGGTTTTAATAAAGAAAATCAAAAAAATAATCAGAAATCAGCGATGTTCAAATTTCGATTTAAAATTGTACAAATAACAATTTTAAGTTCCAAATATTTATAAAAAACCTTTAAGTAAAAATGGAAACCATAGTTGGTGCGACGAAATATGTTTGAAAAATTTTTATAAAACGGAAAATTTAATAATGAAAATAAATAAAAATTTTTCAATATGTCACAAAATAAAAATGCCTAAAAAATATGCTATGAATTAAAAAAAAAAATCAAGCGTTCCGCACTCACATTTTACGGAATTATGTTATAGTAATATTTTCAAATAACTCTCAAGGACGTCAAGTTTTTTACGTTTTTTTAATTAAAATCACAAATAGGTCAATTTTATTGTGATAAAATCAACATTTCAACTTTAAAATGACGCAAAAAATTGAGTTTTTAATTTTATATAATCCAGTTTTGAGGAATCGCGGTCACTGCAAAAAAAATTTTTTTCCAGGCACCAGTGAAGAATTGCCATAAATCCAGTATTACATTTCCTTTTTGTACTTTAATTTACTACTTTTCAAAATAAATCCACAATAACAATATGTTATAAAAAAATTATATTAAGTAGTCATTTTTTTTTGACCTAACAAACTTTACCCCGCCCTTAAGCGAGTAAATTTGTGTACCTCAATGTAGTTTCTTCTAGCTTAAAGCACAGTAGCTCTAGAAAAAAACAAAATTCCCATAAGAAATGCATTGAATTTTTTGAGAGCAAACAGACAGCGGAATCGTTTTTCATTAGTTGGTACGCTGTTGAAGGAAGAATTTTCTTCAATGCTGCCAAGTTCACAACCATGTGTAGAGAGTTAAAATGTTACAATTTCGGTGGCAATTATTCCACACTCACAAAAGTATGTTGCCGTTATCCAAAACAGTTTCTGCTTTTCTTCACACAAAAATGTTTGTTCCTACAGCATACTAAGCTTAAGGTCAGAAGCGCTTACTAGAATACAATTTAATGTATGTAAAAGCGTGCCAATACAATTGAGTTATAAAAGCTATATAAAACTTCTATAATTAACATATAAGTATGTATATAATTGCATTTATTTCATAACCAGATATTTTTTACAGCCAGCAAAAATGGGCTTATAAAAAAAAATGGAATAAAAAGATTTGGACATTTTTTATGCCAAAAGTGGCTCAATACATAAACGCCACTTTCTTCAGTTTTACTTTAATTCTGTACTTTTGAAATTTCATACTCAGTATTTTTATTATTTTTTTTTTTTTTTTTTTTGTTTCTTAAACCATTTTCAGCCTACACATTTTTTTGGCTGAGTGCCTTAGAGCGTATATTCGACTTAAATATACACTACGATGTGTGCTTCAAGTCAATACAAAAGCAATTTCCTACACATCCTTTGCTATTAAAGCTGTGTGAGCATGCAGACGTGCGTAACGATGACTGGGTTGTGGCAGAAATCTTAAAAGTATGCAGCATTTCATGCGTTCGATATGAGTTTTAAAGAGAAAATTCTAGAAATTTATCTTAAAATTTAATTTGAGGAAAGAATCAACATTTTTACAAGGAATTTTTGTAATCTTATGTTGTACTGTGTTGTAAAAAATTAAAATTGACACAGTTTGTGTTTCGAGGCAAATCAAAAATATTAGCTGATATAAGTTGTTAAACGAGTTTTATTCTAAAAAATTATATAAGCTTAAAAAAAATGGAGAAAAAATTACTACAAATTATATAAGATGAATAAGAGTATTTGCTGATAGTGAGGGTTGTAAATGAGCAAAATATCAGCTTTGAAACAAATTCTAAAACAAAAATTAAGAGAAATGTAAGTTCATAAAATAGTCTTATTGACTAAAACTCTTCAATCTGTGATATTTAAAACATCTTTAATGAAACTTTATCTTGACAAACAAAAATTTTTAAAAAAAATGTTATCCACTCCCTATTCAAAAAAAGGATTTCGTTAAAATTAAAAGAACTAATCATAGGTCAGCCCTTAATGAAGTCTGATGGACAACTTACGTTTTATTTGCACAGTATATTTTACTCTACTTCATATTTAAATAAAAAATAAATAATAAATATATAATATAATGCATATCAATTAAATAAACCACAAGCAGCTGATTGACTGTAAAATTTATTTATTTTAATATTCACATCCAGTGCAGAAGGCATTCAAAGGTTTTACAGTTGGTTGAATGATTGCTCAATATTTGAACAAACCGTCTGTTTATTGACTTTTTGGCAAATATCTCTCTCTGTTCATCACTCAACATTTTGTTTACTTACACGTTACCAAACAACTGTTCATCATTATCTTTTATTTATATTAAAAACACAAAAATATATTGAACGCTCATTACAATAATTTGCTTACACAAAATGTTTATTTATGAAAAATATTTAAAATTCTGTCATACTACTGAGATAATTTAATAAAATTAATCAATTAAAAAACGCAGCAGGAGCATGTTTAAGGTGTTGCTTTTTTCCCACAGACATAATGGAAAAACCACAAAAATGAGCGTGTGGTTCATCAAGCAATTAATAAACAACACGCATTACATCAAAAAGGTCAGATAGCAATTCGGTAAAAGTTAAAGAAATAAAATATTAATTATTATTTACTAAAAAACCGCAGCGCAGTAAAATTGATAAACAAACCACTAGTTCACATATTATGTTGCATTGATTTAAAATTAAAACATTTATTTACAATTGCAAAATATTGTTTTTTTTTGTCTTAAACAATTTCTAGGAATCATCAAAAATTTCGTTTTAATTTATGTAACCTTTGTATAGAGCAAAGTTTATGCTTCATCAAAACTTCTTCAATATCAAGCACACTTTAAGAGCAAAATAAACTTTTTGAGATGGAAAGTAAATTTAAAGTTTAAGCCTTGTGCTCTTAAGAATTGTACAGAGGCCCTTATATTATTAAGCTTAGAAATTTGCTACCTTTTCTTGCTGCCTGACTGCTGTCAGCGCTCTGCTGCTAGCTGGCAAAAGGATGTTGTTCTTCCAAAATAATATAAAATAAGCTGTGAAACTATTGAAATTCAAATCCAAATCAAATAAATTGCTTTTAAGCTGATTTATAAAAAGGGTTTCTTTCGTTTCGCACAGCCGAAAGCAAACCTCAGACAGCAACTGCAGATGCGTAAAATTGGATGTTTTACGTAAATCTTTAAGGAGAAAAGAAGCTTAAATAAATTTTTTTTTTATTGCTTTTAATTATGTTAATTTAATTGGGTGAAATGGTAGAATAATCGTAGGAAACAAAAGAAAGTATCAACTGAAGCAAATTTCCTCTAGGCAGGAAATCTTTGTTTCAAAAAGTTGCTTGGAGTTTCTTAAAATTCATGATGATAAATGTCTGAAATAAGATAAAGATAATGAAATTTAATTTGAACAGAACTAAAGGTGTAACGTGAAAATAAAAAACAAAAGCAATAGCAAACGAATAAGCAAAGATAAAAGCAAGATTATGAGCAAAAAATCAAAAGTAACAGTATGAGCAAATGGTAGAGCAGAGGTAAAAGAAAACGAAAAAAGCAAACTCAAACGCAAATGCAACAGCATATTTAAGATTGTAACGACTTTTTCTGACATTGTCAAAATATGGTCTCATATGTCAAAATATCTATCTAGGCTTTCACATTTTTATTTTTATCCGTATTTATATAAAAGTCAGAATAGACTTAAGAGAATTGCTTACATTTAATATGGAGTAAAAGAAGTTCTACAAAACTCGTAAAAATGTTGTAAATGAGTTATGAGAATAATGCGTTTGGAACAGACACATTTTTAAGGACTGAAGAGGTTCCACCTTATATCAGTCTAGAAGTTGTTTCTAAATTTGTTCTTAATATTTTTTTAAATCTTAACCTTGATTACGTGAAAAATTTTAAATATTAATTTTAAAGAAATGGGTAAGAAAATGTAAAAAACGTCAGCATATAGATAAAAACAAATCCAAAGTCAAAGTAAAAGTCAAGGTCAACGTCAAAGTAAAAGTCAAGGTCAACGTCAAAGTAAAAGTCAAGGTCAACGTCAAAGTCAAAGTCAAAGTCAAAGTCAAAGTCAAAGTCAAAGTCAAAGTCAAAGTCAAAGTCAAAGTCAAAGTCAAAGTCAAAGTCAAAGTCAAAGTCAAAGTCAAAGTCAAAGTCAAAGTCAAAGTCAAAGTCAAAGTCAAAGTCAAAGTCAAAGTCAAAGTCAAAGTCAAAGTCAATGTCAATGTCAATGTCAATGTCAATGTCAATGTCAATGTCAATGTCAATGTCAATGTCAATGTCAATGTCAATGTCAATGTCAATGTCAATGTCAATGTCAATGTCAATGTCAATGTCAATGTCAATGTCAATGTCAATGTCAATGTCAATGTCAATGTCAATGTCAATGTCAATGTCAATGTCAATGTCAATGTCAATGTCAATGTCAATGTCAATGTCAATGTCAATGTCAATGTCAATGTCAATGTCAATGTCAATGTCAATGTCAATGTCAATGTCAATGTCAATGTCAATGTCAATGTCAATGTCAATGTCAATGTCAATGTCAATGTCAATGTCAATGTCAATGTCAATGTCAATGTCAATGTCAATGTCAATGTCAATGTCAATGTCAATGTCAATGTCAATGTCAATGTCAATGTCAATGTCAATGTCAATGTCAATGTCAATGTCAATGTCAATGTCAATGTCAATGTCAATGTCAATGTCAATGTCAATGTCAATGTCAATGTCAATGTCAATGTCAATGTCAATGTCAATGTCAATGTCAATGTCAATGTCAATGTCAATGTCAATGTCAATGTCAATGTCAATGTCAATGTCAATGTCAATGTCAATGTCAATGTCAATGTCAATGTCAATGTCAATGTCAATGTCAATGTCAATGTCAATGTCAATGTCAATGTCAATGTCAATGTCAATGTCAATGTCAATGTCAATGTCAATGTCAATGTCAATGTCAATGTCAATGTCAATGTCAATGTCAATGTCAATGTCAATGTCAATGTCAATGTCAATGTCAATGTCAATGTCAATGTCAATGTCAATGTCAATGTCAATGTCAATGTCAATGTCAATGTCAATGTCAATGTCAATGTCAATGTCAATGTCAATGTCAATGTCAATGTCAATGTCAATGTCAATGTCAATGTCAATGTCAATGTCAATGTCAATGTCAATGTCAATGTCAATGTCAATGTCAATGTCAATGTCAATGTCAATGTCAATGTCAATGTCAATGTCAATGTCAATGTCAATGTCAATGTCAATGTCAATGTCAATGTCAATGTCAATGTCAATGTCAATGTCAATGTCAATGTCAATGTCAATGTCAATGTCAATGTCAATGTCAATGTCAATGTCAATGTCAATGTCAATGTCAATGTCAATGTCAATGTCAATGTCAATGTCAATGTCAATGTCAATGTCAATGTCAATGTCAATGTCAATGTCAATGTCAATGTCAATGTCAATGTCAATGTCAATGTCAATGTCAATGTCAATGTCAATGTCAATGTCAATGTCAATGTCAATGTCAATGTCAATGTCAATGTCAATGTCAATGTCAATGTCAATGTCAATGTCAATGTCAATGTCAATGTCAATGTCAATGTCAATGTCAATGTCAATATCAATGTCAAGAAGTAAATGTTACTGTGAAGGTCAAGGCCAATGTTCAGGTTAAAGTTAATATTACTGTGAATGTAAATGTGATTGATCAGGTTAAAGTTAATTTCACTGTGAAGGACAAGTTCAAAATTCATATTAAAGCTAATGACAATGTGAATGTCGAGGTCAATATTAGGTTCCAATTCATTTTAATGTTTAGGGCGAGGTAACAAATAATGCTACTCTGACAAAACTACATTTTCAAAACTAGCATAAACGTGCTCCTTTTGAAAATTTTTGTCTCCCATATATCCATACACGGGCACGCCCACCACCTATACAACCCAAAAAATTAAAAACTCAATAAATAAGCGTTTTTTTTATTCTACAAAAATAAAATTTGGTAGGTATGTATTTTATAATAAAACAAAGACGTTTTGAAAAATGAATATCATCCGCTCACTGACACGCCTACCTCTCATACAAACAAAAAATTTAAAATTGCCTAAATAAGCGTAAGTTTGCCTTACTGAGATAAAACTTTGTACGTACGTATTTCATAACAAAACAAATATGTTTTTAGAAAATGGGCCTCATCCAACTACGAACACGCCTTCCTCCAATATATGTATGTTTAACATAAGAGTTAACATACAGAGATACAGAGATAAAATTTGGTATGTATCTTTTTTATAGTTAAACTAAGATTTGATCCAAAATCAGGCGTTATCCTTCCACTTACACGCCCACCTCCCACACAATCCATAAAAGCGAAAACACAGTAAGGACATTAACATGTTAACTACAGGTATAAGACTTGGTATGTGTAAATTTTTCATCAAATTGGAAACTCATATAAGATATTGGCTTTATCAGCCCACGGACAGGCCCATTTTCAATACTTTTATTTTATTTTGAAAAAGCATAAAGTATTTCATTGTCGGGCTAGACCGGCTTGAGACTTTCTTTACTTGTTTTATAATATAGTTATGTATTATCTACGAGAATGCACTGATAAGATTATCTGTTATAATGTTCCTTTTTGCGTTGGCTTTTTCACACCCTTGAAAATACAAGTAGATGGTAACCTTCCAAGAATATCAACTTTGTCAAATTTTAACCACACAGTACCAACAGCGTGATGACCGTGGCATGCAGGTTAAGTGTGTGGCTTAGCATGCTCGGAGCCCGGGTTCGATCCCCAGCCGCGGCGAAAAGTTTTTTTCAATAAAAAATTTTTCTGATCGGTCACCACCTCTCTGCAGACAATGGCAAACCTCAGAGAGTAAATAATGCCATGTAAAGCTTCTTGAGAACATAAACTTTAGCCGTTCGGACTCGGCATAAAACATGTAGGTCCAGTTCTCGGTCAATTGTGTGCAAACATTTAATAACACACACAACATAATTGATCATAAGAAGCTCGGTCAAAGTCCTTTCAAGGGCTGAAATGGCCAATTTGTTTTTTTGTTTTTAGTACCAACAGCGGCTGTTTCGGTCTCTTTAAAAGGTGTTTTTTACTTAACCATCATTGGTTATTATCGATTCTTCATCGCTGTCTTCAGTGTCAGATGTTTCACTTTGAATATAATTTGCTTCATCTTCAAATGATAGTTCAGAACTTTTTGCAGCTGATTCTATATCGGAGCGCTATTCACTTATTTTCGTTAGCTTTTACAATACCTCACTTGTATTTGACAATTTTTTTGTGAAATAAGGATGCAAGAGAAATAAAATAAACAATATTTTAGAACAAGTATCACAGCGTGAAGATTCGAAAACTTTTAAAACTGGGCATCTTATACTAGTGCGTTAATATATATTTATGTATAAATCTTATCAAAAATATGCGATATGCCTTGTAACCAACTGAAACTTTATTTGAAATTAAATGGACTTTAAGTTTGACCTAAAAGTCCTTATCCTTATAGCATGCGCTTAAGCCCGTTCAGGTTTATCAGTACCATAACATTGCCGAATAGTTACTTCATTCTGATTTTTAATATTTTGAACATTTTTATTTCAAAGCTATTCGATATCGTTATGTTCTCTCTTCGTCTGATTTGCTCTCTGTTACTTTATTAAATTAAAAAAATATTCTCGCTGATAGAACTTTGATTTTTTTGATTTGATTTTGTACCATTTATTCAGGTGAATAAAAATCACACACAAAGCTTAAAACCGCATGACCGTGCGTATTTTTCTATAAAAAAAATATATCCTCAATATATTTCTACTTTTTTTTTCAACAAGCTGCACTTCTATGTTACCACGTTAAATGAAGCTGAGTGGGTTGGTGGTCGTATCGTTTATTTTTTGTTTTTTTCTATCATTTACATTTTCCGTGGACAACTTTAATACATTGACTGCCAATTCGCGTGGTTTTGCCGCCATTTCATACGCTACAACATCTTCATCATTTACATCATCATCATCATCATCATCATCATCCGCATCATCATCCGCATCATCAGCATGATGATGAAATATGTGCATGACCAGCTGAAGCAATGCGCCATAGTTTTCTGCTTATTTTCACTGCGGTTGGAATCTAAAATATCTAGAAAAAAATGCTAATATTTTCACATCCACCCTTTGATTTGTGTGTTGTTGGTTTGTTTGTTTGTTGCTAAAGTCAGCTCTAAAATAAATGTGTTTGTATAAAATGTGCAGCTGCTGCATGACTATCAGAGCAATGAATGGATGAGTGATTGAAAATATTTAATGGAAGCTCACACAGGTGAGTGGCCAACATTGATTTGATAGAAAACAGGTGCGAAGCAGCGAGTTGAGAAATTAACAATTAAGCTTAGAAAGGGGGTAGGGGGACTATTTTTTCGTTTGAAGGCTAAAAGATTTGTATGAAAATTAATTGAAAAAAGCGATGTGTTTTAACTGCTGGTGATGTTTATTTTTTAAACATAAAAACACTTAAATTCTTCATGAACTTATATTATTTTTTTTAATTTTCTAGATATTTTCAAGTAAATGAGTTTCGAAAGATACTTAATTAATGTATAAAATAAAACAGCAGGATCTTATAAAAACATAAAAGACAAAACTGCTTTTTAGTGCAGAAAAATATATAAATTTAAAATTTCTATGCTCGTTTTTGCTTATTTTACTATCGCCTGCTGGCATCTATACCAGCCAGCATCTTACCACCCGCAGCGTTTACGTCTTTTGACTGCTTTCATTAAAGCTGCGTGTCACATGTTAGTTTCTTCTATTTTCTGGAGTTCTTTTGTTCTCAGCGCTACAACTACTACTGCTACTACTTGAGCTGTTGCTGACAAATTTTACACATTAACACATTTAATTAAAATCTTGAGGGAATTGCAAATACACATGAACAAATAAACTCACATATACATGCATACATACACCTACACATAGATGACAGAAATTCCTGCTTGCGCTTTTGAATGCAGCTTGAACAACAAATGAGCTCTTGTGAGCTTGCTGCATACTACAATGCTAGTTGTATGGGTTTGATTATTGAGAAGGGTTGCAGAGGAAGAGAACATGCAGTATTCTCTTCGTAAAATACAGCTGGAAATTCCATATTTTTCTTATAAGAACTGAAAAATAAGTGCAAAACTACTACAATTGCTGTAATTTTAGTTGGCTTTATTTTAATGTTATATCCAGTCGTTGCTCTTGTTAACGCACACACTTAGAGCTGTACATTAGATGATTTTGTCACTTGTTTGGCTTAATTAAGTGTTGCATTTTTCTGTTCATTCATACAAATGTGGTTATTTTTGTATTTATTTTGATCTTTTAAAGTTCAGCAGCTGCTTACAACTACTTCAAGTTGCACATACATGTAGCTTTATTAAGTGTTCGTTATTGGTTCTTGGATATTGAAAATTTTGATAAAAAATTCCTCTTAGTTAAGGAAAAAAACATTGTGATAAATCTTATAAAAAGTTCAGATGTTATTGATTCCTCTTAAAAAAAATTTAATTTCTTGACATGTTTATAAAATGACATGTTTCTTACTCAAAATTTTGGTTCAAATTTTAGGATGGAAGTTACTTTAAAAATGTAATGCCCTGCCTTCGAATCAAAAACATATTTTACATACCAGTTCAATTCAAGATGATGCCGGCCTTACAAAGAAAACATACCATTTTTGCCAAAATTGTTATTTATTCTTCCACTAGCCCCGTTTCAGCTCGATGAACTTATTTTATCAATTTCCTAAAATTGCGATGGTCTTTTAATAGTAAAATATCTCAAGATCTCCAAAAAAACACTTCAATTTCTTAATCAATCAGTTCATTCGTCACAAATCTTCTTCCCAAGAGCCATCTGTTTAAGTTTGGGTACAAAAACTAGTCGTTGGGCGCCAACACTGGAGAACATCTTTATAATTTCAAGATAAAAGCTTTCCTAAAGATTATGATATGGGGCCTCGAGTTAAAGAGTTAGATATAAAGTTGCACGCCCAGGTTATTCAATACCATTCGATTTTTTTGTGGTCTTTAGTGGTTTTAATGGCAGATTTTAATTTTTGGATTCCAGCTTTTAAAGCTATAGAGTTTTTGAGTCATTTACCAAAAATATTTGTGCTTTATGCAACGAATAAGATTTGCTTGCAAAGAAAGTATCACCACTTGACTCGTCGAAAGCAACCACTAGCACTAATCTACGGCCAGCAACGAATAATCATGTTGCTTTTGAAATCTGTCAGTTTTTGCAATAATTGGGAAAATGCTCCAATTCCGGCAAAAATCTTTATTATTTTAATTTATTAGAAGATTAATTCCACGGTAACTCACGTAACATTCAGAAAGTTTTATAGAAATGAAGCTTTAAATTTGTTTTATTTAGATTAACAAATACAAATGCACTCTTTATGAAAAGAATGAGTGTTGTATGTTAGATATGGGTTAAAAAATTCAGTGGTACCAAAATATTTACCCAGTGAAATAATAATTACGGTAAGTAACTCGCGTTACCATTTTTGGACAATATATTCAGAGAGTGAATTTCTTTCAAATTTTTCAAATAAAAAACTACAATATTAAATCATAGTATGTAAAATAATTCAAAAACTATACAGTAACTCGCGTTACATAAAATTGGTAATTCGTACTACTTGGGGTTTTCATAGTAAATTAAGGACCTCTAATGCACTCTTTCCAGCTCTGATGTTCAAACATTAAAATATAAAAACGAACCACAGCACTTAATTATTGTAATGTCAAATCTGAAATTTGACACTTGATGGCAATATTGCATCTATTGAACATTAATTTGTTAAAAGTTGCAGGTGGAAAAGCAATGACAAATTTTTCTACTTGGCTGAGGATTATTATTTGAATAATTTTGTTTGTATTGTATTAACGTTTATAGAAAATGTCAAACTGAATGAAATGTCGACAAAGTCAGCAGTTTTCGACTATTTTCCAATTATGTCATATTTTTTTTTTTCGACCATTTTCCAATTAAAGATAAGAAATGAGCAATTATGATGTTAATATAAGTGGTTGTTGTGGAACGAATAAAAATACTCCATCAAGAGCATCTTACTTTAAATGTCATCTTCAGCGGTTTCATACAGAAATATTGAAAATTGTAAGTGAAAAAGATAATAAAAGCACTCCTAGTATCTTGTTTAGTAGCAAGACCAGCTTTCAACTAAAAGCCAAGCTTCACTTGAAAAATTTCTTACATCAGACAAAGTTAAAGTGGCAGTGGTACCAAAAAATTTAAGAGCTATATAAAAGAGCTCACTGTGTTTGCAAAATAATAGTCGTTCCCCTGTTATTTTCTATCGAACCAATTGAATAACGGTAAATGGGCCCAGTGTTTTTCTGAAATCCTGATTGCTTGTCCAAATTTATTTTTTTCATCCCAATTCGAATGGTTCTTATATCTTGTTCTAATCCTTGTCTTAATCCATACTAAAGTGCTCATCCTTATCTTTTACGTGTTTTAACATTTGTCCCATTCTTTGTCAAAATAATTGTTCTTACTATTATCATTATCTTTTTCCTTCATCAAATGCTTGTCTTTATCATTGTCCTTATAATTTTTATGAACATATTCCATTTTTTACATTCTTTTCCAAATCATTGTCCTGGTCTTTATTTAAATACTTGTCCGTGAAGTCATTTAATTATCTGTTTTCTATCCAACATTTTTTTCAACATTTGTAAACTTGTCTCCTTCGTTTTTGTTCAAATACTTGTCCCAGTATAGGACTGAACCCTCGTCCTAATACTTGTTTAAATCAGTTGTAAGCCAGGTCAGAGGACTTATTGACATATGTATATGTTCCAACCTGCGTTCTTATCCTTGTCCTATTCTTTGTAAGAGTATAACTTATCGTCCAACATATTAGCTTTGATAGTTGAAGGGTTAGTGTGCTTGACTGCCAATCCAAAATTCCCGACTTCAAATAAATTTTGTTCGAAACTTTGTTCTTATCCATTCCATATCCCTGCCCTTTCCTTTGTACTATTTCCTATTTCTTATCCTATTTCTAGTCCTCGTCCCACACTTTGGCTCAATTCTTTTCTGACCTTTACCTTTACCTTTACCTTTACCTTTACCTTTACCTTTACCTTTACCTTTACCTTTACCTTTACCTTTACCTTTACCTTTACCTTTACCTTTACCTTTACCTTTACCTTTACCTTTACCTTTACCTTTACCTTTACCTTTACCTTTACCTTTACCTTTACCTTTACCTTTACCTTTACCTTTACCTTTACCTTTACCTTTACCTTTACCTTTACCTTTACCTTTACCTTTACCTTTACCTTTACCTTTACCTTTACCTTTACCTTTACCTTTACCTTTACCTTTACCTTTACCTTTACCTTTACCTTTACCTTTACCTTTACCTTTACCTTTACCTTTACCTTTACCTTTACCTTTACCTTTACCTTTACCTTTACCTTTACCTTTACCTTTACCTTTACCTTTACCTTTACCTTTACCTTTACCTTTACCTTTACCTTTACCTTTACCTTTACCTTTACCTTTACCTTTACCTTTACCTTTACCTTTACCTTTACCTTTACCTTTACCTTTACCTTTACCTTTACCTTTACCTTTACCTTTACCTTTACCTTTACCTTTACCTTTACCTTTACCTTTACCTTTACCTTTACCTTTACCTTTACCTTTACCTTTACCTTTACCTTTACCTTTACCTTTACCTTTACCTTTACCTTTACCTTTACCTTTACCTTTACCTTTACCTTTACCTTTACCTTTACCTTTACCTTTACCTTTACCTTTACCTTTACCTTTACCTTTACCTTTACCTTTACCTTTACCTTTACCTTTACCTTTACCTTTACCTTTACCTTTACCTTTACCTTTACCTTTACCTTTACCTTTACCTTTACCTTTACCTTTACCTTTACCTTTACCTTTACCTTTACCTTTACCTTTACCTTTACCTTTACCTTTACCTTTACCTTTACCTTTACCTTTACCTTTACCTTTACCTTTACCTTTACCTTTACCTTTACCTTTACCTTTACCTTTACCTTTACCTTTACCTTTACCTTTACCTTTACCTTTACCTTTACCTTTACCTTTACCTTTACCTTTACCTTTACCTTTACCTTTACCTTTACCTTTACCTTTACCTTTACCTTTACCTTTACCTTTACCTTTACCTTTACCTTTACCTTTACCTTTACCTTTACCTTTACCTTTACCTTTACCTTTACCTTTACCTTTACCTTTACCTTTACCTTTACCTTTACCTTTACCTTTACCTTTACCTTTACCTTTACCTTTACCTTTACCTTTACCTTTACCTTTACCTTTACCTTTACCTTTACCTTTACCTTTACCTTTACCTTTACCTTTACCTTTACCTTTACCTTTACCTTTACCTTTACCTTTACCTTTACCTTTACCTTTACCTTTACCTTTACCTTTACCTTTGTGAACCATTGTGTTGTTTCAAAAGACGAGTAAAAGATAGATTAGAGGTTATAAGAATGGGAGAGTAACAGTGAACATCCCGGTCTGTTTTGACAACTAAAACAGACCGGGAACACAACCGCAGGGACTAAATTTCATAACTAGCCGATCGAAAATCGATTTGTCTCGGTTATACAAAGTTCAATAATGCATCACGGTGATGTTAAAGGGATGGGCTAGACGAGCTGCTCGAATGGATCTGGGAAATACTCGAGATAGTGGAGTATTAAGGGCTTAACAACTCAACATTTCATCGATATACAAGAAAGAGTGTTGAGCTAGGATGAAACATTTTCGTCTTCAATCAGATATCTCGCTGAGAATTGAAGGTGACTTTGAATTCGTCCAGAAACTTCAAAATTTACCTTGAAAGTCTTGCTCAATTGAGTGAAATTCACTCATTTTTCGGACTTTTAAACAGGGTGCATCTGTTAAATAAAGAGATGCATTCATGTAATCATAACTAGTAAGTTTTTATTCAATAGAGAACATACAATTGACTGAGGAAATGAAGCAACAAAATAAATGATAAATGATGAACAAATAAACCCTCCAGAGGTTTCTCAAGCCATGCATACAAAATTTCAAGCGGCAGTCATTGATTTTGAATTGGTAAGCAGTGAAAGGCTTTTTCTCCAAGAAATACAGGTGAAATTAGCTGCTTAAATTTAGCCTTGCATATATAGCGCACATGATGAGCGCTCATAGTATTTCCAACAGGGTACTGCTGGATGTCTTAAGATCTTTATGATAACATTACCCCGAAAATTTGACCTCTTAGCTCTTCTGAACTCAATCCAAATGACTGTATCATGTGGGGCGTTGTTGATAGAGAGACTTACTAATATCCTCACAACACAATATCATAATTAAGTGCAGCTATAGATCATAAGTTAAGGAGTTAATTAGTCCATAAAAAAATAAACAGACTATAAGTTAAAATATAAATATTTGATAAATAAAAGTTAATAAATATTCTTGTTTAAGTTAAGAAATTTGTTTGTCGTCATTTAACTGACGCACTCTGTGTTAAGTATAGATAATGCGAAAATCAGTTGTAGTGAAATTTTTTGTACTGTTTTAAGGAACCTAGGCCTAATATAATCATACTTTTGAGTATCAGATTGAATCAATATACCTGGAACGTCAACACTGGCTGACTCCGCAATATCTACACCATTTATATTGAGGGCAGCTAAAGGATAATCCCTTGTGACTTAACAAATAACATAACTTTCGAAATTCTTTCAAAATGACAAAACTTTACTTAAATTTGAAAATTTCGATCATCGAAATACGGAACAAAATAAAAATATCCGTATCCAATCATCGAAATACGAATAAAAAAATTTGACATAGTAATAAGTGTTGTAGTTATAAAATCAACTTCATTGATTTGTCTTGTCTTATTCTTTCAATTCAAATTGTTATCTAAGTTTAGAAAAATATTTCGTTCTTTTTACTAATGAATTATTTTTAAATTATTTCGAAATGGCGTTACAATTTTCAGCATGAATAGCCAAATAAAATTAACTTACATTTTCAAAATAATCTTAAAATGAATTTATAGCGGTATTTATTCTGAAGCATTATATCTAAAGAGACATTTGCAGCTTGTTTTTTTTTTTTTTGTCTTTAAGAAACAAAAACTTGTATATTTGCCAGTTCAGCTGGTTTTTATGCTCTATGATTTTATAGTTTATCTTAGATTTTGAGGTACACACATACACACACATACTAATCAATTATTATGCACGAGCTCACAACGAAGGTTGCTTCATAGAAGGAATCGAGAATAATCGACACAACTTTATTTCATGCAAATCTATATAAGTTTACGTATTCATCTCTTGAGGCCATAACTAATACATTGACCCTATATATGTATATATATATATATACATATCAATGTTGCAGCAGTGTTGAAGTTTCAAGGTTATGTGTCTCAGGCATTTGTGATGTCTTCTTAATTACAGTTAATGTTATATTTTTTTGTGGCTTAGCAAAGATTAGCCAGCTTTTACTGATTTATAAGATTTGTGTCTAGAAAATTACACGTACATATATCAATATTATTGCATTACGTTTATTATTAACTTACACACACACACACACACACACTCATTGTGAGTGAAAGCGGTAAAATATTTAATTATCACCTGTGTTTATGTGAGGCTTAATTAATACCTTTTGTTGTTAATTTAGTTAATATTAATAAAACTTATGCGAACGTGTGCAGAGTTAACGTGCTGCTTCAAGCCATGCACATATTATTTGTATGTATTGAGCAGAGGTCATAATATTATAAGTGTGTAGGTAAAAATGTGATTAAGCGAAATGTTTATGATATTCATAAATATTTAATAGTAATTAATAATAGTTTTAATATTCAATTAAAATAATAAAAAAGTAATAAATAAGTTATTAATAAGTTAGAGTTGCGGAACTAAAAAAACAAAAAAAAAAACAAATTGGTCATTTCAGCCCTTGAAAGGACTTTGACCGAGCTTATTATAATCAATTGTGTTGTGTATGTTATTAAATGTTTGCACACAATTAACAGAGAACTGAACCTACATGTTTTATGCCGACTCCGAACGGCTAAAGTTTATGTTCTCAAGAAGCTTTTCATGGCATTATTTACTTTCTGAGGTTTGCCATTGTCTGCAGAGAGGTGGTGACCGATCAGAAAAATTTTTTATTGAAAAAACTTTTCGCCGCGACTGGGGATCGAACTTGGGCTCCGAGCGTGCTAAGCCCCACACTTAAACTGCACGCCACGGAATTGAGTTGCGGAATTATCATTTAATTTTCTTTATAAAAAAAATAAATTTTTTTGGAATTTTTGCCACTTTTTTGAATTAAAACAACTTTCTTCAATTTTTAAAAGCATTTCATTAAGAATTTTTCACAACATACATATGGCTCATTCTACAGAAATGAGGAACGGAAACATGAATTGTAAAATGCATGTATTTGAAGTAATTTTTGGTTTTCGAATTGAAGTGGAATCTTAAGTTAGTCCTGCTTCAAAAATATGTTTAAATTAAATGCTTTTTTATATTATTTTGACAATTTAACTAAACAAACTTCGAGTTGGAAAAAATTTTTAAATATTTTGAATTAATGTAAACCTTGAAATCAGTCATCTTTTGATACAACTTTTAAAAAAATAAGGTTAGTAATATTAAAAACGATATTAATGTTGTGTTAGAATAGTTTGTAATAATGATTGGTTAGTGCGTTTTCAAAGTATAAAATATTTAAACTGAGTGTTTTTTCTGTGTCACACCCGTCCCAAAAAAGGCTATAGTTTTCCTAAGAAGCAACATGGGCTTTTGATAAGAATGAAACTTTTCTAAAGTAAGGATGTTGATGTTTTACATAAATTTGTTAACTTTTTTCATTCAATAAATTATTTGTATTCTTCATTTCCGTTACAAGAAGTTGGTCACACCCGGAACGGTTTTCAAAATGTTTTTCTAATAATGAAATTTTTGCAAGTAAAGTGTGATTTTTTAAGAGCTTGATAACTTTTTTTTAAAAAAAAACGCATAAAATTTGCAAAATCTCATCAGTTCTTTATTTGAAACGTTAGATTGGTCCATGACATTTACTTTTTGAAGATAATTTCATTTAAATGTTGACCGCGGCTGCGTCTTAGGTGGTCCATTCGGAAAGTCCAATTTTGGGCAACTTTTTAAATCGACAAATTTTGTTCAGCGATGAGGCTCATTTCTGGTTGAATGGCTACGTAAATAAGCAAAATTGCCGCATTTGGAGTGAAGAGCAACCAGAAGCCGTTCAAGAACTGGCCATGCATCCCGAAAAATGCACTGTTTGGTGTGGTTTGTACGCTGGTGGAATCATTGGACCGTATTTTTTCAAAGATGCTGTTGGACGCAACGTTACGGTGAATGGCGATCGCTATCGTTCGATGCTAACAAACTTTTTGTTGCCAAAAATGGAAGAACTGAACTTGGTTGACATGTGGTTTCAACAAGATGGCGCTACATGCCACACAGCTCGCGATTCTATGGCCATTTTGAGGGAAAACTTCGGAGAACAATTAATCTCAAGAAATGGACCGGTAAGTTGGCCACCAAGATCATGCGATTTGACGCCTTTAGACTATTTTTTGTGGGGCTACGTCAAGTCTAAAGTCTACAGAAATAAGCCAGCAACTATTCCAGCTTTGGAAGACAACATTTCCGAAGAAATTCGGGCTATTCCGGCCGAAATGCTCGAAAAAGTTGCCCAAAATTAGACTTTCCGAATGGACCACCTAAGACGCAGCCGCGGTCAACATTTAAATGAAATTATCTTCAAAAAGTAAATGTCATGGACCAATCTAACGTTTCAAATAAAGAACCGATGAGATTTTGCAAATTTTATGCGTTTTTTTTTAAAAAAAAGTTATCAAGCTCTTAAAAAATCACCCTTTATATAAATAAATTTTTTGATTAAAACACGTTTTGTAAATTCATGTATAGCGAAATCATTTGTATAGGTATTAATTTGATCAAAAATTCATGCGAAAAATTTTTTGCAAAAAATTTTTTTTTTATATATATATTAAAAACTTGAAATTATTTGTATAGGTATTAATTTGATAAAAAATTCATGCAAAAAAATTTTTTGCAAAAAAATATTTTTTTTTTTTAAATTAATACATTAATTAAAAACATATTTTTTTGATTTAAGTGTCAAAAATATGTGAAAGTTATTATACCCATTAAGTTTTTATATAGAATTCCCACATCATTCGCACTCGTCACACCCGGGACAATCTTATGTCACACCCGTCCCATTTAAAAGTTTAAAAAAGAATGGTTATCGCCGTTTTTGCAAAATATTTTTCAATGGTATTCAACAGAAAATATATTAAATTTGAATAAATACAAGTCAAAAATGGTCCCATTGTGGCGGATGGACTAAATTTCAATGTTAAACTCAGAATTTTTAGTTTTTAAACTTGTGCTCGTCACACCCGTCCCAGGTGTTTAAGCGAATGTAACTATTAAACTAGTAAAAATAATTGCATTATGTTTTAGCATTTTGAAACCTTGGAGTATGTTCTAAAATACTCTTTAGTAAATTTCTAAAATTTTAACCGGTTAATACCATTTTCAGCACGATAAAGTAGTCAAAACGTCACACTCGTCTGTATGGAATGAGCCATATATAAAAAGTAATTGTTTTGTACGAATATACAAGGTCAGGCGGAATTATTTATCAGAATTATTTCTGTGCAAATAATTGCTGCAAATAAAACGTTTATATCTTTCAATTCATTAGAATTGGCGACAAAATAAAGCGAATGAATCTAAGATAAGCTATTTTTTCTAAGCAATATACATATTTAGACAAACGAAAATACACACACACACTTACACACATAAGCAATGCTAATCGACCTTGCCAAAGGACTTTGTGTAAATACTCACATAAATCGAGTCACTCACACTCGCATACAGATATGCGACTGTCTTCATACTGTGGCCTCACTTCCGTTTCCTGCTCGTTAGTTGCTGTTAACAAGTAGTTCTTTTATTAGCAATCTCTCTCTCTCTCTTTGCCTGGCTGTCGTTAGACTATTTTCTTTTGTTTGAACTTGCTATGCCACAATCTTTGAACACTGTTTTACGCTTACTTTTCACTTGTTTGTCCTGTTAATCTAACATTGCTGTGAGTTATGAGTAAAGACAAAATTGCCACAATATAAGCGGCAACTGGCAACTGCTAGCTGCTGCTGCTGCCAGAGTTGCCAGCAACCATTGTACAAGTCTCTGGTTTATGCTACGCGCTCATTATTTATCCTACAATCATTTCGTGCAAATGTTTTCGATGTACTTAAGCTGTGCCCTGCATGTGGCCTTATGTTCGCACACACACACACACACACCCACTAGTTCACTTACTGTTTAAGCACATGCGGTATGAGTGTTGGTTTGGTGTTAAGGTGTCTGTGGTCTTGCTTTTGATCAATAAAAAGCAGAAGCAGAATTAAAGCTTTTCTTGTGGCTAAATTTTGTTAAAGCTTGTTTAATATTAAATCCTTGCTTTCATCACTGTATGTTGCTCAGTTCTTAAGTGCATCTTTTAAATAAATATTTAATGTTAATCTGCTACTTCCTGTGCTCGGCTGTTAGTTTCACACTCAAGTTTCGGACATTAAAAGCAAAGTATATACTTTCCAACAACAAAAACCAACAACTATCATCAATAAACTTGCATTTGTCTTCGAATGAATGAGTCAATTCAGCTCATAAATTTCTGACTTGCTTTCTATAGCACTTCTGTCAACATTTGTCGTCAGCACACACACTATCGCAGGTGTTTGATATGCTGCACAAGTTGAGCATTCATTTTGATAACTAACTAGCAAACTTAACTCTGGTTTTGTCCTTCTTGGCTACTTTTGTGTCACAGACAAACAACAATTGATTACTTAAGTAAATTTGACAGATATTTTGACAAATATTTTAATTTGTTTGTTTGTGGCAACAAAAGAAAACTCAAGCATATCATAGAATGACAAAATAGAGCTGTTGTCTTGCATACTAATTGAATAGAACATTGTATTTATGAACGTTTTAATGTCATGCTGAATGAGTATGAAGTTTGTACGAAAGCTAACATAGCAATTAAATAATAATTTAATTTTAATAATACGTTTCGAAACACTTAAAATAATAGTACAGAGTTTAAATGTTTCGAAGTCGGCCGTAACCAGTCAACGGGTTGTCATGGCCACCTAAGTAAGTAAGTAAGTAAATGTTTCAGCTTAATGCACAGCTCTTTAACAAAAATTATATTTAGTTATATTGCATTAATTAAAATTGCTTTTCTTCATTGGATATAAAAAGTTTTCTTTTCCAATAAATTAGCTGGCAGTTCTAGAAATATCACACAATTGCTTATTATGATTATCATCAAACTAACATGACTTTTAGTGTTTTGACTACGATTAATCGTGTATCTATAATAACTTTCTGAAATAAAATTTCTCAGTAGTGGCAAAGATTTTACTTAATTAGCTTAAAAACTGCAAAAAAACTAAGTTTCAACAAAATACTAATTTAGTTTTGTTGGACAATTGAGAAGGCATCAGTGCTCTGTGTAAAGTGAGCTGTACATAAAAAGCTCGCTAAAGGCATGTTTCGGATGGTATATTTTCAAATCAATACTAATCAACGAAATTCAAAAGTTTCAATTAATCAAATAGCTATGTTCTTAACAATGTCATATTAAAAGGTTTTGCAAGAAATTCCAACAATTTGAGTTATTATTGATTCAAACCAAAGCTTCAAGCAGTAAAATGTTGAAAAAAGTTGTTGGATATGCATACAAAATATACTAAACTGACCTTAAGATATATTTAATATGGGTATTTTCATGTAAATATGGACACCGGTATAAAAAAAATTTGTCATTTCTTGTCAACCTGCAACTATATACAAATTTATGTTAAATAGTAGATAAATTGACATCAAGTGTCAAATTTCAAAATTTGACATAACAATAAATTTTAAGCGACAACTTTAGTATATGTGCTTAAGAAGAATCCCACTATTGGGAAGACATATAAGATTTTTGATATCACACACTAAATACAAAACAGTCACAATTCAAAATTTTTAGAAATCGACTTTTTGCTATAAATCAATTCACAAAACACATATCTCACTATATATTTCAATATTTTCTTCATTAAATGGAAGAAGGAAGTTTTTGTGTTTAAATGAAAATTGCTTTTCTTCTGCAGTTTCAACAGAAGAGTTTTATTTTTCGCTCCTCCTGAAAAGTAATGTTTTTTGAGTTGTAACTGTTTTGTATTTAGTGTGCGATATGATAGTTGTAGTTCTGATGACAATATAACATTATCTGTATTAAAACGTCAACTTATTGCAAACGAGTTATTTTAAATATTAGAAATATAATAATTGACATTTTTATTCATTATAGCTTGAAGTTGAACCTTATTTTAAAAAAATTTGGATTTAGTACTGTGGTTCGCTATTTAATTTTAATTGTTGAACATAAGAGCTGAAAAAAGTGCATTAGAGCTCCTTAATTTAATATGAAAACCAAAAGTAATGAGAGTTATAAATTTTTTGTAACGCGAGTTACCGCATAATTTGTAGATTTTTGAAATACATTGATTTAATATTGCTTTTTTTTTAAAAAGATAAAATTATTGAAATCCTGCTGCATTTATTTATGCCAAATGTAAAAAAATCTACACACATATCTTTGACTTGGTCGAAGTTAAAATACCCCCATGACCAATTCTTAAGGGTTACAGAATCTTAAATTGGAGAGCTTTTTGTTTGAGATTTTAGAAGATTTTGTTATTTTTTGTTTAATATACAAACATATCAAATTGTTTTCCTGAAGCATAACTCTAAGCCTTTTTATAAAATTTTCGATTTTGGGGTTATATGGGAGGTGGGCGTGTTAGTGGGTGGATAACGCCCATTTTTCTAACACACCATAGTTTTGACATAAAATATACAAATACCGACTTTCAGTTTTGTAACTTTAATATTAGTATCTTTATAGAGTTTTAAATTTTGAGGTTGTATGGGAGGTGGGCGTGTTTGTAGATGGATGACGCCCATTTTTATAACACATCTCAGTTTTGACATAAAACACACAAATACTGAGTTTCAGTTTTGTTTCTCTAATATTAGCCTCTTTATAAAGTTTTCATTATTTGGGTTGTATGGGAGGTAGGCGTGGTTTTCAGCCGATTTAGCTCATTCTCGAACTTGATCTTAGTTTTTTAGAAAAAAGCTTAAATATCGAATTTCAGTACAAAAGCTTTAAAATTAGAACGGTAATCGTGCCCACAGACAGACAGACGGACATGGCTAAATCAACTCAGGTGGTGATGCTGAGCAAGAATATATATACTTTTCTATACCTACCACGCCTCCTTATGGGCGTTACACACGTCGTGACAAAATTAATATACCCCTTAAGCAGTACGCATGGGGGTATAAATATGTTGTCCAAATATAGTAACGCGATTTACTAACCTTAATTATTATTTCACAGTATGAATATTATGGTACCACTGAATTGTTGACCAATTTATAACATATAAGACCTATTCTTTTCATAAAATCTTAATTTGTTTTTGTTAATCTAAATAAAACAAATTTTAAGCTTAATTAAACTCCATAACACTTTCTGAATGTAACGCGAGTTACCATGGAATTCTGTTTCTTTAAATGGAATTTTTGCGCTTATGAAGGCGTCAATTTAATCCGTTCTTATTTTTCGGCTAAACACAGCAGAATATGAATATGAGGCAATTCTGTTTTCTGCCACTCTACGGCTGTGATGATATTTGATAATTTTAGAGGAGACTTTTTAATCTTCTGAAAGTACTTTTTCAAAAGAGAGATTACTTTTTGTGAATCTAAATATATATAAATAGGCGTAGGGAAAACAGTTATGAGCAATTTCCTCCCGTGGTTCTCAACCGATTGTGATAATTATTTTTTAAATCAACCAGAGTGCGAAGAAGAAGTGCAATAAATATTTTGTATCAATAATTATAAAAAGGAAAAAAAAAAATTTTTCGAATTTCGACCCCAGGCGATACTAGTATGATTAAATAAGCTTTGGTTTTGTTACTGAGGCACTAGGAGTGGGACAGTGATATATACAAATTCGGGGTGGCGAGAGGTAAGGTTGTGCCGCATCAGTGTTAAAGGTTAGTGAAAAGTGGAAAAATTAGACAAAAACCTCCATAACTACCCAAGTGTTGCCCCTAGAGGGGTTAAATGTACTACCGACCCCATTCAATTTTTGTTCACCGAAATTTTTCAGGCGAAACATACCTGCCCCAATCTCTACCGCCTAAGGGGGTTCCCAAATAAAATTGATATTTTTAGGAAATTTTATTTCACCGCTGCCAGAGTGCGCCTCAGTAGGGAAAAATATGAACGTGGCCGCCATTGGTTTTTCTTTGCAAAATTTTATCGCAATGTTGAATATTAAAAAACAAGTAGATTCACCTTGAAAAACTGTTATATCTCGTCAAAGCATTTGTCAATAGGAATGAAAATTTGAAGTACTGTATTTTGATATGAAAGAAATTGATTGATAAGACTGATTTTCTTTTTAAATCAACCATTAATGGGCCTCCAGTACAAAATTTTATAAAAAATGCACAAAAATGCATTTCGGGGGACGCCAAAAATTGGTTCAAATAAATAAAAGTACACTGATGGAGAGGCTTTTTCATGTTCTATTTAATTTTGGTACAGGAATTGGGGGTAAGATTTTTCCCATACAAGTCGATACACTGTAGTACATACACTCTGTACTCATCACAAACTATTGTAAACAATTTTATATAATGAGTACAGTTCTGATGTACGTATAAGATAGATTATTGACTCATTACATAAAGTCATGTAGAACATTTGTGATGAGTACAGTATGTTAAAACAATTTTCATGTACTCAGTACATACATAATTTACTCATTAGATATTTTTATGTAATGAGTACATACGTTATTTATTCAGTTTATATTTGCAGTACATGAGTAATGAGTAGATACATAATTTACTCATATCATATATTACATTCATAATTTTATGTAATAAGTACATACATAATTTATTCATTACATATTTTTATACCCTTAACCTGAAAGGTCACGGTATATTAATTTTGTGCAAACGTTTATAGCGCATAGAACGAAGCGAGTCCGATATAGAAAAGTATATGAGGATCAGTATCTTGACCAGGATCACCTCATGAGTCGAGCTATTCATGTCCGTCCGTCCGTCCGTGAGTCTGTGTGTTGTCCGTAAACAAAGGTTAAGATGAAGGAGTTGAGATAATTGGATCAAACTCGGTACATATAGTCCCATAGACCCAAAGATCTGCACTATTGAATATTTTTGTAATACGCCCACGGGCACGAATACCTCCCATACAACCCAAAAATTGAAAACTGTATAACTAAGCTCGTAATTAAGTTACAACAATAAAATTAAATATGTATGTTTTTTATATCAAAACAAAGATCTTTTTGAAAAATGAGTGTCATCCGCCTATCTCCCATACAACCTTAAAAATTGAGAACTCAATATATAAGCTTATGTTCAACCTACAGAGACAAAATTTGGTACGTATGTTTTTATACCCTAAACCTGAAAGGTCAGGGTATATTAGCTTTGTGCAAACGTTTGTAACGCATAGAACGAAGCGAGTCCGGTATAGAAAAGTATATATATTTTTGATCAGCGTCACCACGTGAGTCGAGCTATCCATGTCCGTCCGTCCGTCCGTCCGTCTGTCCGTCTGTGTGTTGTCCGTATACACAGGATAAGAAGAAGGAGTTGAGATAATTGAATGAAACTTGGTACACATAGTCACATAAACCCAAGGATCTGCACTATTGAATATTTTTGGAATCCGCTCACGGACACGCCTACCTCCCATACAACGCAAAAATTGAAAACTGCATAACTAAGCTCGTAATTAAGTTACAACAATAAAATTAAATATGTATGTTTTTATATCAAAACAAAGATCTTTTTGAAAATGAGTGTCATCCGCCTATCTCCCATACAACCTTAAAAATTGAGAACTGAATATATAAGCTTCTGTTCAACCTACAGAGACAAAATTTGGTACATATGTTTTTTTTTTAACAAAACGAAGATGTTTCTAAAAAATAAATGTCGTCCGCCAATTGACACGCCTACCTCCCATACAACAAAAACAATTGAAGTAAAGAATAAGTGCATAAATAAGCTTATGTTTGTCTTACAGAGATCAAATTTAGTATGTATGATTTTTGTACAAAAAATGGTGATCCGCTCACAAACACGCCCACATCCCATACAACCCACAATATCGAAAAAGAAAACATAAAAAGGTTTATACATGGCCTACAGGGATTAAACTTGGTATGGGAGAATCTTATTTGAAAACTAAGGTGTGCCCACAAAATGGGCGTCATCCACACTTGAACACGCCCACCTCCAATACAACTTACAATATTGAAAATACCATAAATAGCTTTGTATATAACTAATAGGAACTAAACTTTGTATGAGAGAATTTGATATCAAAACTAAGGTGCGCAAAAATGGGCGCCACCTGCCCATGAACTCACCCTTCTCTCATACAAACCACATTAATCAAAACTGTTAAAAACTGCCGCCCACCTCCCATACTATACAAAAACTGAAAACTCAATAAATAAACTTATGTTTAACCTATAGAAACAAATTTTGAAATGCATGTTTATACCCTAAACCTGAAAGGTCAGGGTATATTAACTTTGTGCAAACGTTTGTAACGCATAGAACGAAGCGAGTCCGGTATAGAAAAGTATATATTCTTGATCAGCGTCACCACGTGAGTCGAGCTATCCATGTCCGTCCGTCCGTCCGTCCGTCCGTCTGTGTGTTGTCCGTATACACAGGATAAGAAGAAGGAGTTGAGAAAATTGAATGAAACTTGGTGCACATAGTCACATGGACCCAAGGATCTGCACTATTCAATATTTTTGGAATCCGCCCACAGACACGCCTACCTCCCATACAATGCAAAAATTGAAAACTGCATAACTCAGCACATAATTAGCCTAAAACAATAAAATTTGGTATGTATGTGTTTTATATTAACACAAAGATGTCTTTGAAAAATGGACGTCATCCGCTTACGGACACGCCCACCTCCCATACAACCCAAAAATTGAAAACGCAATAAATAAGTCTCTGTTTAACCTACAGAGCTAAAATTTGACACATATGTTTTTTGTAACAAAAAAAAGATGGTTTTGAAAAAAGGACATTATCCGCTCACGGACACGCCTACCTCCCATACAACGCGAAAATTGAAAACTGCATAACTCAGCTCATAATAAGTCTACAACAATAAAATTTGGTATGTATGTGTTTTATATCAACACAAAGATGTTTTTGAAAAATGGACGTCATCCGCTCACGGACACGCCCACCTCCCATGCAACCCAAAAATTGAAAACGCAATAAATAAGCCTCTGTTTAACCTACAGAGCTAAAATTTTGGCACATATGTTTTTTGTAACAAAACAAAGAAGGTTTTCAAAAGTGAACATCATCCGCCCACGGACAACCCTACCTCTCATACAACCTCTGAAAATTGAAAACTGCATAACCCAGCTCGTAATAAGCCTACAACAATAAAATTTATTTCATATGTATGTGTTTTATACAAACACAAAGATGTCTTCGAAAAATGGTGGTCATCCGCTCACGGACACGCCCACCTCCCATACAACCCAAAAATTGAAAACGCAATAAATAAGCCTCTGTTTGACCTACAGAGCTAAACTTTGGCACATATGTTTTTTATGACAAGACAAAGATAGTTTTGAAAAATGGACGTCATTCGCCTACGGACACGCCTTTTTCCCATACAACCCAAAAAATTTTAAACTCAATAAATAAGGTTATGTTTGTTATAGAGAAATTAAATTTGGTATGGATGTATTTTATACCAAAACTAAGGTGTGTTCAAAAATTGGGAGTAATCCGTCCATGAACACGCCCACCTCCCATAGCGAAAGCACAATAAAGGCATTAACTGTGGGTTACAGGAATAAAACTTGGTATGTCTTAAGTTTTCATCAACATTTAAATGTTTGTAAAATATAGGCTTCATCCGCCCTTGGAGACGCCCATTTACAATAAAAATTTTTTGTTTTTGAAAAGTGGGTTTAGGGTATTTCGTAGTCGGCCTAGACCGACTTTAGACTTTCTTTACTTGTTTTTATATCAAAACAAAGATATCTTAGAAAAATTAGTGTAAACCACCCACGGATACGTCCACCTCCCATATAACCCATAACACTAAAACGCAATAAATAAGCATATGTTTTCCAAAAAAAAAAATAAATTGGCCATTTCAGCCCTAGAAAGGACTTTGACCGAGCTTCTTTCGATCAATTGTGTTGTGTATGTGATTAAATGTTTGCACACAATTGACCGAAAACTGGACCTACATGTTTTATTCCAACTCCGGACGGCTAAAGTTCATGTTCTCAAGGAGCTTTACATGGCATTATTTAGTCTCTGAGGTTTGCCATTGTCTGCAGAGAGGTGGTGACCGATTAAAAAAATGTTTTATTAAAAAACTTTTCGCCTCGACTGGATATCGAACTCGGGCTCCGAGCATGCTAAACCAGACACTTAACCAGCATGCCACGGTCACCACGAATGACTTTCGTGTATTTGTTCCGTATGATATTCGAATGACAGCTTCGAATGATGGATGAATTTCTCGGAATGCTACATGATGGACTGGTTATCTTGGTTGAAGAAAAACAAAACTTAGCGGATATTTTGACTGGTGATTTTTGACTTATGACTAACAATATTTTTCTTATGACTTATAAAAAATTCAAAAAGAAAGGTTATCCTCCATCGCGACAATGCTATTTTTAACACTTCAGTTGATACGTTATATGCCTTACAGCTTGGTACCTTATGACTTCTTCTTGTTTTCTTATTAAGAAAGAATAAAGTTAATATACCCTGAATCTATAAGGTTAAGGTTTTAAATAAGTGGCAAAAGTTTTTATGTACTCAAACAGACCGTTGAGGGCTTAAGAAAACGGTTTTTTGAGGTATCGTAGGTATCAACTTCAGAGTCGCAAAAATGTTTTAAAAATGGGTTCGAACGAATGCAAAAATAAATTGATCATTTTGGAGAATACATTAAGAAGCAATAAAACAATTTTCACAAACAATATACAGTTTTTCTTCAGTGTTTGGCGAAATATTTAAAAAGCAAGCAGCATATTGCTGCAACATATATTAAATTTATTACAAAAATACAATACAAAAAGCAATTCACTACATCGTGAATGCCTTAAGTTTCTTTTTTCATACATCTTAAAATAACTTTTTAATTTTATTTGCAAATTTTTTAACTTTAAAAAAAAATTGAAGCTCTCTTCTCCTCATTTGACGTCAACCTTAGAGAACAGAAGTACAAATATACTCCGGAGCAAGCTGCTTGAATACAAACAAAAAAAATTCGATAAACATAAAATCTGGCACACAACTTAAGCAATTTTAAATATCTCAAAAAGGAGACGTAAAGCAACATAAAAAGAAATGAAATCATATTCAAGGACATCTAGGACTAACAAACGTCAGCTAAATTTTTATGACCGACATATAAATAGCGGCATCCATGAATTGGGCGGAGATAAATTTACATACATAACATGAATTATCACATTCGCAACAATGTTTCATCAGCAATAACAACATATCATCAATGCGTTGTCCAATTTAGTTGTTGTGCGACTGACTGACTGTCTAACTGACGGACTGACTCATGATAGACAGGCAGACGTAGTACAACAACTGGTGACAGTAGTCAAAGGCAAGCAAAGTAAACAGGCAATGAAAGGATGAAAGACAATAAGAGAAATGTGCAAATGAACAAAAACAAAAGAAGAACAAGCAAAAAAAAAAGAAAGGATAATGTATGGCCGTTATAAGGCATGGTTGCATGTTTTGTGCTGCTGCTAAAAGGACAAATGCTTGCAGTTAACAGGACATGTCAATGCGTCCTACTGTCAACACTGCGCTGATGCAAACAACAGTGCAGCTGATGATTTTTCTCTTACATGAGCTGGAATGCAAGAATGTTGTTTGGTTTTTTTGCTTCTTTTTTGTTGTTGCAGTTACTTTGAACTTTTGACTTGACTTGCATTGTCCTTGAGTGTTGTTCTTCATCGCTGTTGATGTTGATGTTGCTGTTGCTGCTCCTGCTGTTGATTTAATTAGATGTGATATCCACACAATAATGACAACGACAACATTTAATGCGCTGCAATCTCAGCTGATGATGATGTAACGAAGCGTACATCGTTAATGTTATCATATCAGCAGGGACATTAGTGCACATTGTTGTCGATGTTCTCGTTGTTGCTGTTGGTGTTGTTGTCATTTTGTTGTGGTTGGTGTTGTTGCTGATTTGGTTTTTGCTCTGTGGATACTTATGCGTGGGTTAATGTTTAACATACATAGCGCTGTTGATGGTTTTGATTGTTGTATGGACACATATAAAATATACATATGTATAAGTATACAAAACATTCATACAAACACTGAAGAAAAAAAAAACCAAAAACAATTTTCTTAAATTAATAAAAAGTAGGAATATTTAATATGCTTACCAAAAAACTTGTTTAATTTAACAAAAACTTGTATAATTTAACAAAAAACTTGTATGATTTAACAAAATACTTATGCAATTTATACATAACTTAGGAAAATAAACAGTTTTTATTAAAAATGAAGTTTTTTTTTTTTAAAAAAAAAATAAAAAACAACGCTTAGTTTTGTAAAACTTCTCTAAGTTAAATTGACAAAGAAACTTAGAAAGGAAAAATAATGTTACTTTTTTGTATAGACACGGCTTAATGTTTATTTAAGAAAAGTTATTTTTTTTCTGTGTGCAAATATATATAAACATATACAGATAAACATTCCAGCTTGTATGTCCTTTATATATGTATTTTGGGGCTGCCTTGAAAAATGCTTCCAAGCTTTGTTATCATGCATGTCTGAATGTATAAATGTTTGCCTGACTGTACAAACTGATATCTTATGAGTTGGAGTGAATGAGGAGGTTAAGGCGAAATGCACAGGAACCATCACATTTTGGACATAATATAAGCTTATCTACAGCGGAAATAAAAATACGTACATATAGCTGTTTTCTGCTGCTGATGATGATGATGATTTTTGGTGTTGCTGTTGTTAACTAACGTTGACATAAGAAAAACCATTTTATATATCTAAATATTTTCATTCCCCAAGGACATAACTTAACGATTGAATGATTTCTGGAAGCTGATATTATTGCGATTGAATAAATGTGTGTAATTTAAGAAAGTTTAATAACCAAGATTATTTAATTCAATTCAATTCAATGCAATTCACACATAAGCTACAGCCAAGCAAAATTTTTAACAATTATCAAAAACATGCTATAAAAATGTTCAGTATGTACTTTTTTTAAAGAAACATCTCTCTAATCAGCTTACACAGTTACATGGTCATAAAAATGCTTTTCATCTTAATTCAGCAAAAAAAAAAGCATTTAATTTAACACACCATAACATATGTATAAAAAACATAGCAAGAAATCTTTCAAAACATACACATATTTAACATCTAAGTCGCTGCTACTTATTAAGATTTTGCTTTTAAAATATTTGAACTCTTAGGGTTGCTGCAGAAAAACTGAAGAAAGTTGCTGTTCTTAAATCACTCAAGCGTTTTACAGACATAGTCTAGACATATGACTATCAAAGTTAAAAAAGCAAGCAGCAGCTAGATCAAAACAAAAGTTAATGAATTTCATGCATTAAGCATTAAAAGCATTGTTTGTGGCTACTTACATATTTTAAATCTCTAATCCATAAGGTTGCTCTGAGGCAGACATTGTATATAAATTTTATAAGCCATAAATATATCCATCGTTTAAGTTTTTTTCAAGTCAGGGTGAAAGAATCAACACATGTACAATAGAGTGGGTCGGCCTCCATATAAAAAAAGTCCATTAAGCCCTTTTCAATGACATATAATCTTATAAGATATGTCGTGCAATGCTTAAGTTATGCAAAAAACCGTTTTTGCTGTTTTTTATTTTAAAAGAAAAAATTTTATTTTCGGAATCCTCACGAGGTCATCTGTAACATAGGGGGTGGTTTTTCAAATTTTTTTTTTTTTTTTTTAACCCACTCTAATGAACAAGCTCAACGAATCAACGCTAGTTTTAAAACTGGAAAAAAAAACAAGTAAAGAAAGTCTAAAGTCGGTCTAGGCCGACTATGAAATACCCTAAACCCTAAAAACCTTTAAAAAAAAAAAAATGTTATTGAAAATGGGCATGTCTGTGGGCAGATGAAACCTATATTTTATATGCATTTAAATATTGAAGAAAAATTATAAAACATACCAAGTTTTATTCCTATAGGTCACAGTTAATGCCTTTATTATGCTTTCCCTATGAGAGGTGGGCGTGTTTATAGACGGAATACTCCCAATTTTTGAACACACCTTAGTTTTGGTATTAAATACATACATACCAAATTTTATTTCGCTATGACAAACATAATGTTATTTATTGCGTTTTCAATTTTTGGGTTGTATGGGAGGTGCGCGTGTCCGTGAGTGGATGACATCCATATTTCTAAGACATCTTTTTGTTGATATAAAAGACATACACACCGAATTTTATTGTTGTAAGTTAATTATGAGCTTATTTATGCAGTTTTCAATTTTTGCCTTGTATAGTAGGTAGGCGTCACCGTGGGCGGATGCTGTCCATTTTTAAAAACTATCTTTGTCTTATCATAAAAAACATAAGTCCCAAATTTTATCTCTGTAGATTAAACAGAGGCTTATTCATTCGTTTTCAATTTTTGGGTTGTATGGGAGGTTGGCGTGTCCGTGAGCGGTTGTCACCCATTTTTCGAAAACTTCTTTGAATTGTTACAAAGCACATACATACCTAATATTATGGGTGTAAGTTTATTATGAGCTTCATTATGCAGTTTTCAATTTTTGCGTTATATGGGAGGTACGCGTAACCGTGGGCGGATGAAGTCCATTTTTTAAAACCATCTTTTTTTTGTCATAAAAAACTTACTTGCTTAATTTTATATCTGTAGGTTAAGCAGAGGCTTATTTATTCCATTTTCAATTTTTGGGTTGTATGGGAGGTGGACGTGTCCGTGAGAGGATGAAACCAATTTTTCGAAAACATCTTTGTGTTGATACAAAACACATACACACCAAATTTTATTGTTGTAGGTTAGTTATGAGCTTATTTACGCAGTTTTCAATTTTTGCGTTGTATGGGAGGTAGGCGTGTTCGTGAGCGGATTCCAAAAATATTCAATAGTGCAAATCCTTGGGTTCATATTACCATGTGTACCAAGTTATATTGAATTATCTCAACTCCTTCTTCTTATCATGTGTATACAGACAACACACAGACGGACAGACGGACGGACGGACATGGATAGCTCGACTCACGTGGTGACGCTGATCAAGAATATATATACTTTTCTATACCGCACTCGCTTCGTTCTATGAGTTCCAAACGTTTGCACAAAGTTAATATACCCTGACCTTTCAGGTTTAGGTTATAATAAACGTACTGAAATGAACAAAGTTGGCTTTTGTAAAAATCAAAATGTTCTAAGCTGAAGAACTTAGGTGTTATCACAAGAGCTTTTTGTGGGAATTATATTTCAAAATTAGTGGTGACCGTGGCATGCAGGTTTAGTGTATGGCTTAGCATGCTCGGAGCCTGAGTTCAATGCCTAGTAGCGGCAAAAAGTTTTTTCAATAAAAAATTTTCTGATCGATCACCACCTCTCTTCAGACAATGGCAAACTTCAGTGCGTAAATAAGGCCATGTAAAGCTTCTTGAAAATATGAAGTTAAGCCGTTCGGAGTCGGCTAAAACATGTAGGTACAGTTCGCGATCAATTGTGTGCAAACAGTTAAGAAAAAAAATAAAAAACCCACAAAACAATTGATCATAAGAAGCTCGGTCAAAGTCCTTTCAAAAGCTGAAATGACCAATTTGTTTTTGTTTTTATATTTTCAAATTAAAGCTTCTGTAATTTATACAAAAACAAAATGTTAAAATTATAAAAACCAAAATTGCAATATAAAACAAATTTTCTGTATAAAGCATACAAAGGCTCGTGTCACCAAATCTTTTTATGAACTTCCATCGTTATTTATTTAGCAATCGAGAGGCACACTGTACGAAAAAGTACAAAATAATTATGAATTGTTACATAATCTCCATGAATCGCATTTATGATTTTTGATGCAGCAACAAACTACATCAGTCACATGAACTATTCATCATATCAATCAAACAAAGAAAAGTTTATCACACAAAGAAAAGTAAAAAACGCACGATATTTGCGATTTAAAGGTTAGAATGTCGTTCTTGAATCCGCGAAATACACTGAACCAAAAATTACACAATATTTTTGAATTTTTACATGATCTCCATGAACCGCATTCATTAATTTTGTTGGAATAATTAATAACATGAGTCACATAAACATAATATTAATGCACAAAATGGACAAAGGTAAAAAAAAAAACAGTTTCGATACTATCGTAAGTGTAAACGTAGAATTCCGAAGACGGTAATATTTAATAGTCCTAATATATAAAGTTTATAAAGTGTGTGTACAAGATACATGAATTTATAAAAAATTTCAGAAAATAAATAAAAATTATTAAAAAATTTACACAAATAAAGCGTGTGTGCAAGATACATGAATTAATAAAAAATTTCGAAATGTCATGCAAAAAAACAACGACCACATGAACGATTCAGCTGGAAACTCAAATCAGAGCGTGGTTATGCGTCTTTTGATTAGGGGACAGCCAATTGACTTTCTGAATATCAAGATGTTTGAATCTAGTGCTAATAACGACCATATTTCGTGTTGGACCTGTTGGACCAAATATATTTGTTGTCATTGTCCACCTTGGAGTTGAAGGCACCAAACATGATTTTTATGTCATTTGTGAATGCAAATAAGCATTATGCTATATACCATCTGGTAAAAGCACAAGATAATGAAAAACAAATGCGTGCATTTCTAACGTCAGACACATCATCGAGTAATATGGTCACTAGGGCGTATCGAACTACATTTTTTTTCGAATTTCACATTCTAAGAGGTCTCAAAAGTTTCATGTGGTTGTCAAGATCTACCAAAAAAAAATTTATGATAATAAAAGGACATCTTCCTGCCCCGCAAGGACAAAGTTGTTTTTTGAGAAAAACAGTAAAAAATAACGATCTTAAAATGCTTTGATTTTTGTAAAAATAACTACATTTGTCCAATGGAAAAAATTTAAATGCAGTTTAACTAGTAATATCTTACCAAATACGATGATACTCACAATTTTTGCCCACAGTATCCTGTTTGAAGGATATTCTAAGCGAAAGTTATACTCGAGATGGCACATAACTTTTGATTGTAACCATTGAGTCTAAATTTTGATGGCATTGATTATAATGTTGGCGTATTTCTTAAATATGATGAATTAATAATTTGCATAGTATTTGCATATCAATTCTCTTGTTTTAGAGAAATATATACTAGAACCCAATTTTTTAATTTTTTCAAAAAAATTAACATTAGATTTTATATCAGGGGCATAAGAAGTGGTGTTGAAGATAATTTTCTCAATTTGGATTTTTCAAATATTTCTGTACATGACCCTACCTTAAAATATGTATATAATATGCCTGGCTTAGACCACGATTTTTTTTATATTTTAATACTTAAAAAAATTTAATTCGTACCATCAAATTTCTCAATTTGAGTTATATCTTCTTTATGGTTATAATATCGTTTAAATACATTTTATGCCATTCAGTTGGTCTCAAAAGACTAAACAATTGTTTTTAAATTGTGTTTTAATGAAATCATAACCATAAAGGGGACATAACTCAAATTGAGAAATTTGATGCTAGGAAATAACTTTTTTTAAAGTATCGAAAGAGAAAAAAAAAAATTGTGGTCTTAAGCTGATATATTAAATAAATATTTTTTGGCAGTTTCATGTCCAGAAATTTTCAAAAAACTCAAATTAAGAAGATTATCTTCGACACCACTTGTGAATCACTTGACATAAAATCTTATATTCATTTTTTTGAAAAAGTGAAAAAATTGCGTTCTAGTATACATTTCTCTAAAACAAGAGAATACAAATGCAAAAACTATGCAAATTATTAATTCATGTTATTTATGAAATACATCAACACTATAAACAGTACCACCAAAATTTATAATCAATGCTAACAATCAAAAGTCTTCTGCTATCCCAAGTACAACTTTCGCTTCGAATATCCTTCATACAGGATACTGTTAGTAAAAATCATTAGTAGCACCGGGTGTGGCAAGAAATTGTTAGTTAAACTGCATTATTACTTTTACTTTAAGACATGTGTGGTTTTTCTTAAAAAATTAAAGCATTTTAAGATCGTTATTTCTTATTGTTTTTCCCAAAAAACCAACTTTATAAAATTTTTTTTGCGTAATCTTGACAACCACATGAAACTTTTAAGACCTCTAAGAATACGATCTAAATTTTTCGATACGGCCTTATGGTCACATCAGCAATCCAGCTCGCCACATCATCAAGCAAGTTCGTCATATCATCTAGTATGTCACGTTTGTTCGCCATATCATCATGCTTTGTAAAGTTGGATGAACACAGTGTCGAGCTGGTTGAAGACGAAGTCAATTTTGCTCGCCACGTCGTCGATACTGTTCACCATAACGCAAGGTATGTTCCCTAAGGGGGTCGTATTGAATTGGATTGAATTGATTGAACTTATTGAATGTATTGAAAAAAAAATTATTGATCGTATTGATCGTGCGTTTTTTATTTTGCCTTTGCATGCATTTGTAATTGTAAAGCAGTAGTCGGTGCACATGCAGCACATGCTTTGAGAGACTTACACGTATTCTAATGCTCTTTCGCTCATTAAACAAACAACCAATGGCCAAACGACATCGTTTCGTATGGTTCTCTCTTATTTTGTCCATACACAAGGGCGAATTTATCGAGCAAATATGGCAAGTAATGCAAAAAGCAAAAAATATTTTATGCTACAAAACCATTTTGATGGCGTGCAATGTTAATTGTGCTATATGTAGATAAAGATTAAAACGGAACAAAGTTTGAAAAGGCACAACCATTGTTTTCATAAAGAATAAGAGAAAATTGTAGGTTTTGAAAGGAAAAAAGTTTTTTGAAGACAAAAAAAAATTGTTTTTGACAGATTGCAGAAATGGCTGGATGAATCTTTATTTAACTTAAAAAACTTTATCAAAAATCATTACAAAGCAACTACTGATTTTGTGCTTAATTTTTTTCACGCGAAAATATACATTTTTCTACTTAAATTTTGATATTTTGTGATTTAATTACACAAGTAAAAGTATGCAAAATATGAAAACGTACAAAATTTATAAAACATTTTTATAAAATATCACATTATTTTACATTTTTATTTATATTAAGTGCAATACTTATTATGTAATCCGGTTTCTAATATTCTGCTATTTTTTTCCCGCAATCAATTTTAACTATACAATTTCTTTCAGTGCAACTTTTCTTCTTTTACTATCGAATTTTTGAACATGTAAGAGTCGTTTTAGACCCTCCTCCACGATGGTGACAGTCGCGTGTGCGCTCATTTTCTGATCAAAAAAGACTATTTGTTCGGTAGAAAATGGTACCGTACACGCGACTCTTCGTTAATAGTCTTTTTCGAGTCGTTTATTAATCTTGAATATGAACAAAAAATGATTAAAATACGACTCATTTTCGAGTAATTTTTTCGATCTAAAAATACCAAAATATGATATAAATAAATATTTAGAGTCTTTTTTATCTTAAAAATACCAAAAAAAGTCTAAAGAACGACTCAAACATGACTCTTGAAAAAGAGTCGCTTCTAAGGTATCATTTTCCATTTTTATAATTTGAACACAAAATTTATTAAATTGTTTTTAACCGACGCAAGTTTAAGCCACGAAATTTGTGATTTGTTCCATGGACAAAAATCGAAAAAAAAGTAAGGCAGAGAATAAGAATGTTTTGATACGCTACTCCGACTCATCAGTAGTCTCGGTGGTTCATGCAGTTCACTAACTTTGAGAAGCTATTTGATTTGCTTTTGCTGAGAACAAGACATTCCTATCATAAAAACTGTACTTTGTACTACATAAGTTGTTAATACAAGGAAGAGAATTCATCAGGTACTTGGATTCGGCCAAAAGTTATTTTAATATGATATATTTAACCCTAGAATACTAAACATAATTTTTACCCTTCAATACTAATCTTCGCCTGTGAGGCTACTTTTATAAAAAACCCGTTGTGTTGCTTTATATAAATTTTATTTACTGAATCAGTAAGCAAAGGCATTTTAATTAAAGTTGGTTTATTATAAAAACAAATGAATTAATTCATATTTAAGATTTTTAAAGTATATATTTATTGTTTAAAAGGAACACATTTTTCATTTCTTGTATGCCAAGATCATAAAAAAAAGAAATCAATAAAAAATTGTTAAATTCATTTTTTGTTTTTAAAACTTAAACAGCTTCAAAATAATTGCTTAAAGTTATATAAAATAAAAGAATTAGAGGTTTACCTCTTATACAAAAACGTACACATTTATTTAAATTCAGACTTTTTTTCGTTACTTTTTTGCCAGATATATAAAAATTTGGTGACCTATGCTCCAGGCAGTAAGTTTTTTTGCATTAAGAACAGTAATATATACTCATACGCTTCAACTTTGGTGGACAAATATCACAAAGTGATCGTTTTCCTTCCTAAATAGCTGGTTCTCCACACGAACTCTTTTTTGCAGTCTTGGCCTTTCTTCCAAACGTGTAGAGCACCAATTGAGCACCAAATCTCTTCCAGCCATTTTATAATTTGTTCATCGGAGGTAGCCATCTCAAAAACTTGAAAAAAATTTATGCAAAGCTTAGATTAAAACAATTAAACAAAAAAAAAGCTCAAACACGAATGCACAAAAAAATTACCTTAAACACTAAGCATCGCCTCACAGGCGACTAACGTATCGTTAAGTCAACAACTTAACGGTTTAGCGCAAAAAGCGTCTGCATCCAAGCTCATGCAACAATAAACTGAGTTAGCACGAACGCATGCTGTGATATTCGTAAGCGATCGTCAAATACTTAAAAAAAAAGAATTTTCTGCGCCTCACAGGCGAAGATTAGTATTCTAGGGTTAAAAACAGTTTTAAATTTACTTCAAATTTGGAAAAATCTATTGCAGGTTCCACTTCTGCTTTGAAAGCAGCTCATCAAATTATAAGAAATCTAGAGAAGCCCGCACTAGCAAAACAAGGCATGAAGCTAAAAATGAAGATTTTGTGGTTTTTAATTTTGTCATTTGATCCAGAGATTGTATCAAAAAAGGATTTAATAAAGAAAGTGCAAAAGCGAAATGATTTAAACCAAAATATTTGGTTGAAAAAAAAACTGAAGGTTCAGGTAAAATAGATAACTTTGCAGAAATATTAAACTATTTAGACGGGAACTCGGCCAATGAAAATTTGATTTTTGATTAATATATTATTAAAAAGAGTTGAATCTCTGATTTTAATTTATTCGTTATAACTAAAGAAGAGCCATTTAAAATCCTGTTGTAATGTTAATATTTTATTCATTCTTAGACAAAAATTTGTAGCTTTAATGATATTGATTAATAATCTTCATGATGAATAATTTATAAATTTCTGAACACTTTTATTAAGAAATTGTCTTGATGTAATAAAGGTTAGATTGATTTGCTTATATATTATATATAATGCATATTATTAACCGTTTTTTCCCCCCCGATAATCATTAAAACGTATAAATTTTATATCAGCACAAATTAGCAACATAATGAAGAAACAAAAAACAATTAAAATCCAAATTTTTTTAAAAACTATTAAAATTTTTGAAAATTTTTTTATGTATTGCCTTTAAGTATACCATTATTCGGTTTCAAGCAATTTCATTCAATACTGACCAATCCTTCTAGTTTTGTCCAGCGTTTATATGGACTCGAATCACTGTGCATCGTCGAGAAAGTTCGCTATATAAGCAAACCTTTCATCAAATCGTCAAACAAGTGCAAGAAACCGTCAAGTTCGCTCACCATATTGTCGAACAAGTTCACCATATTATCAAGCCTGTTCGCCATTTCGACAAACGAATTCACAATATCAACAGTCCGTTAGTCACTTCATTAAGAAAATCCAATACATTGCCCATAACAATCACAACACCGTTAGGTAGTTTTGATTCATTACCAAGCATACCCAATCAGCCATTTAGAAATAGTGCTTGGATTAAGCTTACATGCAATATAAAAAGCAAGCCTTATCCAATCACGCTTGAAAAACACTTGCCCAGGTAATAAATTTCCAAGTTTTTGTGTATAACTATTGCGTAAAACACAAAAAGCAAGTGATGTACAATAATTGGAAACTTGGAAAGGCTTGCATTAAGTAAGTGTATTGCAATCATACTTAGAAAACTCGGACAACTGCAATAGTTTTACAACTGTTCAAAGTTATGATGCTCTCATATATACATTTATAAATGTATTTTATTTTCATTTTGTTCGCTCAGCAGCCATAAGGCTTATGGCAAGCTGTTAGAGTGTCCGACTCATATGTGGTGGTTCGCGCGTTCGATCCCTGTGGTAGCAAACACAAAAATTTTTGAAGGCATGCAATTTTTCATATAAATATATGCTTCAATTTTAACAAACAAAAATAAAAAATAAATAAAAATAAAAATGTTCCGGTCGGGAATTGAACCTTGGATGTCCAAATCACAACAAATCATATAACCAGTGGCTTACCAACTGAGCCACGGAATAAAAATTTTTCGCGAGTGCTAATTGATTTGTTCCATGTAGCACACTTGGATAAAGCTTATTAAAACACTTATATCCAATTGTAAAAACAACACTTGGATTAAGCTTGAAGTAAGGAATATTATTCCAAGGGTTCACTTTCGTTTATCCTAAAATTACATGTAAGCGTTCTACAATAGAAAATGAAAGCGTTATCCAAGCTTGAGGCTTACGTTTGTAAGCTTGTTTAAAGCTTATTACAAGCTTGTTTGGCTGATTGGGCAGTAACCACATTGTCAATTGCTTCACACATGTTGGTCACATCATCGAACAAGTTTGCCATATCAATGAGAAGGTTCTCAATATTGTATCTAACAGTATTACTAACATTTAATAAGAAATTGGATTGATATTAACATAAAACACATAAATCAAGAATTATGCAATAAAATTAATTAATATAAATATATAAATTCAACTTTTTTAGGACACCTGGATGCGGTGATGCGGCTTAGGACACTTTTTACCTCAAACTGCTCTTATAAAGCTTTGCTGTAAACATCTTTTAATTGCAGTTTTAAGGCCTCGTTTATAGTGAACGCGATTCAGACAGGCAGGCAGGCAGGCAGGCTGAAATCTGTGTGAAAAAACGAGATGCAGATAGCTATCTATCTCGCTTGTTCACATTGCCTGTCTGCCTGCCTGTCTGACTCGGCGTTCACTATAACCGCAACCTAATACCAAGCATGTCATACCGTTTATTGCCTTACTAACATCAGTCATCGAAAAGTTTGACTCGAAAAAATATTGATTGAATAGCGCGTAAAAAAAATGTAAAATTACTTTTATTACTGCTCATAATTTAAGTGAAAAATATTCCACAAAACTTTGATTACTCATTTAAGTGAACAAACAATAGCCAAACAGATGCTAATGAAAAACAACCTCTTATTTTTTGGGGCTTTAAAAACTTATTGCTATGCAATAAACTTTTGTAAATTTGCACTAATTAGTATAATTTATGTAGACAAAAAAAAAACAAAAGAGCAAGAAAAAAAATCTAACTGAAACTCAAGTAAAATTATTTAAGAATATAAGAAGAAGAAAAAAAATTTAACGCATTAAATTAAACTTCCGGTCAACAAGATTAATTTCCGGCATTGGCCGTAGCAAGAGTAAAGTTGCGAGACGCATAAATAGGACAAAGCAAAGTAAAGCACAAAGATGTTGCTGGCGTTTTATGGATGCTGCTATTGTACGGTTGCTGTTGCGGGTAGCTGTTGAACAGCGTGTTGTTGCTGTTCTTGTTGCTTTGGCTTTTTTTTTCCATTCTTAATATTCACTTTATTGCACTTAAAATGATCTGTAAACAATTTTTGTGCAAAGTTTTTTAGATTTTTGTGTAGGCGAAGAGCAACAAGAAAAAACAAAAATGCTTAACAGCAACAATAACTAGAACAATTGGATAGCGCTAAAAACAACAGGCAATACGCTCTGCTCTAGGGAGCAGTTCAGCGCGTTGGCAAGCATCTTTAAATTGCTTTCACCTCGTGCTGGTACTAGTGTTGTGCTGGTAGCTGGCAAAAGTAGCACTAAAAAAAAAAAAAAACAAAAACACAAACAACAACAGCAGCAGCAGCAGCAACAACAATAAAACTTGAAATCTCCCGTAGCTGAAAGTTTTTTTGCTTGCTTTTGTAATGGCGACAACAAAGGAGCCGCATAAAAAAATTGAAATTTAACTTTGATGAGTATTTTATGATTACTTGGTAGGAAGTTCTATTTCCTTTGTCTGTGTGGGTGTCTTCTCTCTGTGTTGGTGAAGCCCTTAAAATAACAACAACAACAACAACAACAACAACAACAACAACAACAAGAACAAGTGATAGCAATGATAATTTTATTGCTTTATTTCTCTACCATCATTCTTCGCGTTCTTCGCACTTCTTGCCATAAAGCGTTTTATAAGAAAAGTTATTAAATATTGACCGAACTGACCACCCACCCGCAACGCTGGTGACGGAAACGGAAGTTATGCGAAAATTATTGCAAAACTTTTAGCAAAAAATGCTGGCGACAACTGAGAGTACATTTTTTTGTTTTTTTTTTTTGCTCCTGCTACTGCTGCATTTAAAGTAAAAGCAACGCTTTAAGCAATTTTTTACATCTTCAGCTAGCGATGAAAGTAAATCGAAAATTTCGACACATATCCCGAAGTTGTATTTCAATTTGTAGTTTCAGCAGAGTGCTTGCTGCTGAAACATTAAACAGAACCTTCAAAAACCAATTATGTTAATCGTGCAACATGCTGTCATCGTCCTTCCGGCTATTATTTCGCACTGCAGACATGTTGCGGCTGCTGTTGCGGCAAAAAAGTTTGCTATAGATTGTTTTTTTTATTTTCTTTTTGCACCAACAACATGTTATTGAGATGACTTCTTTTGAACGTGGCCACTTCATGATGCAAAAGCTATGTACCAAGTTTTTTGGTAGCAGCTTCATTAAACAAAGATTTCATAGTTTATGTTTGCTTTATTTCTTTTTTTTTCATTATCTACGCATAAAAGTATGCAGCAGTAAATTTAATATTACCACCAATAACAACAGTCCACGGGTGTGACTGAAGAATGTTGAACATTTAGTCGCCTGTGGAGGAGAACGTAAAGAATGTTTTAGCAGCGGGCAGAACGATGAGGGCAGGGAGCCCAACATAAATTATGTGCGCACAATATTATTTCGAAAATATGGTAATGATGTCAAAGTTTTCTTCAAAAATTTTTTTTTTTTTTGCACTCAAGAACGCTTAATTTTAATTAAATAAATGTTGGTAATTGTTTTAAAGTGGTGGATAGGGAAAGAGCAGCTTAATAAAAATTTTAAATAAAAATTAGAATAGATAGAAAACAGCTTGGGCCAAAGTTTTATACTTTGTTTTTGGCATGAGTGTGTTGGTTGAATGAACATTTTTTCCTGAAAATTTTATCATAAGGCAGTGTTGTGATGATATTCAAATTGAAAAAAAATGCCACAAGCACCCGTCTTAATAAAGCCTGATTTATGCCACTTTATCTTTTAAAAAACACATGAAAATCCACCGAAATTCTAGGGTTCATGATTGCTACTTTCAATTAAAACTGTTATTGGGTTTCATCACTAGTAATACTAGTTGAGAAATTTTGGATTAGTTAAAAGTCTTTTCTGCCAAATTATTTAATACTCCGACATGCCTGAGATATGACTGAGATTCTTGGCTATTTGGATTATTTTAGGATCATAGCATTCGTTTACAGATTATTTAAGGAACATACCATTCGGTATGATTTTTTTGTTTTTCTAGCCAGTCGGCACCAAGTCCCATGCTGTCAAGCAAGAACCCAGATTAAAGCCCAATAAAGAATGATAGTTTTGTAACAAACTTCCGTTTTTCCGGATTCTACAGCTGGGGTATACTTGCCGGAGTAGAGGGTTCGTTGCAGAAAATTTGTAATAATAGGAGACCCTTTTGCTTATGTACAGATATTTCTTCTTAGATTATTAGTAATTCAATTATTATCAATAATATTCCACACTCAGGGAAAAAATGCGGTTATATTAAACAACTCATGGGTTGAAATAACAGATTTCACTGTTAAATACCATCCAACAAATTAAACTTTCAAATCAACAGTCGGTTGACTGTTGGTCTATAGAACACGTAACCCGTATAAAAACGTACTTATTGAAATTTTATCACTGTTTTAAAAGTTCATGTATGGCCGAGTGTGCTAACGTGTGCGTCTAGTACTCGGCTGCTAGGTTCAAATACCGACAAGGACAATAAAGATTTATTTTATTTAAAACTAGCGGATGTAACCCGGTGTTAAGAGGACGATTTTCAAAACTGCTCTCATTTTTACGTTTTTAAAATTATCAATTCAATTTTAAAATCTTTTAAATTATCGTTTTTTTGGGGAAGGAGGGGGTAATCCTTCCGTCGAAAGTGTTTAGTAAATTTCCGTAATACTGTACCTGCCAGACATGATTAAACCAAAAAATGACATATTCAACCTCTCGATCTGACGTCTGGTTTTTGAGGAAAATGGACACCCACACTCAGAAAAAAAACACATATCTTTCTCCGATGAAAAATTTGTCTATTTCCGATAATAGCAATTTTCTTCTTTCAAATAAAATTTTCTTCAATTAGAATAAATGTTCACATTTCCGAAGAAATATTTCTTCAATTCTAGGAAATGGAAATATTTCAATGTCTATTATAATGAAAAATATTTTTCTCGCACAAAACAATTCTCATTTATAAAGAAAAATTTTCTTGAAAATTAAAATGTTTTCCTATATTTTGATAAAAAATTCACTAGAGAAGTATTTTCTTCAATAAAACCAAATGTTTTCTCAAAAATGAAGAGTATTTTTCTCTAAAATCGAATAATTTTTATATATTTCTCTTTTTCATAGAAGATTTTTATCATTTTTGAGAATTTTTAGAATCGCGTTTAGAGAAAAGCATTCTCTGGAGCAAGGTAAATAACATTTTTCAGTAAATATGATGCCATTTTTATCATATTCCGAGAAACTTTTTTCGGAGTGCAGTTTGAAACGTCATTTCGAGAAAAATGCGTTTAAAGTTTTTCTTAGCGTGCATTTAATATGCAATTTTATCGCAAATACATTCCAATTTTAAAAAATCCTTTAAGCATCGATTCAACTTTTGGATTGTCTTCGTTCAACTTCGGTTTTGGTCGATACTGTTCAGTTTGGAATTTTTTATAGCTTATGTTTTATTTTGGAAGCAGCTGAACCTTTAAATCAAATTTCATTGAAATCGGTTCAGGCATTTAAAAAATATTATATAGTGCCACGCCCACATACTTTCGCCCACTTTTTTACACCCTTATATTCTTTCTCACTATGAAAGGTCAAATTCAAATTTCAGCTCAATCGGATAAACGGTGCGCGAGCCTCTACGGAACAGACAGACAGACAGACAGACAAACATTTGATTTTAAATATTAGATATATTTTTTTTTAAAATAAAAAATTAATTATGCAATTTTGTTCTCAATATTGTAAGCAACTTCTTTTGAAGGTAATTTTTGACCAACCAATTTATGAAACAGAATAAATATTATTTCAATTATTAAATTACAATTTATGATAAAGACTGCGCCGAATAAAATTGTCCAATACAAAAATTATAGAAACTCTTGAACTATCGCTCCGATTTAAATAAAATAAAATGTTTTAAAGTGTGGTGTTCTTTAGCAGTCATAACGGCTTGTAACCTTATTGGCATTGATAGAGACAAACTTTGTGTGATGTCAAGGGTAATTGTCGCCCATATGTTTTGGAGTGCATTTTAAAGCCTCTTTGTGCTTATAACGGTTTTTTCTCTTGGTTTTTTTTTAGTTTTTGCCCACTAATGCTCGATTGGGCTTACGTCAGGACTAGGGTAGCAGAGATAGGGTAGTACTTTTTTGCAGTTGTACAAAAGCCATTCTTTAAATAACAAGCGAGGAATGCTGTGGATCGTTGTCATGAACAAAGTTAAGTTGTCGGCAATTTCCAATTTTGCTGCTGTTTGTAACAGAATTTTCCGTTAAAATATTTAAATAATCAAATTTATAAATGATGCTTTCAACAAACTGAAAGTTTCCAACCCCATTAGCTGCTATCGCAACCCATACCGTAACAGTGCGGCCCACAGTGGGGATGGCTTCATACATTTCTGGGAAAAAATTATAAGGAGTGCTTGTAGAGTGATAAAACTTGGCACCTAGCACTTAATTAACGTTATTTAGAAAAATATAAATTTTCATAAAAATCTGCCACGCCCATCATATACCGCCCATGTAACTCAAAATGAATTTTTCATACAAAATTTTTTCTTTTGCTCCGAACATGTTGAAATTTAGCACAGACATTACAATTAACAAAATAAAAAAGTTGTGAAAGTTTCATTAAAATCGGCCACGCCCATCATATACCGCCCATATAAAAACAAACTAATTTTTCATATAAATTTTATTATTATTATGTATTATTATTCTAACATAGCCTATTCTAACCCATAGTGTTGTGGGTGGTATTGAAGGTGGGCGTATTTGTAGGCGTATCACGCCCATTTTTGGTACTCCACTAAGAATTGATAAAACATGTACACATACTAAATTTTGTCACTCTAGCTCAATTATTAGCAAATTTTTTGTGTTTTCTCAATAGTTGGTGGTATGGGAGGAGGGCGTAATTGTGGGCGTATCCAAAAAAAAAATCATAGGGCTCATCCCCGGGTCCATATCAATATGTGTGCCAAATTTCATTCAAATATCTTTCCTGGTTCTCTTTATTCCTTGCAAGATATAATCACACAGACGGACGGACGGACGGATAAAAATATAAGTTTTATTGAAAGGTGCACCTGGCTGCAGTTGAAATTGATTAAAAATGTAGGAACAGATATGAGGCAATGTATTAGTAGTGATTTCCAAACATAGGCAAGTACAGCTAAAATTTCAGATCCAAATGTTTGGAAAAAAACGGGATTTTAGTTATAAGTTCATAAAAAAAAAAAAACATTTAAATTAAGTCTCTGCAGAGTTTATTTTTTAAATTTTAGTATATTGATATATCCTACTTTAAATAAAAAATAAAAAAAAACACGTTAGCTCACATAATAAAATAATATTCGTCTTGAAATTCTTAGGTTTATATTAAGTTAGTTCGGTAAAACATACAAGTTCGGAGTTTGAAACGGCATAAAAATAAAACTACCAGTCAGATTGAAGTAATTGTTTTTGATTTGACTGTACCATTTAGTCTTTAATATCAAAATACCACTGCATGTTGCATGAAGACCATGTTGACAATTTGACTTTTTTCCGCGAAATCCCCAGTGTGCGGCCGCCGTATTTGACGGTTTTATTAACATTTTTGTGATTCATTGCTGTAAGTGTCTTTCTTCACACAAAACCTCATCCATGGGATCTAAATTAATTGAATTTTGACTGATCTGCAAATTTCACTTATATCCGAAACTGTACTGGCTCCCTAACACAGTCTTTTGGCTTACTCCAACCGCTTGTAAGTATAGTAAGCTAGTAAGTGTATACTAGAGTGTATCGACTTGTATGGGAAAAATTTTACCCCTAATTCCGGTACCAAAATTAAATAGTACATAAAAAATCCTTTCCATTGGTGTACTTTTTATACCCTAAACCTGAAAGGTCAGGGTATATTAACTTTGTGCAAACGTTTGTAACGCATAGAACGAAGCGAGTCCGGTATAGAAAAGTATACATATTCTTGATCAGCGTCACCACGTGAGTCGAGCTATCCATGTCCGTCCGTCCGTCCGTCCGTCCGTCCGTCTGTCCGTCTGTGTGTTGTCCGTATACACAGGATAAGAAGAAGGTGTTGAGATAATTGAATGAAACTTGGTACACATCGTCACATGGACCCAAGAATCTGCACTATTGAATATTTTTGGAATCCGCCTACGGACACGCCCACCTCTCATACAACGCAAAAATTGAAAACTGCATAACTCAGCTCATATTTACTTAACCTACGACAATAAAATTTGGTATGTATGTGTTTTGTATCAACACAAAGATGTTTTTGAAAAATGGGTGTCATCCACTCACGGACACGCCCAGCTCCCATACAACCCAAAAATTGAAAACGCAATAAATAAGCCACTGTTTAACCTACAGAGCTAAAATTTGGCACATATATTTTTTATAACAAAAACAAGATGGTTTTGAAAAATCGACATCATCCACTCATGGACACGCCTACCTCCCATACAACGCAAAAATTGAAAACTGCATAACTCAGCTCATAACTAACCTACAACAATAAAATTTGATATGTATGTGTTTTATGCACACACAAAAATGTCTTCGAAAAATGGACGCCATCCGTTCACGGACACGCCCACCTCCCATACAACCCAAAAATTTAAAACGCAATAAATAAGCCTGTGTTTAACCTACAGAGCTTAAATTTGGCACGTATGTTTTTTATGACAAAAAAAAAGATGGTTTTGGAAAATGGACGTCATCCGCATACCAACACGCCTACCTCCCATACAACCCAAAAAGTTTAAAACTCAATAAATAAGGTTATGTTTGTAATAGAGAAATTAAATTTGGTATGTATGTATTTTATACCAAAACTAAGGTGTGTTCAAAAATTGGGAGTAATCCGTCCATGAACACGCCCACCTCCCATAGCGAAAGCACAACAAAGGCATTAACTGTGAGCTACAGGAATAAAACTTGGTATGTGTAAATTTTTCATCACCATTTAAATGCAATTAAAATAAAGGCTTCATCCGCCCACGGAGACGCCCATTTACAATAAAAAATTTTTTATTTTTGAAAAGTGGGTTTAGGGTATTTCATAGTCGGCCTAGACCGACTTTAGACTTTCTTTACTTGTTTCTTATTTGAACAAATTTTGGCGTCCCCCGAATTGCATTTTTGTGCATTTTTTTTATCAACTTTTGTTCTGGAGACCCATTAATGGTTGATTTAAAAAGAAAATCAAGTTTATCAATCTATTTCTTTCATATAAAAACATAGAACTGCAAATTTTCACCCCGTTGACATAATGATACATTTTTTTTCACGCACAGAAAGTTCTCATTTATCAAAAAAAGTCCATTGAAATTGAAAAATTTGTTGTTCTATTTTGATAAAAAATTCACTATGCGAAGTAGTTTCTTCAATAAAAACAAAACTTTTCTTAAAAATAAAAAAATGATTCTTCTCTAAAAATGGTATATTTTTATATATTTCTTTTTTTCATTGAAGCTTTTAATAATTTTTTTTAGGAATTTTTAGAATCACATTTAGAGAAAAGCATTCTCTGAAGCAAAGTCTAAACCATTTTTCTCTAAATATGATTTATATTTCCTTTTTTATCATATTCCGAGAAACTATCTTCTCAGTGTACAACTTTTGCAAAGACTTCAGAGACACGTCAAACATAAATAGTTTCCCTTTTTCAATTCTTTATGCACAGCAATACATTAACGTTTTTACTTCAAAACAGAACAAAGGATTGCACACAAGAGATTTACTTAAATTTGCAAGATCAAACAAAATTAATACCCGCCCACTTTAAGGACTGTGAAATTACTAAATCAAGCTACTTGTCCCGCTAGATATTCTCACAAGAAAACGCCATAAAATTTTGTGTAAGTGGGCAACACTAATATCATCAACATTATGACCATCGTTCATTTCATCGCACTCACGACTTCACTCAGCTGTAGCATCATAACCACAAATATCGATTTACGATTGCAAAATTTATTGCTCACATAAATAAAATTGCAGCTAAAATATAATTAAGAGGAAGAGAAGGAAGGAGAGAAACTTAGTAAAACAAAAGCATATAGCTTCCCAGTGGTGAATGAAGGATGGCATGACAAAGCCAACTAATTCTTAAATAAGAGTTTCTTTTTGTTAAAATGTGTGCGGCAGGCAGGCGCGTATTTAGGTGGGGGCTAGGGGGGCTGTAGCCCCCGGCCCCAAGCAGGCAGGGGCCCCGAAGGCGCTTGTATATGAAGTGCTTATTGTAAAAACATGGCACGCAATATACAAAATTTTTCAAAGTAATCGACCTTAAAGTTTTAAAACAATGTATATTTGCAATAAATCGTGGTTGTGCTTAAAATTTATTTTAGGTATAGGGCCAGAATTGATCTGGTAATGGTGGCAGTATTTTAAGTTGATGTTGATAATGCGTCAAGAAACGTAATGAACATAAAATATGAACTTTTGAAGCAATGTGGCTTATCATGTTCTTACAATATCCATCCTACATAGATCTTAAGAAGATCAAAACCAAAAATCCGAAACTATTGAATAAATTAATAAAACTTCAAAACGCTTTCATGATAGTTTTCTGGAACTGAATTTTGAATCGCTTCAATACAACCAGCCAATATTTGCAAAAAGTAGATATTAATTTGATGAGAGACGAATAACCAGAAAAAAACAGCTGAAGCTGAAAGGTAATTTTAAGTATTAAAAAAATGTACACCGATCAAACCGACATGAATGTTTGTCGCCAATAACGCAACTTTGTATTGAAAATGATTTGTTGTAAATGATTAATTTTGACAAATTGAAATGAAGTACTGCACAGTTAAATCGAGAAAAAAATGTTTAAATAAAAATTCAAGAGTTATTTTTTTCACTTAAAGACATATAATGCGTTAAAATTAATTAGGGTATTAACAGTTTGCTTCTAAAGTTAACACCTAGCAACTTTAGAAAGATATTGCAATCGAACTGTTTTGTGTTCTGGAGCTAAATTGCAAAAATAGCTTTCAAAAATTTGAAATTTGTTCAAAAACATGCCTCGAATGAAGGGAAACGAAGAATTATGGAAAAATGTACTTACTTCTTCGACGATCCATTCTTCTTCCATTTTTTGCAACAAAATTAAATCAGCTGATTAGTGATACCACATTAACACAAAAGAAAGATATGATTAGAAGTCAGATAACTTTAGCAACAAGTGGTATCTCAAGTTTGTACGTAAAACAAAAACAATCAAAGTTAACATGTGCTAAAATCTTCTAAAGTTAATAGACGGCAAAGTTAACAGAGCAGATAATACAGAACTGTGAGCACCCTAAATGTTTTTATTATTAAAAGATCCGAGCTTAATGATCTGTCCTTAAGTAGGCCCTGTGTCGATTTTAGCCCCAGGCCCCGCTATGTGTTAATCCGGCACTGGCGGCAGGGATAATCGTTTTTAAAATTAAGTTTCAAATTCACTCTCACATCTTTCTAGTGACAAATAAAGACATGACACCAACTTTTTCTTAGAATAATTATTACAACTAGTACTTTCCAGCTTATATTTACAATTCTGTGTCATATATCGCACACTAAATACAAAACAGTCACAACTCAAAAAACATGACTTTTCAGGAGAAGCGAAAAATAAAACCCTTTGGTTGAAAATACAAAATAAAAGCAATTTTTATTTAAAAACACAAACTTCATTCTTCCATTTAATGAATATAATAAAAAAGATAGTAGGTCTGTTTCCGTACGCACTTCAAGTAAAGTTCGAGTAAAGTTCGGGTAATAGAGAGTAATTTGATTATTTGTCAAAATAACAAAATTTGTCAAAAAGTACGGAAACGGTTTCAAGTAAGTTTCAAGCACAACAGCTGTTTTTTGAAAACAATAAAATTTAATTTCTTTGTTTTTCTATTTAAAACACTTTCGTAAGAGTTTATATTGCTAATTTAAACTAATTAAATTGATTTGCTAGCCAATTGCATATATTTTTTTCACTTCACAACTCAACAATTTAATTTTATAACTTTGACAATCAGCTGTTTGATGCTTGATATTCGTGCTCGAAGAAATTTTTCAAGTAAAGTTCGAGTAATAGAGAGCGACAAAAAGTGACATTTTGCTTGTTCTTCTTCTCTCTCGTGGTGGAAAAATGTGTACAGAAACGCTTTCGAGTAACTTCAAGTTACTTGAAGTGAGTACGGAAACAGACCTAGTGAGAAAAGTGTTTTGTGAATTGATTTATGACAAAAAGTTGATATAAAAAAATTTTGAGTTGAGACTGTTTTGTATTTAGTGTGCGATATGTTCATTATGGCTAATTAAACGCTGATGACATGCTACTTACATAGTAAGCAGCCATCGTAGTTGGGTTACTGAACACAGAATAAGATAGAGCAAACGTGATATTTAACGTATTTACTCACTTTTCCAAATACACAATACAAATAAACAAATTGAGAGCAAGTAACAACACACATTTTTTTTTCAGAAATATTCAGAAATAATTGATTATCTGTCTTATTTATTTGCTTTTGAACTTTCCAAAGAAAATAATTATAAATTTGTATTATGTGTTAAGTTAATTTTTCTTTATATTAAGAAGCAAAAATTACTTCCTTCTCATAAATCTACTTACCTTGATGAGAAGTTGTAAGAAAACACGATGTTGCTACACAAGCATAACCGGGGACATGACATGAAAGTTTTTTTGAAATCGACTTTTTTTATAATTTTGTATTTTAGTAAATATTCTTAAGATTTTAAGAAAATTACATGGAAAATTCTTACGAGTTTAAAAGTTGCAGCCGGACTAGTGAGAGCGCATTTTTATTTTTATTTGTATTTTTCTTTGTTCACAAACTTTGAAAGCGTTTATCTCGTAACCATGTTTTTAGTACTGGTTGAGGCAATACCGGGTTCATTTTTTGACGAATTTTTTTTTTTAAACTTGATTCGCTCTCGTATTTCGCTATCGTACGAGCTATTTTAAATTTTTTTTTTTTCGATTTTCTATGAATTTTTAAAGTCAATATTTTTTTTCTATAAAACACACTTTTAAATTTAGAACAGCACCAAAAATTGAAAAAAAATTTTAAAAAAAGCTCCTCTCATACGAGTACAAATTTTGTTAAAATATAAAAAAGTCATTTTTTTCCAGGTCGGACAATTTTTGCGATTCCCAGCGCTGCAACCAAGAGGCCCCGTTGTTTTTTCTCTGCTTTTAGTTTGGAGCTCTATTAAACCATGTTGGAGTGAAAAATATATTTTTTTAATTTTTTTCTTGTAATTTGTTCAATTCTCTGCAATAATACAAACATTTTTGAAAAAATGTTTGTTTTTGACTGAGTTATGAATTTTTAAAGAAAAGGTCTGTTCTCTCTGCCGCGAATGTTATGTCCCTCCTTAAGTTGAAACTGCCTCATTAACAATGAGAGCATATTCGCGACGTGAGAAGTACAAAAAATAGATTTCTGCCACATGTCGCTTACAGTTCTGCATAACAATTGCAGCCACGACAATTTTTTACCAGCGGGTAGAAGCCAATGAAGAAACTTTTAGTGAATGGCAGCTTCTATGAAAAAGCGTCTGCAAAATATCAATTACCGATGCATGACTTTTGAACAGAGCTTTGTAGTCAAAGCGTGACGGTACAGTGGTTAAATTGGTGCAAAAAGTTGATAATTATAAAACAAAATTTAAAAAGGTTACAAAATGACTAAAAAAATTAAATTCATTTCTTAGTTGAAGCTAATTAAAAACAATATTACTTAAAGCCAAAATGCTAAAAAGCTTTAAAAATTAGCTATTATTTTTGTACAAATTCAACCACTGTGCATTGTTGAAAATTATAATGATTATACTGCAAAAAATATGCAAATTATTGAGCTTATATTGTTCTTGTCTGTGTAATTTTTTAAAGTTTTCATTTAAAGGACACAGACACAAAAAGTTATCATTTATCTATAAAAGATTGCTTTTAAATTAGACTATCATAAAAAGTATGCATACAAAAAAACAGTTATAGTGCAAAGAACCTGGGAGCAGACTGTTAGTAAACAGTTAAAAATTTATATACTTATGCAAATGAGAAACTATTGATTTCATAAAAGCAGCAACACTTTCAACCAAATTTTTTTGGAAGTATCAAGTTTCCAGCAGAAAATCTTACAGTACCATAAAAGTATAATAATAATGAAATTAAGATTGCATCGGTTTAAAGTATGCCATTTATAGTCTAATGAATATAAATTCTGTATTAAACTACGTTTGTACTCGAACTTGATTATGAACTCTATAAAAAATTTTAAAATTCTCAGTTGTATCTTGTAGCAACAGAATTTTAATGTTTTTATTTTGAAATTTCATTTTTTTTAACTCTTACACCAATTAATTCGGTAAATTTTCAGACATCAGTTGACTCAGTTGTTTACACTTTATAATTATAATAATTATAAATTAAATAATAAATTTACAATCGAGCAATTTTTAAAGAAATCCATAATAATTGGTAACAAGCGAAATGATTCAGTTAAATTACTTATTTTCATATTCAAATTTACAAATTGGTAGGTGTCCATTTAAGAGCAATTATCTTAAACTTCTTTTAACTTTGATAAACAAGTCGTGGTTCTACTTGATACTAGAGATGCCCAAAATACATTGATATATTGAAAAACATCGATGTATTGGTTCGATACATCGAAAAACTCCGATGTTTTTTCACAAAATTTCGATGTCGAAGCATAGATGTTTTTTTATTTCGATTTGTTAAAGTTTTCAATGCATCCATGTATTTTTTCGATGCATCGATGTATTTTTGCAATGTATTGAAAATTTGTTCGTTTTCGGTTACATACAACACGCTATTAACTTACTTATAAATTGTACTCGAGTTGTGTTTATTGTTCGCATTGAAAAAATAAATATATTTTGCAAACTTGCGTTTGCATTCGCTGGCAAACGTTTCTCATATTTCTTTGTTCTCAAGTTCGCTGTAAATCTACTGAAACTAGAAATATTATTTATGATGAATTATCAATTTACTTAAGAGGTCCCGTAGGTCGATTAAACGAAAATCCTTAAGAGATATGGAAGGACTTGAAGTCTCAGTTCCCAGTTTTGTATAAATTGGCATTCAAATATTTATCAGTTATAACGACTTCAGTACCCTCTGAGAGACTTTTTTCAAAAGCTGCTCAAACTCTTAATCAAAAAAACAACAGACTAAAGGAAAAACGTCTTCATAAATTGTTGTTTTTGCACATCCTTGAACGTTGCCATTGTTATCTTTAATTCCAAAGATATAAATTTTTATATTCATGAAATTCTTTATAAATAAATCAAACACAAAAAATTCGATTCTTGTTTGTCTTTCTTTTTTTAAAAGAAAAAAAAACAAATTGGCTATTTCAGCCCTTGAAAGGACTTTGACCGAGCTTCTTATGATCAATTGTGTTGTGTGTGTTATTAAATGTTTGCACACAATTGACCGAGAACTGGACCTACATGTTTTATGCCGACTCCGAACGGCTAAAGTTTATGTTCTCAAGAAGCTTTACATGGCATTATTTACTCTCTAAGGTTTGCCATTGTCTGCAGAGAGGTGGTGACCGATCAGAAAAATTTTTTATTGAAAAACTACTTTTCTCCAGCCGCGTCGAAAATGTTTCTACTTTTAGCATGGAAAAAAAAGTAGAAACATCGATGTTTTTTGTCAATGCATCGATGTTTTTAGGTGATACATCGAAAAAATACATCGATGTTTTCATGCCCTGTGATATATCGAAATGTATTGATGTATAATTTCGATGCATGGCATCAAGATAAACATCAATGTAATTTTTCGATGGGCATCTCTACTTGATACTCGTAACGTACTCACGTACTCACGGTAAGTGCCACTAAATAACAACAAACGCACTCGCTTCTTTATACTTAAATATTTTTCGGCTCTTTATAATCATTTATAATCTTTATAATCATGGATTGGGTTCGATTGAAAATCGTGTTGTTAAAGCTGATCTTAAAAAAATGTGACATGGAAAGAAAGAGGCGGAGAGGATATCTTTCGGACCTTACAACCACTCTGAGTGACTCGTAACTACGTACTGTATCGTACTGTGAAGTTATTCGCGGATACTGATGGAATAATTGGCCGTTCAAATCCGTTCGTCAGCATGTTCTAAGAACACCACTTTTGATGGCTCGACAGTGAAGTCTTGAATCAAGCGAAAACCGCTATGAAAGCAGAAAATCTTGTCGCCGGAGATGAAATTTTTGACCCAATAGATCTCTCGCATTCTTAAATATGACTTGAGGATAAGAACGTACAAATGAATGTTCACCGTAGAAGAATTGTTCAATAAACAGAATGATAGAGAGTATGCTCTGTCATAACAAACCAGCGCAAAGAGTCCGCAAAGAGTCCGCTGAGAACGTTTCTAGTAATTGCTTGCGACACTAAAGCTCATTACTCACTTTGTGGCAGTGCCGACATCAATAAAAGAGGTGAGTCTGTTTTCGAATTTATCCTTTTCATAGATCTTATTCCATGTAAAAGGGGCAATAGGCTAACCTTTCAGAATAGAATCAGGCAGGAGATAATCGACCGTAAGTGAGCAATAGGGAACAGCCCATAGTTGGTAGTTGGAAGGTCTTATGAATCGAGTAATTTTTCGACCACTTCAAGATTCTCTGAACTATTAACTGCGACCCTCATATAAAGCAACAATTTAGGAACCACGTAAAAACAAACTGGGAAAGTTATTCAGTGTGGATCAATAACAATGTTACAGATGCCGACACAGAATATTTTTCCCATGATGCACAATGGTTCCAAATCGAAAACAGACGGCCAAAACCTGATGAAGTTGTTACCTGGGGTTCGTTATGCACACTGTGTGCATTATTAAATGTCTAAGGGTTTATATTATTTTATATAGAAAAAAAAACGACATTTTTTTCTCAAAATATGAATCAAAATGTAATGAGATTTTGCCGAAAAATTATTTTAAATAAATTATATGTATATTTTCCCTTCAGGCAGTGGTATTAAAGCATATTAGAAAAAACAATTAAATACTTTACCACTAAGTCCTTACTCGTTATACTTGTTTAAAATTGTATTAAAACATATTTAAAGTGTAAATATCAATATGTTAAATAAGAATATATGAAGTAATTTGTCTAACCACTGCAATGATTTACCCTATTTCGCCTTCATACAAATTTTTTTCTCAGCTTGTTGTCAAAAAAGTATTAAAACATGATGACCTATGTTATGGTTTGAATAAAGTTTTTATTTTTTTATCTTTTAATATTTTTTCAAGATATGCAGGACAAAAAGCAAACATTTATTTGGAGCTGAAGCTTGATGACTATCAATGAAATGAAATGAATAGATAGTGAAGAGATAATTATGCAGTATTCTAATGAGCAAATTTATGCAAGGATATTTAACAGAAGATATGCAGAAGAGCTGCATGCTTTAAAAGCAACAAAAAAAAAGGAACGTGAATAATAGTGCATAAATTTGGAAGAAGAAACAGACTTTATAATATAAGCAGGTAAGCAAATTGTTATTCAAGTTAGCTTTAAGTTTGTGACAATGTTTTTGTGATGAACCTTTTTTCCCAATTTTTTTCTCTTATCAGTCAGACAACTAACAATGCGAACTGCTTGTAAAAGGATGAGATGAGCATCATCAAAAATGATGGCCCATAACTAATGTGTATGCTTAATAGCAATAACAAAGACAACTTTAACAACAAAAATAACAACAATAACAACTACAAAAAAAGGCATTTGTGCACATAATCATTAAAAACATGCTAGAGCTCACTCCCCAATCAGACGCCCACCGAAGAAAAAAAAAGTGCGTCAGTGAGTGGGTAAAAAAAGGGATACGAAAATGATAAAAACGGTCTAAAAAGGACAGCTGCTTCCTGTTCATTTGTAGTTTCCTTACTTTGGTGTATTTTTTTATATATATATATTTTTTTTTTTATTATTTTTTATTGCTAGCCTTCATTTCCTAGCCTGCCCTTTTTTTTGTCCGTGCGTAAACAAATGATGTGGAAATGTAAAATAGATTTGAAAACGTATGTTAAACAAGCAACTCAAGAAAACAATAAAACGTACCAAATTGACAGCGCATACAAAGCAAGAGGAGCAAAAAACAACATTTTGATTGGCTGTTCTGCCACTTGATTGTTTTCTTGTCGTTTTTTTTTTTTGTTTTTATTTTATCTTCAACTAGTCTTTCTACACTAATGATCAGCGGCAACAGTATAAGATACATCAAGAGTGGATGAAGAAAAAAAAAACACAAAAAAAGGCTAATGGCAACAATTTGAATGTGTCTGAGGAGCATATCTGGGCTTCGTTATGGCACACTGTGTATAAAAGTATTTGAAAAAAAATGTCATGTCATTATAAAATGGGTTTAAATCTCTGGAGTTTTGTTTGAAATGGGGCTGGCTGGTTGAAATAAAGCACACGAAACAAACCGCAACAGCATTATTCTGAGACAATATTTTGAAATGTCATTCAGCGTCAAGGCGCTGCTGACAAGGACGACGAAGGACAAACAATAACAACGAAGACAGTTTTTTTTTTGCATTTTTATGCTTATTTTATGGGCAGCGTGTTAAAGTTTTTTTTTTTTTTTGTTTTATATGCCACTTTAACCCACTTCCCTGCGTCTTTGTCGCTCACTGCAGAAAACTATCAACATTTTATTTTAATGTGCATTTTGTGCTGCATATCTTGCATTCCCTTTTTTGTGACAACTTTTGTTGTAAATGTAAAATTTTGTCAACTTCATTAAGCTTGAATGGACAGCCATTATCACGATAACGATAAAAAATAATGACTTTTCTAAAAATTCTTTAAAAAAGCTATAGCATGACTGCAAGCTTTAGAGTCTTCATTTCAAATAACTGTTAGCCGAATTAAATGAATACCACCTCATACAAGCTTTTTAATAGTGGTTATTGAAAAATAAAAAAGTGATGTAACAAATTTTCATTCTTTGTCCAGCACATTGTTAGCTGCTGCCAATTATGAGTCAACTATGTTATAGAACTCGTTATAGAAAAACATCACATTGCATGTCCGGATTAAGGTTCCCATGGCACCATTAAGGCCAAATAAAATTAAAATAAAGCATGGATATCGCTATTCGGGTTTCTGAAAAATAGTAGTTTTTAATAAACAGTTGCTTGCTGTTTTAGAATTTTGAAAAAAAAGCTGTTAACAGCTGTTTTACTGTTGTTTAATGATTATAAATGATAATAGCAAGATTTTATTGAATGCTTTAAATTTGAATATACATTTTAGTTTTTGTAATAAAACTTGAAAATTACAAATACTTCAACATCATTTGCATCAGAAATGTTGATGTTCTAGAGCATCAACATTGTTGCTCTGGATGAAAAATGATCGTAGAGCTCTCAAGGCTACTTAACACATAACATCCATAACATTCATAACAATATAACATCCACATGCCAACGTTCCTTAATTCAAATCTTCAAATTATCCATTAACTTCTTACTAATTTCACTTTCAATTTGAGAAAGTTCCAAACATAATAAATATTATATCAATGCTCATGAGTAGACTGCGGATTTTTATGCAGATAAATTGTTTTCTCAATATAAATGCTTCAACGGGTCTTACCGTTATATTTCTATATTATATAGAGTATCCTACAGATTCTTTGAATATGAAATTTATATGCACGTTATATGCATGTTATATGCATGTTATATGCAACTTGAAAAGGTGATTTCTCATTGTAATCAAGATAATATGAAGTTTTTTTTATCCTTTGGTCCCTCTTGTAGCACTGAAAGCAACATATGCATGCTGTATATGTATATGCAAAATAGGATTCAATGAAAGTGACTCACATGAAAAGTAATCACTAGAGAGCGGATTTTAAAGCAAAAGCATATGCAAGAAACATGCAAAACATATGCAGATTATATGCAAGATATATGCAAAAAATTTTAATAAATAGAAATAATTAATTGGATTTTAATCAGATTGAGGGCTTTGCCCGGGTTTTCCTAAATCATTTGTATGACCGAATGTGACCAAATATAGACGAAGGGGCAACCGACCTAAAGGATGAATTCAATTTTGAACTTTCGGTGTTTCGGAATCAGTAGTCGTTGAACTCGTGATGTCAAGATTGAGATTTAACAGCATTTTATCTTAGCAACTGCTGCCGCTGCTTGTAATTCACATGTATGTAAAAAAATTGTTGTTCTGAAATAAAATGCATTTTGTAAAAACTACGCATCCACATATAAGTCGTACAGTGCGTACAGAAGAAGCCATTGCTGCTGTAGAGCGTAACGTAGAGGAAGACCCAAATCAGTCTATCCGCCATCATGCACAGGAATTGGATATGTGTCCATCCGCTTTATGGAAGATTTTACTGAAAGATCTTAGTTTGCATGCTCACAAAATCCCACTCGTGCAAGAACTGAAGCGACACCAGCACCTAGCAAGGCCTAGATTCAGTGAATGGGCCCAAAACAAGATTGCCGTTTTTCCAGATTTTTATAAGAGAATTTTGTTTAGCGATGAAGCTCACTTTTGGTTGAATGGCTACGTCAATAAATAAAACTGTCGTATTTGGAGTGCAGATAGTCCTGAAGTGTATGTTGAGACACCGTTACATCCAGATAAACTGACTGTTTGGTGTGTTTATGGTCTGGTGAAATCATTGGTCCGTAGGGGAAGAGTGGCATTAAAGAGCCAGTTTTAAAAAAGTTACAAAATATATAAAAATAATTAATAAAATTATAATTCTTGTAACAAAAGTATTTTCTCATTCATTTATGAACGTAATACCATGAAATATTTTCCAAAATCAACAATATTCTTGGACCTGTAGCCATTTATAAAAAACATGAAATTCGGCTCTTTCATAACACATGGGCATTGAAAGAGCCGACCAAAGTTTTGAAAGAGCCATCTTCTTATTACAAGACTTAACACGAAAAATAACGAATATTTTATTAAAAATATTAATTAATATTATAAAAAGTATTGTTTTTACAAAAACAAATGAAATAAATAAAAAAATTCAAAACTAAAAACAAAAAATAGTTAAAAAACTTTCCAAAAACAAAATAAGAGGTTTAAAACACTTAAAAACATTTTTGACAAAAATAATTTAAACTTCCTTTACGCTTCTTCATACCACCGCAACCCAGCTCTTTCAAAACATATTGTCCAAAGAAACATAACCTCAAAAATTAGTATGAAATCAAAATTTTTCCGGCAAAATAAATATGTTATTGGCCTAATATATCCATAAAATTAAAGTATAATAATATTACTGTTAGTTTTAAAGGTGAAGACGTCACAAAACAAATAAAATGTTCTGAAAAACTTACTTAATGATGAAGAAATCCAAAATACGATACACCATCGTCGTTTATTATCAGTGAACTGTCAAATGTTCGAGGGTGCCATATGGCGAGTATTGCTTCTTAAAAATTATAATTTAAGAAGCATTCGTATGAAAACTACTGCGTAAATCAAGATGGCTCTTTCAAAACTTGGCTCTTTCATGCCACTCTTCCCGTACTTCTTTAAAAAAGATGCTGGCCAGAACGTTACAGTCAATGCTGACCGCTATAGAGCCATGATTACTGACTTTTTCGTTCTTCAATTGAACAACCATGATGTGCAGGAGCTGTAGTTGTAACAAGATAGCGCAACATGTCACACAGCTCATGCCACAATTGATTTACTGAAGGAAATGTTTGGTATCCGCTTAAATGCACGTTCCGAACCCATAAGTTGGCCTACAAAATCAGCCGATTTAACGCTGCTAGACTTTTTTCTTTGAGGATATGTGAAGTCGCTAGTCTTTTAGTCTAATTTTGATTGTATGCAATATATATGCAAATATGCAAAACATTTATAGTGCTAACCGTTTTAGTTTTTTTTCAAGAATAATTTATGCCTTTGTCTGAAACCTTTTCGAGGTTCAGGCAAAATATGCATTTGCATAAAAATCCGCTCTCTAGTTATCACACGTCATATCAAACGAGTGAAAACCCCAAAGGTATATTTCAAATCGATTCTGGTTGATGCATAGGTTCCGGTTGAAATTAGTGCACATTCAAAGTAAGTTATAATTAGAAAGCCTAAATTTAAGGTAAATCTGAGTCCCTCGCCACCAAAATAATTAAAGAATTTTCCTCTAAAATTTGTATATTTCGTCCTTTTTTTGTAGTTACTTTTTAAACACAAACTTACCTAAACCCTGCAGGAATTAAATTTATACTGAAATTATATGATTCATTAAAAAAATAATTCCGATTGACTTTCGAAATTGGAGTAAAAAATGCACACGCTGACTTAAATCTAAATTATATATTTTTTACGACTCTTGTCCAAAAAGCCCTCATTCATAAAAATCTTTATATATACAAGACAAGCATCCTGTTCCGTGCTCTATATCGCTCAAAGTGTTACAGTTGTTATTGCTATGTATAGGCTGAACATGTAAGCCTGTACCAGAACCTGTTTCGCTATTACAGTACTTTTTATATGAAAAAATTGTTAGCCTAAAAGTGTGCAAACAAAATTTATTTGATATTAATTAGTAAGAACACATTGACGACGACTGGAACAAAACAACATTTGAGGTGAATGAATGATGTCATATCGTCTGCTGATCAATTATTTTGAATACGACCCGTCATATGATGGGCTTCTTTACTAGTCGAATAACAAATGCGCAATTTATTAGGGATTATCCTGAAAGTGATGTTGAAAACTCAATGAAATATTATGAGTTACAAAGTATTGTTCACTAGTTTCGCAAGCCAATCGGAATTATTTTTGTACTGAATCATGTGGCTTAGTGCCGTAGCCAGGATTGAATTTCTACCGGTGCTTGACCAATTTTTACTGATGCTAACTTTTTCATAAAAAAACAAGTAAGGTATATCTTCGACTAAAACGAAGTTAAAATACGCCCACGGCCAAATCGTAAGGGTACAAAATCTTAAATTGTAGCTCTTTTTGTAAAAGATTTTAAGAAATTTTACTATTTCGATGACGTCTTAAATACATTCATATCACATTGTTTTCCTGCAGAGTAAAGACAAACCTATTTATAACCTATTTTGGGGTTGTATGGAAGGTGGTCGTGTTCTTGGTTGGTTGACGCAAATTTTTCTAACACGCCTCAGTTTTGATATAAAATACACAAATACAAATACACAAATACAGAATAAATAAAAATACAGAAGTATTTTTATAAAATAAAATACAGAAGTATCAAATTATTTTTCTATGGCTTGAGGAAAAATCTAAAAAAGTCTTTTCTTTTTATAGATTTTTAAATTTTGGGGTTATATGGAAGGTGGGCGTGATCGTGGTTGTATGATGCCAATTTTTCTAACATGCCTTAATTTTGAAATGAAATGAATAAACATGTACTTTTCTTTTGTAGTCTTGACAGAAGCCGTTATATAGTTCTCAATTTTGTGGTTGGGAGGTGGGCGTGTTCGTTGCTGAATGACACCCATTTTTCGAACACGCCTTCTTTTATATGCAGTGAATAAATACCTAATTTTGTTTAAATAGATTTGAGAGAAGGATCCTTATATAGTTTTAAATTTTGGGGTTGTATGGGAGGTGATCGTGTTAGAAGGCGGATGACGCCCATATTTCTAACACACTTCATTTTTTACACAAAATACACAAATATCAAAATAATGATTTGTAGCTTAAATATTAGTCTCTTTATAGAATTTTCATTATTGTGGTTGAATGGGAGATAGGCCTGGTTTTCATCTGACTTAGCCCATTCTCGAACTTGATCTGTGGTTTTTAGAAGAAAGCTCAAATATCGAATTTCAGTACGATAGTACGATAAAATAACGGCTGTAATCGTGTCCACAGATGGACAGACAGACGGACAAACAGACGGACATCGCTTTATCAATTTAGATGGTGATGCTGATCAAGAATATATATATTTTTTTATACCTACCACGCCTCCATATGAGCGTTTCACACGTCGTGACAAAATTAATATGTTCCTTACGCAGTACGCGTGGGGGTATAAAAATTAAGAGATACGTTGTCGAACTTCCTGATATATAGGTTTTTTGGATCGCTGATTGTTTATTCGGTGGTGACCGTGGCATGCAGGTTAAGTGTGTGGTTTAGCATGCTTGGAGCCCGGGTTCGATCCCCAGCCGTGGCGAAAAGTTTTTCAATAAAAAATTTTTCTGATCGGTCACCCCTCTCTGCAGACAATGGCAAACCTCAGAGAGTAAATAATGCCATGTAAAGCTTCTTGAGAACATGAACTTTAACCGTTCGGAGTCGGCATAAAACATGTAGGTCCAGTTCTCGGTCAATTATGTGCAAACATTCAATAACACACACAACACAATTTATCATAATGAGCTCGGTCAAAGTCCTTTCAAGAGCTGAAATGGCCAATTTTTTTTTGTTTGTTTTTTTTTTATTCTAAATTCGAGGTCAGTTTGTCGGTACTAAGGTCATTTCAAAATCATTTGAAGTTCAAAGTGATAACATACCAAGGAATCATTTTCAAAACATCAATCTTTGAACAACTAACTGCCTGGACGGCAAATAAATTTCGCTTCAGTAACAGTAATTCTGGTACCTAACAAAAAATTTTTCAATTTGCACAAATATTAAAACATACAACAATGCTGTCAAAAACATATAATTCCGAAGTGGTTTTATAAGACTGCTGATAATTTGGTAAAGTGACCAACGAAACAACAAAAATATATGAAAATTTCTGTGCATTTGTAGTTATGGTTTTCCGAAGTCTGCTTAAATTTAATTATCTTTTAAGTTGATAAAAAATAATCGTTAAAAGTATGCAATAATAGCCATTAGCAAAACTTTTAAACTACTGTGAGTCAATGTGAACATCTAAAATATATGAGAAGAAGAGCATTTTGTCGAATTCTGTCTAAAACATTGCTTCAATTTTAATAATAAACAAAATTTAAAGAAATAGGTAAGTTTCTGAATGGATTTTATATAAAAAACTAACTTAACTGAACATCTAACTTCTCGAAACAAAATTTCTATATATGGTGGTTTATAATATAATCACAAAATATACTATCGTCTCTTCATTCGTAAAACGGTTTTTTGCAAAAAAGGTGAACCAAATTACTTGTTTTAACAACGTTTCAATGAAAGTAAGTACGCTATGACGATTTTATGACTGAAAGATAAAAAAATTAACAACTATCGCTAAATTGTGATCGTCAGAAATTTTAATATCCAAATTGTAATGTTTTTTATTAAATACATAAATTTCAAGCTTGAACTAATTTAAAATCTTAAAAAAAAAATTGTTTCTTTAATATATGTTTAAAAGAGTCATGAACAAAAAAGATGGCAATTATTTTAACCACTAAACATATTTTACTGAGCAGTATTCTTTAACCCTTTCCCGCCGGTTGTACTTTATAAAGTACAGCAAAATATATAGTCTATAAAAATTGTTTATCCCAAGACTGATGAGTATTTTGCGCTCATATTCGGATTTTCTTAAAGCTTACTGTTATAGTAAACGTACTAATTTTTGTCAGCCGGGTCCAGAGTCTTTAAGTGTGATTTTGTTTTAGTGCCAAAACAGTGAAATTGCAAATCGCAAATTTTTGTAGCTTCTGCTCAAAAAACTTTAAAAATAAAATGTTTCTGATTTGATTTTATTTACAATTTGTGTGTGATACGATTGATAAGAAGTGAATGAATATATAAAAATATATAGTAATGATCTTATATCGCTAAATAAAAATTTATTTGTTTTTTTATTTTGGTGTACTTTATAAAGTACAACCGGCAGAAAGGTACTAAAAATCGAAAAAAAGTGGCAATGTCGCAAAATCCACTAAAAACGTTTTTAAAGGCCGAAGGGAATTCACGGGGCTTCAGGAAGCTGTCACAACGCTCTTGGAAGAAGACGACGGAGAGGAAAATGAATCGTCCGTTTACAATATAATAATTATACCACCAGAATAAGACCAATTGACTGATTCGGAAGATTTCGACGACCAAGATTTGTTCAACGACAAATTACCAATTGATTTACCTGTAACTATTGAGGTAGAATTGGGTGGTGTCCATGGCATGCAGGTTAAGTGTGTGACTTAGCATGTTCGGAGCCCGAGTTCGATCCCTAGTCGCGGCAAAAGTTTTTTTCAATAAAATTTTTTTTTGATCGGTCACCACCTCTCTGCCGAAAATGGCAAACCTAAGAAAGTAAATAATCTCATGCAAAGCTTCTTGAGAACATGCACTTTACCCGTTCAGAGTCGGCATAAAACATGTAGGTCCAGTTCTCGGTCAATTGTGTACAAACATTTACTAACACACAACACAATTGATCAAAAGAAACTCGGTCAAAGTCCTTTCAAGGGTTGAAATGGCCAATTTGTTTTGTGTTTTTTTGAGGTAGAATTCATCAAAAATGAAGATGCTGATTGTACCATACAGTCATCGACGTAAACGTCAATGTGTTTGCAACATACATTTCTCATAAGGGAGGTGTCGATAATGCTGATCAAAACATGAATGCTTATCGTATAGCTCTGAAGGGGAAAAATGGTGGTGGGTGATTTTCACATAGCTCATTGATGTGTCTATTACCAACGCTTGGAAATTATATATGTTGTGTAATTCTGACTCTGACGAATATAAACCAGAATTCAATTTCCGACGTTTAATCGTTCGTAAAATTTCAATTGAAGGGAAAGCTACAGCTTCCAGAAAAAGGCGCCATCCAGCGTCAACAGTAGAAAGAGAAGCAAGTGGCCACATTCCAGTAAAGAACGAATCACAGCTTCGATGTGTTGTCTGTGCCATCAACGAAGCATGTGGTCGTGCGCCGTAGGAAAAAAAACACTTTTCATCAAACGGGAATGCTTCGCCAAATATCATAATTAAGTTTTTTTTGTAAATTTTGTTTCTATAAGTATAATTCATATGTACATATAAAAAAATAAAATAAATATGAACCTAATAACTAAAAGCAAATAGAAGATTATCTTTATTTTAAATTTTTTTATAGAACCATATTGTAACCCCTTCCGCCGGTTGTACTTTATAAAGTACAGGCTGGGAAATGACCTTGGATGGATCCACCTCCAAAAAAAAAATTTATTTGTTAATGTGAACCTCAAACTAGCACCTGGTTAAAATTTTATCCACTTTTGTCCACGGAAACTGGGTGCCGGCGTTAAAGGGTTAAGCTGGCGCCCCTGCTCAAATGTCCTAATTTTTATACTTGTCTACTTTATGCTAAGACCGCTCCTGTTTGCAAGCATTGCGGAATGGAGAGCAAGAATATTAAATGAAACATTTACAAGCACCTTTAAGCCAACTTCAATGCCACTTAAATTTCCGTTTCCATTTTCGTTGCCACTTAAATGCTGTGTAACCGTTTGTTACTTCAGCTATAGTCTCTTGGTTTTTCATGCTCATTTCAATTATTTTCCAATTAAGGATATTCGCAACATCCTCTGATGTGTTGCAAGTACAGCTTGAACGCTTCCTCAAGTGTACAGTTATGATACTTTTAATGACACGCCCAGCGAAAACTGTTATTGGACAAAGTCCCTTGTTGACCAATTCTATACAGGTGTATAGCTGTATGTGCATGTGTCTGTGTGTGTGTGGGGAGAGTTTGTGTTCTGCTATTAATTAAATGTTTTATTTTAATTGCTGAAATTGCAGTCAATGCGCCACATAAAAGGTCGTTGTTGTTATTATTGTTCTGCAATCTGTATTGCACAAAACGAAATTTCATGAATTTTAATTGCTTCACATATAAAAAAACACGGTCTTTGACATCAAAGAAAATATTTTACCCAAGATAACTGTTAAAAAATTGCTTTTCTTATTCATTTCAAAAACAAGCCACAACTCGGATTTAAGGCATTTCGCACACACACACACTTACTTCGCCATTTGTTCAAATAAAAAAAATGCGTGCGTGTGAACTTATTTTTATTGCTTTAAATTTGCTATCAATTTGGCGCAATAATTATCGATTCCTGCGGCTAACTATCACCTTTCGTTCTTAAGTCGCTTTATAGCATTACCCTAACCTTTTTAGCCTTTCCTACGTTCCTATCACCACCTCCTGTTTCACTACCTAAGCATAAATTTAATCCTTGCTATAATTCTACATGCTATCGAACTCATAGACTTGCATCAACTTGAATATAAAAAAAAAAAAAAACAAATTGGCCATTTCAGCCCTTGAAAGGACTTTGACCGAGCTTCTTATGATCAATTGTGTTGTGTGTGTTATTAAATGTTTGCACACAATTGACCGAGAACTGGACCTACATGTTTTATGCCGACTCCGAACGGCTAAAGTTTATGTTCTCAAGAAGCTTTACATGGCATTGTTTACTCTCTGAGGTTTGCCATTGTCTGCAGAGAGGTGGTGACCGATCAGAAAAATTTTTTATTGAAAAAAACTTTTCGCCGCGGCTGGGGATCGAACCCGGGCTCCGAGCATGCCAGGCCACACACTTAACCTGCATGCCACGGTCACCACTTGAATCAACTTGAATATATTGCCAGATATTCTCTTTCGCTTTGGTTTGGGTTCGTGTCTGTTTTTGTGTGTTCAAGTACACGCCCACATGTGGCTTAATGTTCTTAAACGGTTTTGGGTTATCATTATGTCACACACTTACATAGAATTTTCCTAGCCGCTACGAGTACGGATGCTGATGCTGCTGGTTGTTCGTCTTCTTCTTCAACTTTTGCAGCTGCTTCTGATGTAACTTCAGTTGGAATCTCCCAATAGAACGTTAAATATAACAAATTGTCCCATTATGATGCGGTCTGTTGAAGCAATGTGCATTGCGTGCACAAGTTGATACTTAATTTAAAGGCTAACTTTGAAGAAGTTGAAAAAAAACTTTATTAGTCTTAGACCGTCAAAAAAGGTTTTGTTTCATAAATAGTTAAAATATTTTTAGTCAGGCCACAAGATAATGAAGATAATGAACTAGTTATGATATGATATTGTGGAATTTCTTTAAAATAACTTAGCTTTGGAGTAACGTGAATACTTTTTAAAATGATGAAAGATAAATCGTTAATAAGGTCTGACATTTAAGTATGGAAAAAAATAAAAGTTATTTGATTATATTCTAAGAATGATATTATGTTGTTTTAAGGAAAAAATAACAGTTATTTGATAATATTCTAATAGTGATATTATGTTTTTTTAGGTCAATTGACCTAAACAACAATGACAAATCGACAGGTTAGTTTGAACCACCCTATTACATATATTTTGAAGATATAAGAGCTTGTTGAAATTATTTCGAAAATTTTTTATAGCAGTATATTTGAAATGCGAACTGGACTTCAGCCCATTCAAGCACGACCGAGGCCTGAAATTTTTTTGAAAACAGCCCTGAATTTTTCATATAAATCTTCGCTACTTCAGTAGAACTTCACTTCAGTAGCTACTTTGTTTATTTTATATATTCACCATTGCTTGCTGGTTTGTATATCATGGTTCCGCACAAAAACCATGGTCGAATTGTGCACTGAAAAATAAACGCTTGATTTTAAATTTAAAATTTAGACTATCATTAAAGTCTGTATTTGATTTAATTGTTATTCAGACATCAAATCAAGAGATTTTTCTGTGTTTTTTCTTTTGATCAGACCTTGCTTTCAGCGATTGAAGCGATTTTAGATCGATAGATTTAAGAAACTTCAGCTAGTTTGTTGAGCTCTTTCAATCTACGTTTTTCAGTATTGTCTAAAGAGCGGCTTGGGTTCAGAAATAATGGGCTTAAAGGTGCTTTTACCTACAGCCAAAGTTCACAAAAGCGCATTCTGAACATTTTATGTACGGGGTAAAGATCTACAAGGAAAGATAAGAAAAGACTTGGGGGTCGGGTAGGGTGGGCTTTTCTGACCATCTGTTATTGCGGGCGGGAATTCGTCCGTGCGTTGCGATGGTTGTATAGTGGCTTCCTAGAAGAGGGATCTTGCCGGCGGTTCGATGGTTGGGAGTCTTCTGACAGCAAGTATCTGGGATGGGGATGTTCCTTCGGTATACCGTATACCCTACAGGGAGGGAGTCTTGACAGGAGAACTCTGACAAGGCGGCCTTCCTCTGTAGGTGTGCTAAATTGTGCGGGCCGATTCGTCCGGGAGTTTTTTTTGTGGCGGTTCATTTTCTGTGGTCCATCCATTGAGATTGACACATTTTAGAGGCCGTCGTCAGGCGATTCCTTAACCAGACTTATTTGTTGGAATGTCCCTTTGGGGATCGTCATAGTGATTGTGGTTTGTACTCAAATCGAGCTGTTGATTTTAATTACTTTGTAAAAAAAAAAACGTCATCCACAATAATAAAAAAAGTTTCTTCACGGCCGGCATCATATCTACAGTAAATGTCGATCAAGTCCTTAAAAACAATTTTATAATAAAATATCACTTAAAACTAGTAAGGTATATCTTCGACTTGGCCGAAGTTAAAATACCCCCACAGGTGATTCGCAGTGGTACAAATCTTAAATTGCAGATCTTTTTATATGAGATTTCAAAGAATTTTACTATTTTGATGACGTCTAAAATACATTCATATCAAATGCCTACAAAATAAAGACAAGCCTTTTTATAAAGTCTTCAATTATTGGTTGTATGGGAGGTGGGCGTTAGAGTGGGTCGAAAAAAAAAGTTTGAAAAAACCACCCCCTATTTTAAAGTTGACCTGGAGAGGATTCCGAAAACAAAAAAAATTTTTTTTTTGGACCACCGGAAAAACAGCCAAAATGGTCTTTTTTGCATAACTTAAGCATTACATGTCAGATCTTAAAAAATTATATGTCATTGAAAAGGGCTTTACGAGCACTACAATGTCTTTTTAGGACATTTTTACTTCTGAGGTCATATTCAACTAGTAAGCCCCATTAGCCCGATTTATCCCCCTTAATTTTTTTTAGCTTAAATATTAGCCTGATTATAGAGTTTCCAATATTATGAGTTGTATGGGAGGTGGGCGTGTTCATCGATGGATGACGCCCATTTCTCTAACACATCTTGTTTTTATTATAAAAAGAATAAATACCTAATTTTACTTTTGTAGCTTCGACAGGAGCCTATTTATATACACTCAGGAAAAAAATGCTGTTTTATCAAACAAATCATGGGTTGAAATAACAGATTTCACAGTTAAATACCATCCAACAAATTAAACTTTCAAATCAACAGTCGGTTGACTGTTGGTCTATGGAACACGAAACCCATATAAAAACTTGAAATTTGATCACAACTTCATTGAAATTTGATCACAGTTTTGAAAGTTCATGTATGGCCGAGTGTGCCTACGTATGCGTCTAGTACTCGAGTGTCCACGGTTCAAATCCGGCAAGGCAAAAAAAAAATTTTTTTATTATTTAAAATATTTTTTTTTTAAATAAAAAATGAAATTTGCAATTTTTTTTTTGCAAGATTGTAAGCATTTTTTTTTAAGGTTTTTTTTGACCAAACAATTAATTAAACAGAATTATTATTATTTCAATTAATAAATTACAATTGTTGATACTTACACAGCTAGGGTTTGAACCCACGTCTCCCGCATGACAGTCTAGTGCACATCCACTGAGCAACTACTGGCAACGATAATATAGATATAGTAAAACACATATAAAAACTATTGCTTAGAAAAAATTGACAATTCAATATAAGCACAAAAATATTTCAACAGATGATTTTAACAGCACAAAAATACTTTGAAACGTTCATTCAACAAAGAAAATTGTTTACTTAAACGCAAATCATTCAATCGAACAGTGTTTTGAAATAACAGCGGCCGACTGTTAATATTACAGTTGATATTTTTCTGAGTGTAGTTTTCAGTTTTGGGGTTGTTTGGGAGGTGGGTGTGTTCGTGGATGGATTACGCTCATTTTTCTCTCACGTCTTACTTTTTATATAAAAATAATATATATTTAATTTTACTTTTATAGCTTCGACACAAGCCTCTATGCATAGGCTTCAATAATAGGATTGTATGGGAGGTGGGCGTGTTAGTGGGTGGATGACGCCCATTTTTCTAGCACACCTGAATCTTGTCATAGACTATACAAATACCGAATTTAAGTTTTGTAGCGTAAATATTAGTTTCTTTATGTAGTTTTCATCATTGGGGTTGTATGGGAGGTAGGCGTGGTTTTCATCCGATTTAGCCCATTCTCGAACTTGATCTTAGTTTTTTTAAAAGAAGCTTAAATATTGAATTTCATTACGATAGCTTGAATATTACGGCTGTTATCGTGTCCACAGACAGACAGACGGACAGACAGACGGACAGACAGACGGACATGGCTAAATCAACTCAGGTGGTGATGCTGAGCAAGAATATATATAATTTTCTATACCTACCACGCCTCCTTATGGGCGTTACACACATCGTGACAAAATTAATATACCCCTTACGCAGTATGCGTGGGGGTATAAAAATATAAAAAAACAACATGTTTAATCAAATTGAATAAAATTAAATTTTTATTTAATAAATATTTAATGCTGGACAAAAGTGACCTAATAATAACGTGCATAATAACCATCAAGATTTCCGTCTAAGTATCGTTGTCCATCTTAGTATTAACGACGGACATGACATTAGCCGTTTTTATATTTTTTTTTATTTATATTTGTATTTTATTAAATATTCTAAAGATTCTAAGAAAAAAAATTTCATGGAAAAATTCTTACGGGTTCAAAAGTTACAGCCGGATAAGCGAGAGCGCATTTTTAAATAATGCGTTTTTTTTTTTTCTTTGTTTACAAACTTTGAACGCGTTAATCTGGAAACTATGTTTTTCGTACTAGTTGCGGCACTAGCGGTTTAAATTTTTGACGAAATATTTTTTTTTATTTTTTTAAACTTGATTCGCTATCGTATGACACAAGCTTTTTTCAATTTTTTTTCGATTTTTTTATGAATTTTTAAAGTCAATATTTTTTTTCGAAAAAACACACTTTGAAATTTGGAACATCACCAAAAATTGAAAAAAAAAATGTTAAATAAAGCTCCTGTCATACGATAACCAATTTTCTTAAGATTTAAAAAAGTCATTTTTTTTCCAGATCGGATAATTTTTGCGACTCCCAGCGCTGCAACCACGAGGCCCCTTTTTTCTCTGCCTCCAGTTTGGAGCAAAATAAAACCATGTTGGAACGAAAAATATATTTTTTTGAATTTTCTTCTTCTTGTAATTTGTTCAATTCTCTATAATAATAAAAAAAATGTTTGAAAAATTTTTGTTTTTGACTGAGTTGTGAATTTTTTAAAAAAGGACTGTTTTCTCTTCCGCGAATGTTATGTTCCACCTTAAGTACTTTTAAGAAGAAAAAACTTTTTAAAAAACCACAATGCCAAAACAATAATAAATGCCCCAGTTATATTCCGTAAAAATTAAATTTTTTTCAAAACTTTATTTTATTTTCGCCATATTGAAGCAATCATTTTGAATTTTAACAATTAAAGAAAGTCTAAAGTCGGTCTAGCCCGACTATGAAATACCCTAAGCCTACTGTTTCAAAATACAATAATTGTATTGAATATAAGCGAGCCCGTTGGCGGATGAAGCCCATATTGTATATGCAATGCAATTTTGACAAAAAATTTACAAATACATCATATGCATCCTTGCATCGGCTATTCAGACATGGAGTGGAAATTTTTCGATGCATCGATGTTTTTCCGACATCCAGGTGGATGACGTTTATTTTTAAAATCTCTTCGGATTGTTACAAAAATATACGTACCAAATTTTATATCCGTAGGATAAACAGAAGCTAATTTATTGAGTTTTCAATTGTTGGGTTATATTGGAGGTGGACGGTCTGTAGGCGGATAACATCCGTTTTTATTTGGAAATATCTTTGTTTTGATATGACCAAATTTAATTGTTGTAAGCTAATTATGAGCTTATTTATGTAGTTTTCAATTTTTGTGTTGTATGGGAGGTAGGCGTGTGACTTTTAAAAAACATCTTTATTACCAACTTTGTTGTTAATCTACAGAGATAAAATTTGGTATATATCTTTTTATACAAAAACTAAGATGTGTTCAAAACTTGGGCGTAATCCATCCAAAAACACGCCCACCTCACATGCAACCCACAATAGCGAAAACTTTATAAAGACATTAACATGTGAGCTACAGGATTAATATTTGGTATGTATAAATTTTTCTTCAAAATGAAAATGCATGTAAGATATGGGCTGCATCAGCCCACGGACACGCTCATTTTCATAATATTATTGTATTTTGAAAAAGTAGGTTTAGGGTATTTTATAGTCGGGCTAGACCGACTTTAGACTTTCTTTACCTGTTTTCAATTTAAAAGAAAAACAGAATATTTCAAATAAACAAAAATTCTTTGGTGTTGTTGTAGGGGATTGAATCCAAATCAGTTGAGTACTAGGCGCGAATGCCAGCACAATCAGCTAAACTTGAACTTACAAAAAAATGAAAAAAATTTCATTAAGTTCGTTTTATTTTTCTATTCGATTCAGATATATTATTAAGTTGATGACAACTGAATATTCCTTTGCGACAAATACAGTTCACAAACAAAGTATAGTTGGTGAATTTTTCAGTTGCGAAAATTTTTTTGCTTGTAGTTATGGAAAAAATGGAAGCTCGATAAAGTACGGAAAAAAATTATGAACTTCAAAAATAATGACGTTGGTTCAGTTCAAATCCTATGAATTGAAATAGCGCCGTATTTTTTTAAAAAAGTTAATACGCGTCTAGGATGTTTTTTTTGTTCTTTAGTTTTATGTGTGACATGGAAACAGTTTATATGCTGACATTGTATGCACACCTACCCTTTTTTATAAATAGTTAATTTTCGCACAAGTTTTTATAAGCAAATTCAAGCATTATTTAATTTCATTTCTAAAAATTTATTATATACTTCTTGTTCTTCCATTAACACTCTTGCAATAATACGCATTAACTAACGCTGACAATTTGTTTTTTTTGTTTTTTTTTTTTTATTTTACTTTCTTTTGAAGGTTCTTTGGCCTGACTATTCTTTTTGTCTTTTGAAGGGATTTAATATAATTTCAATGAACTGTTGGCTTAGTTTCATACACTCTAGCACAAAGAGCATTGTATGTTTATATACATACAAACTTGCATGCATTCCATGAGCATTAACAAAATCGTCGTTGGTAGCACAACTCAAAGAAACTCAAAGTCAAACATTCTGTTGATTGTTTAGACAATGTTGTTCCTTATTCTCTGCAAATGGTACACAGCTTTTAGGCCAGGCATAGCGTACAGAGGAGCAAACAATATGATGCTGCCATACAGACTACAATCACTGAAGTGTGTGTGTGTATGTTTGTCCATGTTTGTATTTGGTCTATATGATAAACCTCAAGCTACTTGCAAGCTAAGCTTGCGTTAATAGTATCGTAAATGTATGTGTTTATGTGTGTCAGTATATATGTTTGTGCATGTGTGTGCGTATTTTGCAAAGTGTTTATTATGTGTGCAACTCCCACTAAAGAAATGGTGGCGCTGCGGTGGTGGCAGGGAGCTTGCTTAACAAAGTGCTGAGTTTGGCCTAATGTGTTGCCACCTACAATTTGACTTGCGGATAATGGCTGCGAGCGATGTCTTTGTGTGTACTGACTCGGAACTAAGCAAAAACGCAAATATGTGCATGTGCGTTGTTTATGTATTTGAAGCTGTGTGTTAGTGTGTGCTGTTGTGTGTGTGTGTGTGTGTTGTAGTGCGCTCATGTGTGGGTATTCAATGTGTCCCTATGGTGGCATAATAACATTTTATACTGATTCGATTTATGTTGACAAGTGAAACTATCACATCATCATCTCATAGTAGTTGACTTCGCTGTTGTCGTTCTCATCGTTGTCGTCTTTGTCGTCTTGTTATTGCCAAGATTCATTTGTCCATGCATGTGTGAGTGTATTTGTATGAGCATGTGTACGTCATTATACCAATAGCATGGATTAGTTTAATATTCATTGTAAATTAAGTGCATGTTCTTTGAGCTAGTCTATAAACGAGCACACAAATTAAGTATCGACATAAAAATAATCCATTTTAAGAGCAAGTTTTTTCCAGAGCTTAGGAGCAAACTTGTAAAGAAAAAACTAGAAAATATTGCTAAAACGTACCAACTTGTGTGTAAAATAAGCTAATAAGCTAAATTAGGTGTTTTAGTTTATTACAGCTTTGATTTGAAACGGAAAAGCTTTTAAGCACGAATAAAGCAATGCATAACTGATGAAAAAAAAACACACAAAATATTGCATATTCTACAAAATTTTCAAATAAGTTATCATTAGAAAGATTATGAGTTTGTTTGTTTTTATTTTAAAAGCATGTTTGCTGAAAATAACGTGATATACAAACCCCCAAAAAGGTTGTATTACAAAAATTAGGGATTCATTTTTACAAGTCGTGTGAAATAGATGCTTAAAAAAAACATAAAAAATATTGTGTTTCTGAAAAAGTAAGCTTATGGTTTGTTTTAAAGTGAGATCAAACAAATATTTTTATGAAGTTCCATTTAGCAAATATTCTAATTTTACAATTCTTAATAATTTATTGCTACATTTTACTCCTTTTGCTGTTCCTTATTAAGTTTGTAAAACTCCTGGAAGTTCTTGTTCCAATAGTATTTTCTTTTCAAAGAAATTATTCTAATTAAATATTGAAATATTTATTATATCAACTACAAAATAGGAAATAATACAATGAAAAATTTGGGAGAGTTTTAAACACAATTTTCAAGTATTAAATTGACTAATTTTTCATTTTTGTCCGATTTGTTTCTTTTTCGCAACAACTAGTTGTTCCCATAAAAGAATAAGGTGTACCAAATTGCATTAGTCGGGATGATTTTTTGGGAAAATATACCAGTTTACCGATTTCTTGTGTTAGTTGTCCGATTTGGTTCTTTTGCGCAAAGACTACTACTAGTTGTTCCTTTAAAATAACTAGATGCACCAAATTTCATTGCTCTGGGAACTTGTTTTTATTGAAAGAAACAAAATTACCAATTTCGGTTATAGAATGGGTGAATAAGTTGACCAATTTGATTACTTTTCACACCAAGAATTTTTTTCTTTAAAAGAACTGGGTATTCCAAACCATATTGCTCTGGAATGCTGTTTTTGAAACATATACCAGATTACCGATTTAGTTTATATGAGAGGGTCTATTTTAATACACTTTTCTGATAACTTTCTCTTATGAAAAAATATATTTCCACAGTTTCATGATTCTCTTTCAATTTTTGGACACTCGCTATATATGTAAGATCATTATACTGTGCGTATGTGTGTTGTCCAAAGAGATGTTAAACGAATATTAAGTATATTTTTCCCATTTTTTCAAAATAAAATCCTAAATAAAGTTACGTTCGCTGTAATTAAGTTTTAAAGTGCGAAAAGTTTCTGCACTAGTCTCGCGTCACAGAAGAGGTTCTGAGTTGAGCTATCCATGCTCGTTCGTCCGTCCGTCTGTATGTTGTCCGTAAACACAGGATAAGAAGAAAGAGTTGAAAGAACTGGATGAAACTGTACACATTGTCACATCAGCCCAAACATCTTCACTATTGAATATTTTTAGAATCCGCCCACGGACACGCCTACCTCCCATGTAACGAACAAATTTAAAACTGCATAAATAAGCTCATAGTTAAATTACAACAATAAAATTTGGTCAAAACAAAAATATTTTTGAAAAACGGATGTCATCCGCTTACGGACACGCCCACAAACCCATACAGCCCATACAACCAAAACATTGAAATCTCAATAGATAAGCTAATGCTGAACCTACAAAGATTAAATTTGGTACGTATATTTTTTTAACAAACCGAAGACGTTTTTTAAAAATGGACGTCATCAGCCCACGGACACGCCCACCTCCCATACTACGTAAAAATTTAAAACTGCATAAGTGAACTTATATTTGTCTTACAGAGATAAAATTTAGCATGTATGTATTTTATAACAAAACAAAGATGTTTTAGAAAAATTGGTGTCATCCAGTTGCGAACACGCCTGCCTCTGATACTATCCAAAAATTTGAAAACTCCATAAATAAGTCTATGTTTAACACACAGATATAAAATTTTGATTGTATGTATTTTATACCAAAACTACCCTGTAAACATTTTTAATCGCCTAAGAATCTCCAGCGAATCGCTTGGAAGATGAAACGATCGCCGGCGAACTCTTCTGAGAGTCTTCCGGGAATCCCCGAGTGTAAGCAGCTGAGGCCATAAAAGCGATTCGCCGGGAAGATTCTCCGGCGAATTGCCAAGAGGAGTCTTGAGCGATTCGCCTGGAAAATTCGCCGACGAATCGCCGAGAGGAGTGTTAAGCGATTCGCCTGGAAGATTCGCGCACGATTCGCCGAAAGAAGTCTTAAGCAATTCGCCTGGAAGATTCGCCAACGAATCGCCGAGAAGAGTCTTAGGTGATTCGCCAGGAGTAGCGAACGATTTGCTGAGAGGAGACTTAAACGATTCGCCGGGAAGATTCGCCGGGAAGATTCGCCAACGAATCGGCAGAAGGGGTTTTTGTTTGTTGCAGAGCATCGTTGTTGAATGTTACAAGTTGTTGCAAGTTTGAACTAGCGGGCTCTTCAGATGTTGTTTTGTCCCAGTTTCATGAAGTTTTTTAAAAGTCGAATTTTTTGATTAACTTAAACTATTTTTCAGAGCCTGCTTCATATTACAATGAAAGATTTTGAAAGCTTTTAAAAAGCAATCTTCCAACGATCGTCGGAATGAGCGAAGGAAGATTTTGAAATTTTTTTGAATCGTGCATTCATCCCTTGGGCGATCAAAAAACGAACCATCTTCCAACGATCGTCGGAATGAGCGAAGGAAGATTTTGAACATTTTTTGTCAATCGCGCATTCATTGCTTGGGCGATCCAAAAGCGATCCATCATCCAACGATCGCCGGAATGAGCGAAGGAAGACTTTTAAATTTTTTGAGAATCGCGCATTCATCGCTTCGACGATCGAAAAGCGATCAATCTTCCAAAGAACCCTTATGCGAATCGCTAGCGCGTCGCCAAATGATCTATTCTTCCAATTGTCTTCCAAATGTTTGCAGGGTAAGATGTGTTAAAAAATTAGGAGTAATCCATCTACGAACACGCCCACCTCCCATACAACCTACAAAAGCGAAAAACTAACTCAGCATTAACATGGGAGCTACAGGAATAAAACTTGGTTTTTAAAAAATGTTCATCAAAATTGAAATGCAAATAAAATATGGGCTTCATCCGCCCACGAATACGCCCATTTTCAATTCTATTATTGTATTTTGAAAAGATAGATTTAGGGTATTTCATAGTCGGGCTAGACCGACTTTAGATTTTCTTTACTTGTTTTCTTTAGGATGCATGCTTAAGATAAGCAAAAAACTAAAGATTTTGACAGTGCCTGATATTGATATTGAAATATTGATTAAAAAACTTTTTCAATTTTAACTTTACGAACTCTTTTGAGACCCCATTAAATCGATATTTTGTCATTTTCGAATATATGTTTCTTTTTAAATATCTATAAAATATGTATTTTTCATGACATTCACATGCACTTGAACTTATTCGAAAAGTATTGAGCTCTCTTAATTTTTGTTGTTGTTTTTGCCCATAAAAAAAAGCAACCGAACGACATAATTCTCAGTTGGTTTTTGTTGCTGTTATTTGAAAAGTTTATAAAAGTGCAGAATATAAATTAAAAAATGTTATTTCCCTGTCCGAATTGGATCAAACATCTAATTTGGACAATGAAAATATAATTTTGAATTTGCATCTGGTGATCCTGTTTTATTCGGTTCCTTTGATGACTGAGCTCTTTACCTTTTGTCATTTTATGCCTTGTGAAGGGTGCTTTTTTATGAGTGACGTCTCTACTCAATATTGTTTGGTTAATCATCATGAATAGGTTAACTCCAGAACAACGCTTCCAAATTGTGGAAATTTATTTTCAAAAACAGTGTTCAATTAAAAATGTTTATAGAGCACTTCGTAACTTATATGGTGCACATAATCGTCCATCTGAGACCACCATAAAGAACGTTATTACCAAATTTCGGTCTACATTCACTCTTTTGAATGCCAAGCCACCAAAAAGAATGAGAAAAATGCGTACAGAAGAAACAATTTCGTTGAGGCCAGTGTCGAAGAAAACGACAATTTATCGATTTGTCGTCGTCCGTAAGAAGTTGGACTTTGTCCAACAACTTTATGGAAAATTTTGCGTAAGGATTTGTGTTTGGTGGCATACAAAATTCAATTGTTGCAACAATTAAAGCCACACGATCATCAAATGCGTCGTGAATTCAGTAATTGGTCGCTTAATCAATTAGACGAAGATCCGCTTTCTTTACCGCAAAATTCTCTTCAGTGATGAGGCGCATTTTTGGTTGAATGGATGAACAAGCAAAATTGCCGTATTTGGAGCATAGATAATCCACACTCCGTTCAAGAATTACCAATGCAATGGAATCATCAATCCTTATTTCTTTAAAAATGAGGAAGGACGATGCGTTACCGTGAATGGAAATCGATACAGAACCATGATCAATGAATTTTTGTTGCCAAACCTTCAAGATATGGATGTGGACGAAATGTGGTTTCAAGAGGATGGTGCCACTTGTCATACTGCGGGCGAAACATTCGACTTATTCAAAGAAGATTTCAACGACAACATTATTTCAAGAAATAGACCGGTGAATTGGCCTCCACGTTCGTGTGATCTGACGCCACTTGATTATTTTTTTGTGAAGTCATTGGCTTATGTGGATAAACCAGCAACGATTGACGCTTTGAAATCCAATATTCAACGTGTCATTGCTGAAATACGCCCTCAAATGCTTGAAAAGGTGGTCAAAAAATTGGACCTCCAGAATGACAGAATGACCTTTGTGAAAAATAGTCGTGGTGGCCATATGACCGAAATAATATTTAAATGTTAAATGTCAAGAAATTTAATAATCTACCAAATAAAAATTTTCTTTTGGCCATTTCATAATTTGGCATGCGTTTTATTTAAATTTCAAATCAGCTAGCTCTTAAAAAAATTCCTTTATTATTAAAATTCATAAAATGTCACAAACCAAAATTTCTTAGATTAGACACATGAGAGCATGTTAACTTATTTTATTCAAAATCCATAAATGACATGCATTGAACACAAATGAGCATGTTTTGTTTTTATAATCAACACCAAAATGTCATAAATTGGGCCCAAGTGAGCATATTAATTTTTTTAAGCACAATCCAAAAATCACATAAATTATGCACAAATGAGAGTGTTAATTTTTTTTATAAACGATCGCATTATGGTTGATATCAATAATATTATGGCTAAACTGGGAATCACTTCCAAAATAAATTGATTTGGGATTGTTTTCAGCTGAAATTTTTCTCCGTGAATAACAATAATTCATACAGAACATATTTTAAGCACTCAAAATAAAAACTAAGTTTTACGAAGGGGTTAAGCAAACTACTCCCCATATTCGCATTGATGGATAAAACTACTTTTCGCTTATGCTACGTTGTTTAATATTTACTTTTGAGAAATAAAAAGTAATATCATGTTTCCGTTTATTTCCTAGTTCGAATTTGTTTACGCCTGTGTATCTGCGTTTAATACATATAGAAAGCTTTTTGCGAGTTGTTATACAGAAATATGCTTTTCTTGAACTCGACCTACATTTATTATCTAGTTCAACGTTCTATTTTTGGCCTACTACTGAGCACTGTTGCCAGATTGAGGTAAGTTTCCCTAAATGAGGTATTTTTTGAATCATTTTTTGGGCAGAGGTAAAAAAGGTAATTTTTGACTAAAGGTGGTAAATTTTGCAATATAATTATTTTTTAAAATTTCCAAATAATTTGTTTTTTTTTTCAGTTTTATTACCTTTGAACGTACTCACAAGCATTATTGAGAATCTCCTTTTGTACCAAAAAACAACAAATGGCTCATTCCACAGAAATGAGGAACGGAAACATGAATTCTAAAATGCATGTATTTGAAGTAATTTTTAGTTTTCGAATTGAAGTGGATTCTTAAGTTAGTCCTGCTGCAAAAATATTTTTAAATTAAATGCTTTTTCACATTATTTTGACAATTTAAAATAACAAACTTCGAGTTGAAAAAAATTTTTAAATATTTCGATTTAATTTAAACCTTTAAATCAGTCATCTTTTGATACAACTTTTAAAAAAACAAGGTTAGTAATATTAAAAAAGATATTAATGTTGTGTTAGAAAAGTTTGTAATAATGATTGGTTACTGCGTTTTCAAAGTACAAAATATTTAAACTGAGTGTTTTTTCTGTGTCACACCCGTCCCAAAAAAGGCTATAGTTTTCCTAAGAAGCAACATGGGCTTATGATAAGAATGAAACTTTCCTAAAGTAAGGATGTTGATGTTTTACATAAATTTGTTAACTTTTTTCATTCAATAAATTATATTTATTCTTCATTTCCGTTAGAAGAAGTTGGTCACACCCGGAACGGTTTTCAAAATTTTTTTTCTATTAATGAAATTTTTGCAAGTATATGAATAAATTCTTTGATTAAAACAAGTTTTGTAAATTCATGTATAGCGAAATCATTTGTATAAGTATTAATTTGATCAAAAACTCATGCGAAAAATTTTTTGCAAAAAAATATTTTTTTTTAAATATATTAAAAACTTGAAATTATTTGTATAGGTATTAATTTGATAAAAAATTCATGCGAAAAAATTTTTTGCAACAAAATTTTTTTTTTTTTTTTAAATTAATACATTAATTAAAAACATATTTTTTTGATTTAAGTGTCAAAAATATGTGAAAGTTTTTATACCCATTAAGTTCTTATATATAATTCCCACATCATTTGCACCCGTCCCATTTAAAAGTTTAAAAAAGAATGGTTATCGCCTTTTTTTTCAAAATATTTTTCACTGGTATTCAACAGAAAATATATTAAATTTTAATATATGCAAGTCAAAAATGGTCTCATTGTGGCAGATGGACTGAACTTCAATGTTAAACTCAGAATTTTTAGTTTTTAAACTTGTGCTCGTCACACCCGTCCCAGGTGTTTAAGCGAATGTAACTATTAAACTAGTATAAATAACTGCATTAAGTTTTAGCATTTTGAAACCTTGGGGCATCTTCTAAAATACCCTATAGTAAATTGCTAAAATTTTAACCGGTTAATACCATTTTCAGCTCGATAAAGTAGTCAAAACGTTACACTCGTCTGTATGGAATGAGCCAAATGTAGGATTATTTTAATTTTTGATTTGCTCCAAATTTTAACTTAAATACTTAAGAATTTGTTGAAACACATCAAGAAATAAGAAGTAATTAAATGTTTTGAAATTGAATATTGCTTAACAGAATATCGGTTATAGAAAGCAATGACCAGTTCCTACAAAAAAAAAAGTTAATGGAAAAGTGGATAAAAGAAGTCCCTTACATATCGTGAATTGGAAAAGTTGTTGGCAATAGGAAGAAACAATTGTTCAAGGCAAGCAAAGAAATGTTTAATTGTGGATGTAGTGAAGGGAGTTATAACGGCTTCATTAAGCATTTCAAATTTTGTCATTTTTCTTAGAATAAGGTAAATTTTCTCAGAAAGTGGTAATTTTTTTCCCAAATAGTTTTTAAATTTCAGTTCGGCTCTCTGGCAATACTGCTACTGAGTCGTATAAACCCTTCCAATTTAATCTTCACAAAGACATACACTTTTTATTCCGACTGCCATCGAATAAATTCATTCATTTCAACAAGTGACACACTGTTTTTCGCGTAAAAAAATTCATAACTCTGCTCAAGAGCAGAGTGAGTTAAAGCAATAAAATTGTTCAATATATTTTGAACATGCTTCAACCCGCTGTCATACAGACTATTTTCAATAAGATATACAATTTCAATGAAGCATGTACCATCAAACAGCAGCAATATTCAGCAGTCAGTTACTAAAGATAGATTTCGGCTTAAGCACAGCAGAAATTTGTCTTTGAAAGATATCTACAGTCTCAACAAGAACACACTCTCTTAATTGAAATTCTTTTTTATTTAAATTTAATATAACTGTTGCCAGGCTGTTTCCAGGAACTTCAACATGTTTCACTTTCATTCAATTTGCATTACTTTGATTATCATTTGTGATATTATTTAATTTAATTGACAGACGCCAAACCAAAGAATTTTGTTGGTTTTTTTGTTATTTGTGTAAATTTGTAAATGATTAACTTTGTAAGTTGAGGCCACTAAAGTTTCCAATTCACATCAAAGTCATTCTTGGTCTACTTTGGCGTTATATGTACGTACATACATGTTGCTGTTCAAAAACACGGAAATAAATTAAATGCTGTCAGCAGCTGCAGCTGATGTATAGCTAAAGCTAGGCATCAGCTTTCATTTAATTAAAATTCAATTCATTATTGAAACGATTATCCAGAGCAATGGCAACACTGTCGGAAAATGCCTATTTTTTATATCATCATTGAAAGCTAGCTGTTGCTATAACTGCCAAAAACAAACACCTGAACAATTAGGCAAACAGCACGCATTCAAACAACACAAATTCCTGCGGCGCTGTTTTTATTACCAAGCATTACAGTGTACGCAGGTATGCACAACAAAAACAGTAAAATAATATTATAAAAAAAAAAATATATGTATATATTTAAAGAAGCATCTAAAATAACAACGTCAGGCGAACGAAACTCATTTACTGCTACGCAAACTCTAGTTGACATTAACGTAATGTTAGCTAACGCAACGTAACGTTCGGCAAATATTTGCGTTTAATTGCCGAATAGTTTGCTTCATTCAGCGTTTAAGGCTGAGCCGTGAGTAGTTTTTAATGGAAATGCTTAATAATGACAACCAGCCAACCAGCAGCCAACCAGCCAGCCAGCCAGTCAGCCAGCCAGCTTGTTGAAAGTCCTTCGTTCACACCGTTCTCAACGCGTTGTTGACAGTTTTGATTGCTGGTGTTTGTGCTGCTGTTTTGCTTTTTGTTGTTGCTATTGCTGTTAATGAAAATTAATTTTCAGTCCCACCAACATTTTTTGTTCATACTCAAATTTTTTCCAATGGCAATTAAGGTGCTCTTCGCTTTACATTTAGCCATGCTCTGATAAACTTTTTTTTTATTTTGCTCTTAAGGTTTACTTATTTTCTTTTTCAAGTTATTTAATGAATTGCAGGGAATTTTATACAAAATTGTAATGCTAATGATTATAACATAATTTTAAAATTTGCTACAATTCACGCTTCTTTCTTATGCGCATCAAATTAATTATTTTGAGGTTTAAAGAATGTTAGAGTACTAAGCGCAAATGTGTTGATGTCTTTACACTGTGAATTGAGTCATGTCCAAATTGGTATCTTTATCTATATAATTAATAGGCTAAGGTTTTTTTTTGTGCCTTCAACTCCTCCCAGACCAATGAACCGATTTTATCCATTCTGATATCATTAAATTAAGTTTAGGCTGTAGATGTGCAAACCACTTTTAAAAATCGTGATTTCGTTTCAGGGGGGGTTCCCAACCTTTTAAAACAGAAATACAATTTTTGTAAAAAAATCCGCTTTTTAATCAATTTGAAATTAAGTTTGAGAAGAGCCTATAAATTGATCGAATTTTTTAACCTAAATTATCTTTTATGCATACCTCAAATGTCAATTGTCCGAAAAATGCAGTTCTAAAATCAAAAATTCCTTTTTCCGACCAAACAACTCAGTCAAATTTTAACGGTTTTCAAAATTTTTTTTGTTTTTTTTAATTTTTGCTTAATTTTCTTTGAAATGTGTTGGCAATAACGTTAATTATTTTTCCAAATGTATTTTTAATGAATTTTCTTAATATTGTCTTCAGTTGTTTAAGGTTAATTTTTATCAAACGCCAAGACAGAGAAAAAACTCTCTGAAATTTAAAGTTCTATATTTGGAAGCGACTATCTCTGCCATTTTTGTAAAAATTTCATTTATTTATTTTTTGTATTTAGTTGCATCTAATTGACTTTAAAACAATAACAAAATTTTTACCGTTACTGTATTATTTATATATTAATCATTGCCTTTAAAAAGAGTCCAATAAAATGAATGTTTTCTCAAAAAATGTATTAAAAATTGTTTTTGTTGTAAAAAATAAAAAATTTAAAATTTTCATTTTAGATTTTCTTTCATTGTAAATACTTTATTTGAGAAGAATTTGTTTTTGTTTGACTGAAAAATTAATAAATACTATTTGTCAACAAAAAAACCACCTACGATTTTTTGCTCGCATTTTTTTTTTTTTTTTTTTTTTGTTTAATGTTGTTCTTATATTTTTTGAATCTTCAACAAGCTAAAAACAACAACATATTTGAAGAAAATTTCATTAAAGCTACAACCACTTCAAAGTTACAGCCACGAACCTGATTTAATCATCCTGCCTATCTACATATATAATTAATAGGCTTAGTTTTTTTTGTGACCAATTTTATCGATTCAGATGTCATTAAATTAAGTTTAGGCTGTAGATGTGCAAACCACTTTTAAATATTGTGATTTTGTTTCAGGGGGGGTTCTCAACCTTTTAAAACAGAACTAAAATTTTTGTACAAAAATCCGCATTTTAATCGATTTCAAATTTAGTCTGAGAAGAGCCTATGAATTGAGCGAAATTGAATTTGTTTTAAAACTAAGAATTTTTAACCAAAATTATCTTTTATGCATACCTCAAATGTCAATTGTCCGAAAAATGCAGTTCCAAAATCAAAAATTCCACTTTCCGAGCAAACAACTCAGTCAAGGGTCAGTTTATTTTGAGTTTTTGGCATTTTTTCATCGAAATGTGTTATAAATCGATGTTGTAGTCGTTCTGTAAGTATTTTTTATTAATTTCTTAATTATATCTTTGTATTATTTTTTTGTCTTAAATCTATTTTTAACTTTGTTTTTATTCAAATTAGTTATGTTATAGCTTGAAAAGTTAAGCTGCGATGTTTTCGAATAGTTAAAATGTTTTTCTCAGTAGTAATATTAGTGTAAGTCCGTCTTCGTATTTTGACAGTTACATTTAAAAATTAAGTGTCAGATCATACGGTATAAGTCAAAGCATTCAGATAATGATCTTTTATATCATTATTGAGACCGAATATATAATTATTGAGGGAAAAAAGCTTCTTGAATTGTCTTTAATTTTTCTCACATGTAGTTTTTATTAAATTGCTCGAATTCTGGCAACAGGTTTACTAGTTTATATTAATTTCAACGAAAATGTAGCAGTATTAAATGTTTGAGGTAAAATTTAAATATTTTTTATAAACTTTTTCTAAAATCTATAACCACAGTTGCCGCTCAAAACACATAAAGGTTGGACGAAAAACATGTTAAAGGACTTTAAGGTTTTAATTTATTACTTTTTTTCTGAGACGAGTATCGACTTATTTTAAAAAGAATTAAAGTAAATACCGAGTACTTGAAGGCAACCTTAAGCAAACCATTCAACCCATACTTACTAAGAAAGTGCTTAAATTTAAGGTATCAGTAACTGAAAACACATATAAAGTTAGCATACAACAAAACTTGCCCACAGAGTTTAAGAAATTCTCAAAAGTCTTGGTGAAAAAAATAACTTGAAAAACTCAAACGAAATGCTAGAAAACGTTTCAAAAAAACTAAGCAAACGGGAGAGTAGATTCTTTAAGCAAGCTTTAACTAATATAAGTATGACACCGAATTAAGAAGATCTTAATGTGTCACATGGTGAGATTACTGAGAAAGGATTGAGAGCCTCCCTGCAGCAACCCGTCTACGAAAGGCTCTATCAAAAGATTACTCAAACGGTATATGTGCTCTATTCAAAACTGACGGAAGCTGGTAAAACAAAAAATGACACAAATCGCCTTTTAATAACGACGCACTTCCTGGTATGTTTTTGCAAGAAACTACCCAGTAATCAAAGAGACTAATCATTTGGTAACTGGTAGCAGAAGTGGTCTTCCTGGCGCTTTGCACGACTCCAAAGTACCAACATTACTAACAGCAACCAACTAGAGCACAGGTACCAAGCAAGTACAGAGAGCGGTCAACAGATGTATTACGCAGAGCTCGACATAAGGCTGGCATCCAATCAGACCATCAGAAAGCCTGCAGAGATAGCTCTAAGTAAAATTCTAAGTAATAAATTTATCGTTTTTCATATAACATCTTTGTTGACAGCCAAGCGGTAATCAACTCCTATGCTCCCGAACTGTACAGTCCACAAATGTCCTAGCCAGCAACGAAGTACTAGTTGCATTGAGCATTTCTAAGAGATTGCACATGAACTGGGTTACAAAGCACCGTAGCATTGACTGAAGCGAGATGGAACACTGCCTTTGCTAGTCCGTCTGCCAGGCTGGAACACAAGGCTCATAGAAGACGTAGCTATCTCACTATAGGAATTGTCCAAAAACCTCAAAACTAGACCCTAGCAAGCAGTGAGTCGTAGATAGAAAGATCCTACCACACCTCCGAAGAGACAGCAGAATACTGTTGAGTATCCTCACGCGTCACCACCATGCAGGTGGCCCAAGCAAAAGAGCTGAATAACACCACAGATGACAATTGTAGGAAGTGCAAGGAACTAAGTATCCAAGAAACCCTCTTAGATCTTGACATTAAAACTATGGCCCATCGACGTTATTTGGTTATCGCAAGCCTGGGCTGTCATGGGCCAACGATATGAGATGTAATGCAATGTGCCCAACGCATAACAAACAGATGGTGTCAGGCCAAAGGCTTAACTATAAAAACTAAAAAAACTAGCTCTTTTTTCTAAAAAGAGGCTTTTACATCTTACAAAGCCCACACTAATAGGAAAGCTCGTTGATTTTTCAAATGAAATCAAGTACTTAGGGCGTATTTTTGACAAGAAACTGCTTTTAAACACTAAATGAACAAAATTGGAATCTAAAGCCAGGAATTATATAGAATGGAATCTCTGGGTATATTATTTGGACTGCCTCTAAAGATAGCGTTCAAAAAGGAGGCATGTCTAAGTTTGGACAAATCATGTGAAATCGTCTTTATAAAAATACCTGACGAGATTAATTCTCGAAGTGCTATAAGGTAGTTATAGTTAGCAAAGAAATGTGGAAAAATGACAGGCTCATACCTGAATAAGGTTCACAGTTATGGTGCCTGATAATGATGGATCCAAACTAGAAAACCGAGAAATAGGAACAGAGCTCTATGGTTCTAGAATTCAAAACGCACTTCCAATGTGCTATACTCCAACCATAGTTCATGCGGAAATATATACATAATTTTTTTGTTCGATCATGTCTCTGTGGCATAATGGGGTCATCTATTTATATACTCTCAGACAGTCAAACTGCATTCAAGGATTAAAACTAGTCTTTGTTGTGTCAAATCACAGAATGCATAGGTACGAAACAATAATAAAGAATTGCAAACAGGGTTTGAAAGCAGCGAAAAGGAAGACTGCCCTGCCAAAAGAGAGGCATATCGGACCCTGATTGTCCCTCAAGTATTTTATAGTCTATCAAAAGTCTTACTTTTGAAAAGGTTAGGAACTGAGAAAAGAAAAACTTATATACTAATATTTAGCTTTGCGGAAGAGACGCCTCCCTGATCTTGTCTTCAAGTCAGCTGTTACTAGAAATATGAGCGCCAATGCAGTTAAGCGGTATTAGCCTATCCCATTCCTCTCTAGTTTGGATCATGTAATGAAACCATACCTCAAAAGAGAGCTTTTCGGTAACGCGGGATCCAGAATAAGTATAAGAACTAGCTGTGCTACCACTGCTAGGTAGTTTTCAGACGGATGGCCGAGAACCTCAGTTCCCCACTGATGCACACGGAAGCACTCCGTTGTATTTTCCAAGTATCTTGCAATTTGACTGTGTATTTAGTGCTGGCCTTCTATAGGCGCGTACACCCAACGCGCAATTACTGAATTTAAATCCGGGTTCTACCTATTGTTTTTTGTTTGTTTTTTTAGGAGAATACAATATCCTCTTTCCAGGTTCATTTTTTGTCCAACAACTGAGACGTGAGGGAGTCATATGGTGAATCTTATACTTCCTCGTAATAACGACTTACAAGGTTTTTGTGGCTATTGGCATCTAACTCACAGCTATTGGCCCAGTTTTTAAGATCGCAGAGAGTTGCCCTAATTAGCTTCGAGAGAGTATTAGTATTCTTTCTCTGTTAAACAATAGCAATGTCATCCTCAAAAGCAATCACCTTGCATTCCCCGTTTTTAAGGATAATGAACATAAAAGTCTTATTATCTTTTGGACCTGTTTATAAGATCTTGTCCGCTTTTGGAGTAGAACTACTTTAAGATTCTCACATTGGGATAGGATGTATGGCATGTCAAGACACTCTTTGAAAATAACTTTAACTCAAGGCATGATAAAAGTCGTCATCTGCTGTAGTGCAACGGGAATAACACCGTCCAGCCCAGAAAATTTGTATAGCTTTTCTGAGCCCAGTTAACTCTATAATTTAGTTTGTTCCTCACTAGGACCGCTTCTGCGCAGCTATATGGATTCTCAGTATAAGATCTAAGGTTTCCTTACTTGAGGATGTCAACGACCCATCTTATTTCTTTAAAAAGCTCGGAGAGCTAAGATATCAAGTTAGAATCATTCGAAGTCGAAAGAGGAATTATGTTGCTCTTATGACATCCCTAAATTTTGCAACAATCAGTTTTTCAAATTTTTAACCTTATTGTTAGTTGTTTCAAATTCTCTTTGTGAACCTGCAGAAGAATTTACGGTAAAAACTGGGAAATAAGCCCAAAACTGATTTTAAATATCTACACGTTGATCATTAAACATAGGCTGCGTTGGGTTAGAAAGCTTGTGCACCGTTTAGATGCTTTCATGAGGTCTTTTGATCCATTACGAATCCCTTATTTGATTCTGTTTAATCCATTGGTTGTGGATCCATTGGACGCAATACAACTGATTCAACTTTATTTATGCTCATCCATAGAATCATCCTGTTATTTTTGTAAACTTCCATATGGCTCACAATGGTGACCTGCTGCTCCAAATTTTTGAAAAATATATTTCCAGTATATGTGAGTCGACAATTCTGTAGGTTTGGATATTTGCACCGAAGGTGGGTGATTGCTGCCGTTCTCCGGGATCCTTACAGCTTTAACAAAAATTTGTTGCTGTCATGCCACTTCTATTGGCCATCACACCGTTAGGGCAGTGACCTGCGAGAACTCCCACCAGTATACCGATTTCCCGTTTTGTCAAAAACAGAAGGCTTTCAGTTCTGTTCTCAATTAATTCTGTCCAGAGCTCTCTAGTTCTGTTCTCGTTTAGTTCTGTTCACAAAATTCTAGAAGCAGAGTTTGCGTTGACATTATCTCTGACTTTGAGGTCGATGCTTGTTTTGAAGACGCAACGCCAATTGGAATGTACACATCTGTAATGGTTCTGTTTGTGTCTATCGTTACTCAACTTCTTACCAACTCATTCTCTTTGTCATTCTACACTAATGTATCCGGGGACATAGCAGAGAGTGACATTGTTGGTATAACAGACACTGTTCAGGACTTGTTTATAATTTAGTACCGTTGGGACTGTTATCGTTTTGCATTCCAGCACTTTGATGGCCGCTTGGCTATCTACAAAAATTACTACCCTCGTGGGAGTTAAATTTTTCCATTGAAAAATTATGAAGAGTAGCTAGTGTTCATCCTTTCAAAATGAAGAACTTGGCAAAATGGCTTCAAATGGGCGTTTTGCTAAACTCTAGACTGAACTTGCAATGCAGAAAAGCTTCAGCGAAGAAGTAAAAAAATTCGCAAAGATTATAATCTTTGTGGCTTTTTTAGTCGCATAAATCTTTTGCATGAAAAACTCTTCAGTAATGAAAGAGCTTGTAAGAGTTTTTGATCTGTAGCGGTTCACACTACTCATGATCCTGTTCGGTTCTTCATTTTGGAGCCATCAGTGTAGAATTGGATATTACAGCTCTTACTGGGTTCTACGGTCGTATCTTCCCATTTTTGTCTGTTTGAAATAAATGGGGTATATTTTGTACCGAATTTGACACTTGGTACGATATAGTCAATTTTTCCTTTTGATTATTCATTTTCATAGAGATTTAGAATAGATGTATGTCCGAAAAATGTTAGGCTTGTGACTCACTGAGATGACTTGCGCTCCTTGAACACTTAAGGAACTCTTCTATTGAAGATTAAGCATAATTTCTACACTTCTATATCATACAAACAGTAGATGATATGCGCTCGCAAGTCCTATTTCTTACCAAAGATCCGTAGGCATAGTGTGGATGGATAGTGCGTGTATCCTTTTTTTCTTCTGAATTGAGTTTCGAACTGAGCTTGTTACAAATAATTGTTCCAGTATAATTGGCTTTAGTGAAAAGCTTCAGAATAACTCCATTGAGTTTTGGAGTTATCTAGTTGTATACTTAACTAACTGTTGAACTTAACTTACTTACTCTACAAAAGAGCTTCAAAATGGAGAACAGTACCTTTTTGTTGCTGGAATCTTTGGAGAACCTAACTAATTACCTCTACAAGTGACCTTCACAATGGAGAAAGGTACTGGAGCTATTATATATAAATTATTGAAGGACACCCACATCACTCAACTCGAGTTCACAATTTACTACTCTGATAAATTTGTTTTTCAATGGATCATGGCACAATGAACTGAAGTCTGATGACATTTTCTCACCCACGCCTTGACCATATATAATCTCTTATCATCCGAACTTTCTCAAAATCATTGATTGATTCTTAATTAACATTATTTTTATTACGATGACAACATAAAAAACCACTTATTACTTATGAAACAATTTTATTTTTATAAGAATACTTCAAATTATTCTCATAACTAGCAGCAGTTATCCTTAATATATTCCTTGAGTTGCTGCCATCACTTGTAGAATATATCAATTTTGTAATGGCTTTTTCTGCCGCTTGTCAAAGTTGTCAACGTCATGCTTTATTCACATAACTGACTAGTCTAAAATGCCATGAAGTATACTTCAGCAGGACAAACACACAAAAACAACAATATATAAAATAAAATGCTTTGTTGCCATCTAGCTGTATGTCTGAAGCAGTTCGATTACACGGTTCATTACTCAAGCTCTTCAAATAGGAGAGCAAAAGCAACAGTTATATTTTCACACCAACTGGAAGTCGATGATCAACAATTTTTGGACATCCTTGTGATGAGAATGCATACTTTGAGCATCAATAAAACAGGAAGCAGAGGAAACCTAAACATAATTTATTAAAATATCATAGAAACGAACACAATAAGAACAGCTGTTGAAGAGCATGATGGACAGCAGCCGAAAATCGCTAACGAACAAATTGTGCGGCTGACCAGCAGAGAAGCAGAATAGCAGGATATTAAGTTGAGTTCTAATGCGGCGACGTCCACCCACACTGTGGCTCAATTCATAAAATCCTACACATAACCGCAAATCTGATTATTTATTAATAGGGTTGAGCAAATAATGCGAGATAATAAGGGTAGCTGTTGAGGTGGGTAGTTGGGGGGTGGATGGGGTAGGATGAAAATGTTTTGCAAAAAAATGAAAGTCAAATAAAAAAAAAGCCATAAAAATGTGGCGATAAAACGCCACTGGCCAAAAATATAGCTTTTTGTGCTTTGGTAAATAACAGTAATTTCTACCTTATGGCGCTGTGTGCTATTGCCTACTTTTGGGCGTTTATCAGTGCAATATATGCTGTGAATCAGCCTCATAATGTTTTTTTACATTGCTTTGATTTGCTTTGGTTTGGTTGTCTTTTTTTTTGTGTGCTTAATATTTTTGTTGTTGTTTTTGGTAGGTGTGGGTGCAAGAAAGCTTTTATAATCCTTTATCAGCTGTATGATTATCCTTTCAAGCTATTGACGAGGGAATATTTTGTCTTTTTTTTTGTTGGTTCATGTTGCTCTTTTTTTATTGTTGTTTTTTTATTATTTGTTTGTTGTAGCGCTTCCGACAGCCAGTATCCATGCCAAGGATACATACTTACATATTTTGTTACTCCATCTTTAGGACTAGAAAAATTATTAAATTTTTATATATTGTTTTTTTTTTTTTGTTATTTATCTGTTTCGCTTTTTCTGCTCTTTTCTATATCTCTCTCACTCTTACTCTCTATGTTCGCTATGTCCATCGCTCTCTATCTTGCTTGCTTAAAATATTTGCCAATTTTGCGGTTTAACTTCCTCATTTTGTCCGGGTTTATTATATTTCTTACTTATGGTCAGGTCAAAGCAACATGCTAAGACCTTAGCTTGGGTTTGTGTCAAAATTTTAAGAATTCATAAAAATATTTTAGCCGCATTTTAAGCGTCTGTGGCTGATTTTGTGTTAAAAGGTCTGGCAATATTTTTGCACAGCTGTAGCTCGTTAAATATAAGGGCTGTTGACTGTGTATTCAAGCCTATATTTCATTCATAATTTAATCGGAAGGCACTAAAGTTGCTCGTTAGACTTGCAACATTTTTGGGAATTCCGCAATTTGGTAAAATCCTAAGCGTGTTCTTAATTTAATTTTTACCTCAAAATCATGCTTATATTTTTAAACTTGCATTTGTGTAGTGTACTCGTTGTTGCTCATAGCTTGCAAAAAGAAAAAAAAAATTAAAAATATATAAAAATACTTAAAATTCGGTATCTAACATTAAAATGCTAAAACATCTGCCAAAGTGGAGCATAGTGCAAATATTGACAGCAGCTAAAGCAAATCCATTTAAAGCTCGAGGAACATCTTTGCTCAGAGAACAGGCACAGACACGCATACAAATACAGTTACAGTCACGCACAGGCTGGACGAACCAACGCACATAGGGGCAACATAGAAAAAATTATGCTCAATTGAAATACTTCTATGATTAATTTGAGTTTTGGTACCAGCAAGTAGCTAAGATTTGCCGTGAATAAAAGCTGACGACACACGAAGACCTAAAGCAAAACAAAAAAAAAAAAGTTGACCAAAGTTAAAAATATGTAAATTCCAAACAAATTTCTAAAAAGTTTACTTAATATATTTGTTTTAATTTCATCCCTTGATATTTTTAAAATCTTATACCAGATTCTTTATCAGCTACACCAAAAAACGAAATGAATATGTTATATCAGTACAAAATTAATAAATTTAGAGAACTGGGTCCGCCATATTGGATCTTCCGTTTTGAAATTGTAAAATTTAAGCCGAGATTCATAATCATTCACTCCAAAAGATCAATACTTAGTATTTGTAAATTTTTCATCAAAAGTGCAATGTATATTAAATATGGGCTTTAGCCGCCAACGGACTCGCCTATTTTCAATATTATTATTGTATTTTGAAAAGTAGGTTTAGGGTATTTCATAGTCGGGCTAGACCGACATTAGACTTTCTTTACTTGTTAAATTTGAAAATCTATTCTCATAGCCTCAATCGGCAGATATCCAAATATATATTTAAAATCAAGACTTTTATATAAAGGATTTAAAGTTTGATGGCATGTGGGAGTAGACTTCCCAACTAGCACACAAGCTTCTAAAAAAATTGCAGCAAACTTTACAGCAACTGATTATGATAACTACCTTGTTTCGGAAAGCACGCGTATAAACTTCTTGAACTGCAAAAAGACGAACGTTTTATTAAATAATAGAAGTTTCTTGGGAGACAAGGGGGCGATATTCACATGGCAACGTGTCTGACTGCCTCAACTTGGCGAGGCCAGCATTATCCAATGTCGAAATCGTCTCAAGTCGACTCAAAACCTCCGCGTGGTGTCTCCTGGAAACGTCAAAAACTATCGCCCGATAAACTTTGGCGGCTAATTTGAGTGGCGGGCTTCCCCTTTGGCCATCAAGCAAAGGTTGTGCGTTGGGTTTGAAGCCCACCACATAAAAAAAGATTTCAATGAAACGTAAAAGAATAAATGAAAGAATGATCCCCAAATCTGATGACGACTACCGCAAACGAAAAACTGATAATGATTTACGGATATGCACCTGAAATGTCCGGACCCTAAATTGCGATGGTGCCTCTATCCAACTGATTGATATCTTGGAAAAATATAATTCTGATATCACTGCAATCCAAGAAATGCGATGGAAGGGACAGGGTTGCTTACGGCAAGCATCCTGTGATATCTACTACAGCGGCCATGTGGAGAAGCACGAGTTTGGATGCGGATTTGTAGTTGGCAAGAGAATACGGCATCATGTCCTGCGATTCACTCCTGTGAACGAACGACTTGCCATAATCCGCTTCAAGGCTAAATTTTTTAACATAAGCCTAATATGTGCGCACGCTTCGACAGAAGAAAAAGATGACGAGACCAAAGAAAGTTTTTACGAGTGCCTTGAAGACGCATACGAGCGCTGCCCCCGTCATGACATAAAAATCGTGCTTGGTGACTTCAACGCCAAGGTGGGTAAGGAAAACATATTTGGTCCAACAGGCGGAAAGTTCAGCCTCCACGACAACACATCCGATAACGTAATGAGGTTGATTGACTTCGCCCGCAGCACGAAACATGGTCGTTAGTAGCACTAGATTCAAGCATCTCAATATTCATAAGGCCACTTGGCTGTCCAATGATCAAAAAACATGTAACCAAATTGATCACGTTTTGATTGACGGAAGGCACTCTTCCAGTGTACTAGACGTACGCACGATTCGTGGTGCTAACATAGACTCGGATCATTATCTTGTCGCAGCCAAGATCCGCACACGTCTGTGCGCAGCTAAGAATGCTCGCAATCCTACACAAAGAAAGCTAGACGTCGATAAGCTGCAGTCAAAACGGACGGCCGAAGCCTTCGCTAATCGACTCTCACTCCTGCTTCAAGAAAGCACTCCTCCGATCGACGATATATGCGGACCGTGGACGCACATATCCCACTCTATGCGTACGGCTGCCGAAGAGGTGATAGGCTACCATCGCCCTCGCCGAAACCAGTGGCACGACCAGGAGTATCGCGACGCCACTGCAGAGAAGGACACCGCCCACAAAACCACCCTGCAGTCGGTTGTAAAGCGTGCTGTTATGGAGCGATACCGAGAGAAGAGGAGGGAAGAGAGACGCATTTTCAGGCGAAAAAAACGAGAGGCGGAAATGCGTGAGTGCGAGAAAATTGAGATGCATGGCGACAGGAATGAGACTCGAAAATTTTTCGAAAAAATAAGACGCCTGGCCGATGGTTTTAAGACCGGAGCCTCTTCCTGCAAGGATGAGAATGGGAATCTAGTGACAGATATCCAGAGTACACTGATGCTATGGAGGGAACACTTCTCCAGTCTTTTAAATGGCGACGCTGACAACAATCCCGCCAGTGGAGATGATATCCCGGAAACCCCAATCATGGATGACAGCGTTGAAGTTCCGCTGCCCGACTATAACGAGGTCTTAACAGCTATAGCTCGGCTTAAAAACAACAAAGCCGCAGGAGCCGATGGTCTACCGGCTAAGCTGTTTAAGACCGGTGGCGAAGCTCTGTTTAAATGCATTCACAGACTTCTATGCAGAATATGGTCGGAAGAATGCATTCCAGATGATTGGAACCTCAGTGTGCTCTGCCGAATCCACAAGAAAGGCGATCCCACCATTTGCGCCAACTACCGTGGGATTAGCCTTCTAAATATCGCATATAAGGTCCTGTCGAGCGTATTGTGTGAAAGACTGAAGCCCATCGTCAACCAACTGATTGGACCTTATCAGTGTGGCTTCAGACCTGGAAAGTCCACCATTGACCAGATCTTCACGCTCCGACAAATCTTGGAAAAGACCCTCGAAAAACAAATCGACACGCACCATCTCTTTGTCGATTTCAAAGCCGCCTTCGACAGTCCAATAAGGAGTCACCTATAGCCATCATGTCTGAATTTGGTATTCCTGCGAAGCTAATACGTCTTTGCAGGATGACAGTGAACAACACCAGCAGTGCAGTGAAAATCGGGAAGGACCTCTCCCTCCTTTCGATACCAAGCGAGGTTTCAGACAAGGTGATTCCTTATTGTGCGACTTTTTTAATATAGTCATGGAGAAGATCATCCGAGCTGCTGACCTGAGACGCAGCGGCACAATTTTCTATAAGAGTATTATGCTGCTGGCGTATGCTGATGATATTGACATCATTGGGCAAAATACGCGCGAAGTCAGTGCAGCATTCTCCAGGCTAGAAAAAGAGTCGAGTCGAATGGGTCTTGCAGTGAACGCAGATAAAACGAAGTATCTTGTGTCAACAAACAAACAGTCCCAGCGTCTTGGAAACCACGTCACTGTTGACAACACCTCCTTTGAGGTAGTGAAGGACTTTGTTTACCTGGGATCCAGCACTAACTCCTCCAACGATATCAGTATTGAGATTAAACGAAGGATAACTCTTGCCAACAGGTGTTACTTTGGGCTCAGTAGGCAATTTAGAATCAGAGCTCTTTCTCGACGAACAAAACTGACGCTCTATAAGTCAATAATCATGCCCGTCCTACTATACGCATCACAAACATGGACGATGAGCAGCTCTGATGAAAGGACTTTGGGAGCGTTCGAGAGAAAAATCCTTCGCAAGATCTATGGTCCAATCTGCGTCAATGGCGAGTACCGAATACGATGGAACCACGAGCTGTATGAGCTATATGCCGACATCGATTTAGTCAAGCGTATTAAAATAGAGCGGCTTCGCTGGCTAGGTCATGTCGAGAGACTGAACGACGAAGCTCCAGCGAAAAAAATATTGGATTCGGTACCCAGCGGTGGCCAACGCAGACGAGGAAGACCGCATCTCCGTTGGAAAGACCAGGCATTGGATAACCTGACAACGCTTGGAATTTCCAACTGGAGCCAGCAAGCACACGACAAAAGAGGCTGGCAAAAATTCTTAGACGAGGCCAAAACCGACCAACGGTTGTAAGAGCCATCTAAGTAAGTAAGTAAGAAGTTTCTTGGACTTTTATTATACTTTGCAAACAACTTTGGTACAAAGTTCAGCGAGCTTGCTTATAAAAGCTTTATACAGCTTAAATGTATTTCTAATAAACTTCGGAAAGAAATCTGTTTAAAACTGTTCCAAATTGAATTATGTAAGCTTTACTGAAGCTTCAAAATTAATAACAAAAAATTTGCAAGAAATATTGTAGAAGGTACCTACTTTTTCTGATTTTTTTTATGATATTACAATTTTTTTATAAATTTGTACCTTACTTTATTTGAATTTTGTAGCTTAATGTTTTAATTTAAATATATTCTATTAATTAAAAATTTCACAAAATTGTTGTGATGCACTCGTGGGACTCGAACCCATAACCTACTGCATGCTAGGTCGCAGGGTTATCTATCGACCTATTTTTTTCTTATATGCGAAAAGCTGAAACTGAATGACTTCATGGTTATGGAAACTGAGAGTTTTTCTGTGCAAACGAGAGGCTTCACTTTCCATTAAAAACCTTATCAAAATTTATTGGAAATATAAGCTTCGAAAGGCAACGGTCAAATTTTGAAATAAATAAACTATTCGCTTTACTAAAATTAGAGCTTCTTTATGATATATGTGAGAGGCTTTAGTTTCAATACCATACCTTATCGAAACTTATTGGAAATAGTAGCTTCAGTTTCAGTATAAACAAAATATAGTGCAGCTTGGGTCCATACACATACACATAATCGAAGTTATAACCTTGCATTCAAGCTCTAACTGAAATAGAAGCCTCTTATAAGTTTCTATTACGTATAATCGAGGCTGCCGCCTCACGTTCAAAATCAATTTCTGATAGGTTTTACGATTTTCAAAACAAAACTAGTCGAAATAGCTTACACAAGTCTGCATCTTCAAAACCTTCTGAAACCACTACAAACTCTAAAACCACCTAGTCTATGTACAGACTTTACTTCTCGTCGGTAGTACTTAACCTTAAAGCTGCTGCCCAAAACTCCGCTGGTGACATAAGAGCTCAGCGTTCCTCTTTCTGCGTAGTGTTGCAACATTTCCTCATCCAAGTAATAAGTTATGTCTGTCGTTAGATAGCTTGTTACTCTAAATTTCTTAAGAGCTTTCAAAATCTGAATCCACTTGTCTGAGTTAAGCGCTTAACGCTTAGGCAAGCGTTGCTATAAGAAAATATTGTTTGACATCCTTCATCGAGTGCCTTCCATAGCTTTCTGAGCAGTGGTGATGACATGATTTGTAGCATCTGTCATTGAGTGCAATTTTTGAAGCCAAACCAGGCCTTTTAATGACCCTCCTGCTCCATGGATTACGTATTTTATTCGATTGCACAACAGTCACTCAATAATTTCGCCTTTTGTATAAAGCATGTAAATTGGTCGGTCTGTCTTTTGGTATGAGCACTAGTGTCTGAGTATTTCTCTGATCTTATTCAGTTCATTCAACTCTATCTTCATCTTTTAAATGCTATCAGTTTAATTACTTTATTTTATTATAATCGACAGCAATTCAGGGAACCATGATATCCATCTGATTAAGTTTCTCAAGGATATCACTTAATTGAGTGTGATATTCATATTTAAATTGACCCGATATAATTTTTGTTATCAAAAATTTTGTGAATAGCATGGCTTTTGTTGTTGGTTCTTCTAAGGCTGGTGTTTATTCTCCAGCTGACTGGATGACAGTGCAAATGATTATATATTCAACTTATACGAGTCAATATAGTTACAATGACTCTTCACATCTATGCTTATAAGATAAAATACGTGATAAGATACGTGAAAGTGATGAAAATGTGAAGCCGTGAACTCGTGTATTTCGAAACTGGACGTGTATTTCGTGTTTAGGATTCACATGTAGTTCAAATTCAATTTTTTTTTTTTAAATTTCTGAAATAAACGTGATCACGGTTAATGCATGTTCACGTGAAATCGGAAGCTGTCATATATACCAGTTACCATTTATTTATAAGGAGGGACATAACATTCGCGGCAGAGAAAACATACCTTTTTACAAAAAATTCATAACTCACAAGGAAAGGTCCCCAGGTGGCAGTCTCCGATTTGACTGATTTTCGGATATGTGATAGAAGACAAAAATCTAAGGTCGACGTATTTTTTTATATGTGCTCAATCGATGGTTTAGGGTGTCAAACTCGCGTTCCAAAATCAGCGAAAATTTCGTTTTTTTGCTTTAATTTCGCTATTTTCCATGGAAACATTTACAAATTTGGTACCAAACGAAAGCTCTTACAAAACCACACACGATGGCATCAATTTTACATAAGAAAATTTTGTTGCAATTTTGTTGTTGTAATTTTTAGTAATGTTTAGTCGATATCATAGAAGTGTGTTGGCACAATTATTTCATATTAATTTATGTTGGATTTAAGGCAATTTTTAAACTTACCTTTTTTTTGTTTTTTAAATTTTTTTACTGTGTATATTAAAATTTTTGTTTTATTGAAATGCATTTATTTACTTTAGAGAAAAAATTTTATTACACTAAAAGTACCCAATATGGGTATCAAAGATTTTATTTTCTTATGGCCTATTCTTATGTTTAAATATTTTATCAAAAAATTTTACATTTCATAGGGCTTCCATACAAAATGTGTGTTTTTTCTTGTAAGTCTCATCGCACCAGTAAACAATAGTTTTAATCATCCAAAGTACCAAATATGGACATTTTTATTATATGCAAAAGAAATGGAATGCATTTTTTCATATTTCTTTAAAAAAATATTAAAAAAATTAAAAAATAAAAAAACAAAAAAATACGTCGACCTTAGATTTTTGTCTTCTATCACATATCCGAAAATCATTCAAATCCGAGACTGTCACCTGGGGACCTTTCCTTGTCAGTCAAAAACAACAATTTTTCCAAATTTTTTTTTGTTGTTGTAGATAATTATCTACAATTATAATTGAACCAATTACAATTACAAAAAACTCAAAAACATATATTTTTCACTCCAACATGGTTTTATATCGAATTAAGTTTAAAAAAATAAAAAAAAAAAAAAACAAATTCGTCAAAAAATGCACCCGTTAGTGCCGCAACCAGTATGAAAAAAATGGTTTCGAGGTAATGCGTTCAATGTTTGTCAACAAAGAAAAATACTAGGAAAAATAAAAATGCGCTCTCACTAATCCGGCTGTAACTTTTGAACCCGTAAGAATTTTTCCATGAAATTCTTAGAATCTTTAGAATATTTAAGAAAATACAAAATTATAAAAAAATCGATTTAAATAAACGGCCAATGTCATAAAACAAAATTATTTAAAATATTTTAAGAATAAAGCAAAAGGTCTGCTCCAATGTGCAACGCAGAGACACAAATACTCCAGCTCACAGACACATAGACAGCTTAAGTGGAGCTAAAGTAAAATTTAAAATTTTTCGTTTTTATTTTTCACATTTCTATCGAGCTTTGTAAGCCTTACGATTGCTGCGTATGAAATATTAAAGTGAAGTTAGGTTTATACGAGTATATGAACATTACTGTGAGCGTTTATGTGCGTGTGTATGCGTTATATGAGTGTGTGTGTGTGGCGCTACATGCTTACTGATTCAGCTGCTCTTGCATGCTGCATGGGGATTACGCTGAAAGTTAAATTAACAAACACACATACAACATATAAAATCAAGAACACATGCAGCATACACACACATACCCGCACTCATATCTTCCATAACATCCTCCAGGACACCCAAACAAAGTTCGATTTTTGGTTATATTGACTATGCTTTAGCAACCAGCGCTGACCTTGCTTCAAAACTCGTTTACGTAGCTCTAACAACATATATCAAAAGCAAATTGCTGTGCTTGATGGAACGTGAGTGTGTGTATGTGTGTGTAGGTTTGTGTGCTCAAAACTTGCCGCCTTTTTTCAGCTTGTATACGTTTGATCTGTGCATAGCCTTAAATTTACGCCAGCTCTGACACCTTTCCATCAAGCTGCTGCCGCCGCCATCAGATGATGAAAGTTTTAATAAAGATACCAATATTTTTATTTAGCTTGCACGAGGCAATGTTACGCAGGCACGCTAACGTCCTAAGAGAATTTAAATAATTTAAAGATTTTTTTTCTTCCCCAGTGAAAAAGAGCACAAAAAAAACAAAAAAAAAAAAAGCAGCAGAAGATATGGCAAAAATGTTGATGTTATAAATCATCTTGTTAAATATACGCTTAAAGGTTATCCATTCTGCGTGCTTATGCTGATGCCATTCTTTTTATAGCTTTACAATTTTTGCCTAATGGTATCTGTATTATGCATTTTTAAATTGTATGCCAGTTCAATTGGAGTTCGAGAGATGTAGGAATTAGTGTCATGGGAATTTCTTAAATATTTTTAAAGATTTTTTTATAATTTAACGCTTTAATGTACATATTTCACACTGTTAAGCTTCAGGGGGAAAAATAGGCTTATAAAAAAAAATGGCTTAAATTTTCTATTTAGCACAATATAATGCAAGCTTGATTTTCAAACCAGGACTCATTAGCAGTATTCTCTATACAGGGTTTTTATGTAGGTACTACCTCGTGGGTGATGATTTCCTTAATTAGACTTTTACCCCTCCACCAATGAGTAAAACAATTCTATATATATGCACTTGAAGGTGTTTGTTTTTAGTGAAAATTGCATTGAAAGCTAAATTTTTATAAAAAAAAAAAGTATTTTTGTACCTTCGGTGCTCATAACTATTTTATGTGTTATGGCAAAACTTTATGCTTATACCTTAAAGTACATTTAAGTTTTTTTTTTCTACACTCAGAAAAATATCAACTGTAATATTAACAGTCGGCCGCTGTTATTTCAAAACACTGTTCGATTGAATGATTTGCGTTTAAGTAAACAATTTTCTTTGTTGAATGAACGTTTCAAAGTATTTTTGTGCTGTTAAAATCATCTGTTGAAATATTTTTGTGCTTATATTGAATTGTCAATTTTTTCTAAGCAATAGTTTTTATATGTGTTTTGCTATATCTATATTATCGTTGCCAGTAGCTCAGTGGATGTGCACTAGACTGTAATGCGGGAGACGTGGGTTCAAACCCTAGCTGTGTAAGTATCAACAATTGTAATTTATTAATTGAAATAATAATAATTCTGTTTAATTAATTGTTTGGTCAAAAAAAACCTTCAAAATAAAATGCTTACAATCTTGCAAAAAAAAAAAATTGCAAATTTCATTTTTTATTTAAAAAAAAATATTTTAAATAATAAAAAAAATTTTTTTTTGCCTTGCCGTATTTGAACCGTGGACACTCGAGTACTAGACGCATACGTTAGCACACTCGGCCATACATGAACTTTCAAAACTGTGATCAAATTTCAATGAATAAGTTTTTATATGGGTTTCGTGTTCCATAGACCAACAGTCAACCGACTGTTGATTTGAAAGTTTCATTTGTTGGATGGTATTTAACAGTGAAATCTGTTATTTCAACCCATGATTTGTTTGATAAAACAGCATTTTTTCCCTGAGTGTACAAGCTATTGAAAGTGATTATAGTTAGAAATGTGTTATTTACAAATTAAAACGTAAGACCATCTCCAACGACACAATTTGATGCTCTTCATATCCCAAGGAATCCTTCTCCGCATTATTATCCTCTATGTAGGTCTGGTGAACTCTGAATACTATTTTATACTGGATTCGTTCATTTCTTTGTGTTAAAAAAGTTTTCACAACAAAAGTTTTTCAAGGATAAGGAAATACTTGAAATACTGAAGATAAGTTGGTTGACTTTTGCTTTCACTTGACCACCATAGATCGGGGAATTTCATGGTGGTTGTCACTTACTGCCCATATTGTTGACAGAGGGGAGCATAAATGAGTACATTTCGGAACTTGTTGCCTTTCCAAATTCTAAAAAATTAAATTGTAACAAGCAACCCGCCTCTCGGTATTTTGCTTAAAACAGTTAGCTTACTCGTTGCCAAGTAAAAGACGGACAAGACACTACGCCTTCGAGCCGCCCTCTACTACCGACACAACTGACTTGTCTTAAATAATCTATTCACAGAACGTGTTGTGAATTATATGCATGCTATACAAATTCTGCTAATAGGCGATGGCTGCTAGGTCATGTGTTGGCTGTGTGTCTAACTTGTTGTGATGTTGTTGTTGTTGCACTAGAAGATTTTGTAACGATGTTGTTGATAGATTGCCGTTACACTCTTTATAATTTTTCAGAACCAGTTCGCAATTTATGCGGCCAATTATCCTTTCCCTTGCAATTCGTTTATTTACAGTCTTTATTTTGGTATAAATTTTCATGCTGCTACACCCGGGCAATGGAATTTTTTTCAAGCTGGCAATCCAGTTATAAATGATAAATCTTAATTTTTAAAAAGTATACAAAGAACGAAAAAAGCGCCTTCACTCCGCAGAGAATCAAAAAATATGAATCATGATCTCGAATGCAATGCAGTAAGTAAAAAAAATATATTTTATTCCAAAATAGTGCGATTTACCGCCGATAGACTATTATCTTTGGGGATATTTGAAGTCGCTAATCTACTACGATAAGCCCGAAACGATCGACCACTTGGAGGACAACAATCGCCGAGTTATTGCCGATATATGGCTACAATTGTTGGAAAAATTTATAGAAAACTGGACCTCCAGATTATATAACGTCCGAACCAGACTTCCAGACTATATAACGTTCGAACCAGACTAATGCTTAAAGTTTGTCTTTTGAATATAGTTAATTTCATGTAAATTTTAAAAATTCATATTTGTTATATTCTTTTTCAAAGTTTTATACCTCTAACAAAAACTGCATTTATATGAATAAATATCATTACACAGTCTCACTGTGGTCTAGATCAGTGATGCCCAGAATAATTATTTGAAGTGTGCAACAACAATTACAACAAAAAGCCAACAACAATAAAAAATCATTGGATTCGTGGCACACTAGTTTCTTCCAACAACAAAAACCAGGGACCGTACCGGTTATGGTTTTTATCAAAAAAGTCACATATTAACTGTTATTTTTTAACTTTTATTTTTTCTGACATAAATAAAAGTTATTGTGTGCCTTATGTATTTTCGGGCAATTATAATAGTTACTTTTGACTTTTATTTTATCGGTCAAAAATAACAGTTATTTTCTGCCTTTTATTTTTTCGGTCAAACATATCAGGCAATTTGTGTTTTTTTAAAGGCTGTTTTACCGACTAAATTGGTCAAACGGCCTTTATAAAAATACAAAGTGCCTGATATTTTTGACCGAAAAAATAAAAGTCATAAAATGACTGTTATTTTTGACCGCTAAAATAAAAGTCAAAAGTAACCCTTATTTTTGTCCGAAAAAATAAAAGGCAAAAAAGAACAGTTAATTTTTAACTTATATAGAATCAGTCAAAAATTTAAAAGACACTTAATATTTGTGAAGCTGAGGCCATTTGTATCATTATGGTATATTTGAAAAAGTCCTTCGACAATTTTTTCATTGTGTCTTTTTCATTAAAAAATTGTAATAAAAACAACAACGCGCATACAAAACATCCGCGCCAGCGCAAAAGTTCATATAAATTGAACACACAAAACAACAACACGAATCCTTCAATGAGCGCAATTACAACAATAAAGAAATCAGAAGTATGGGTGAAGCTGAAAACTTAATTCGGCGAAGTACAACAGTCATTACAATATTGAAGTTGTTGTAGAGTGGAAAGAGTGGAACATGTTAAAAACAACAACACGAATGCTGGCAGCACCCAAGAAAAACAACAAAAGGACATACAAACAACAACACGCATGCTGACAGTGCCCAAGCGCACAAGTTAAATTGTTGAAAACACAAAAATAACAACATGCAAATGCCTATAAAAACAATAAAGTATTACGAAGCAATGTTTTGACTTCAAACTGAATTCTTCGAATTACAACAATCATGAAAACATCGAAGTTGTTGTAAAGAGTGCAAAGAGTGGAAAGAGTTAGGAGCTGGGTCTAGATGATGATTCAGAATGAATTAAATCAAAAAATCAGAATAAAGTTTTTTGCTTAAAAATAAGTTTTCTCAATAGATAAAATATGAGAACTACGATAACCAAAAAAATGCCCTTACAATTTTGTTTTTTAATATGGCAACTCCTCCTAGTGCTGTTAACTAGCAACACGTATTGAAAAATGTACAAAAATTGCAGTTTGATTATGGTTTTAAGTGGTTTTTTATTTAAAAGGTACATTATTTTTTGATAAATTCGTAATGTTCAACAAAGTTAGAATCTAAAATATTTTATTAAAAATTCTTAATCATCAAAATTAATAAGGTTATTGAAGTGTATTTTTTTTTGTAAAAATTTGAATATGTTTACCGAAGCTTTTTGATTTTGGCTTCTAGAAAAAAAAAATTAAGTGCACATTCACGCAACTTTGACTTTTATCTTATATTATTGAAGCGTACCTCGTATGAAGCTCTACAATGAAGGGCTGCGAGTGAAAAATTAAAATTTTATAATATTTTTCTTCACCATATTTTTCTTTGAGTTTTTTTTTTCCTTCTTACTTTATTTTTAAATTTTATATATATAATTAAAAATCAGTCTTTTCAAACTCTAATTTTTTAATGTTGAATTAATTCGCTCTAGAATCTCATTTTAGACCACTGTGTGTCTAGCGACGCATTTAAAGAAGGCAATTTCGAACAATTTTTTGGCTTAACCCATTTTTATACCCTAAACCTGAAAGGCCAGGGTATATTATCTTGGTGCAAACGTTTGTAATGCATAGAACGAAGCGAGTCCGGTATAGAAAAGTGTATATATTTGTGATCAGGGTCACCTCGGGAGTTGAGCTATCTATGTCCGTCCGTCTGAGTGTTGTTCGTATACAGAGGATATACAGAAGATATGGTCAACACACAGATGATGAAACGGTTCACATGATCACATGAACTCAAGGATCTGCCCTATTGAATATGTTTAGAATCCGCCTACGGACACGCCTACGGACACGCCTACCTCCCATACAACTTAAAAATTGAAAACTGCATAAATGAGCCCATAATTAGTTTTTATTAAAAAACTGAACTATGATTTTTTAATAAAAATTTCTGAGGTCAAAGTTGAAACTGCCATTGCACTTATGTAATAGATTTGATAAAAAGTTATTTCCATTTGTAGAAGCTGTGGTTCTAACAGTTTGGCCAATTTTAGCAAAATGACAAAAGTAAAATTTTCCAACTCAATTTAAAAAAAACTGAACTATGATTTTTTAATAAAAATTTCCGAGGTCAAAGTTGAAACTGCCATTGCACTTATGTAATAGATTTAATAAAAAGTTATTTTCATTTGTAGAAACTGTGGTTCTAACAGTTTGGCCAATATTTGCAAAATGAAAAAACTTAAAATATTCCAACTCATATAAAAAAAAAAAAATCTGAACCAAATTAGTTGTACTGAAGATACCTGAGGTCAACAATAATACTGCCATAACACTTTTCTATTAGGTTTGAAAAAAAATTTTTTTCATTTATAGAACTAACAATTTTTTCAATTTTTGGCACAATACAAAAACTGTTTCAAAATAAATTTTCATGCCGGTTTATTATTTTTTTTATTTTGTTATATTTTTTTCGTTGTTTGCAATGAAATTAAAAGAGCAAAATAAAAAGAGCTTTTCTTAGAGCTTTTTATTTATATAAATCTGTTAGTAACAGAGATTTTTAACTTTTTCTCTGTTAAAATTCGCACTGTTGCTAACAGAGCTCTGTTAAGTTTTTTTTCGCCGAATGCTGCATTTCGCCGTATGCTAACTTCACACCAGTATTTTTCTCTAAATATGATGCCTTTTTATCATTTTCCGAGAAACTTCTGAGTGTATGAAGTAGAATCCAAACGGCCAAAAAAAATTTTTTAGAAAATGTCTGCCAAAAATGCTTCGCGCTAGAGGGCGCGTGGTGAATTTTTTTTTTTTTTCAAAACCGGAACTAAAGATTTGAAATTATAATATCGCACACTAAATACAAAACAGTCACAACTCAAAATTTTTTATATCGAATTTTTGTTATAAATCAATTTATAAAACACATATCTGACTATATTTTTCGTTACTTTCTTCATTAACTGGAAGAATGAAGTTTTTGTGTTAAATGAAAATTGTTTTTCTTCTGCAGTTTCAACCAAAGAGTTTTATTTTTCGCTTTTCCTGAAAAGTTAGGTATTTTGAGTTGTGACTGTTTTGTATTTAGTGTGCGATATAAAGAACTTAAAAATGTGGTCCTATATTAATTAAAAAATGAACATTTATTTAAAGTAAATACAGAACATCGTATTGGTATCGAAAACTATCGATAATGTTTTTTTATTCGAAACCTTCCTTAGGGAAAATCCGGGCTAAGGACCGAATCGTAATATTCACATTTACATCACATGTACGTCCTAATTTTGGTTTTCTATTTAAAAGACAAACGCAAGAGCTCAATTATCAGTACATTTTTTTTTTCAAATAGAAAATTACAACAAAATGATTACAACGTGAATATGAGTATAATGCTACAACTGTCTATTTCAAGTTGTGAAAAATGTTACTATATTGTTCACTCTTAAAATGATGTGCTTGAAACGTAATTTATTCAAACCCAAGCTACCAGCATTATGTTGTGAGGCTCATAACAGAGCAATTTATTTTTAATTATATATTCCTGGAACAAAAACTGGCTTACTTTGGTAGAAATGAAAATATTTTCCATGAAATTTTCTAAACATAGCATTACTGGTTTATTAACTTTATAATAGAAGATTATTAAGATTACGTAGAAGTTCATAAGTTGTAAGACAACATTATTCAAATGTTCTAAAAATATATGTATATCTGGTTGATTATTTTTGAAAATAAAAACGAACAAATTTATTCTTGAAATTACTTGCAGATGAGCAAGTTATCGATATTTTACAGTAATATTATCGATTCTTTGCAACAATCTACCATCTCTGTTCTTGCCTAATTCTTACGCACACATGTCAGTTCTTCATGCTTCACTCACTATATCCTGTTCAAATCATAAGCTTGACAGAAAAGCCTTTTTTTTTGTTTTGGAACTCTTTCAACACAAAAACACACACAAACACGCACATGCAAAAATGTGTCAACGTTAACAATGTTATCTCGAAAGTAAAGAACTGCTGCTCTATGGCAGGTGCCTGCGATTGAAACGCAGCTTGTAGAAAATTCATTTAAGCTGCAACCTTTTTCACTATCTGGTTGGCAAGGCCAAAAAAACATAAGAGATTGAAAAAAAAACTCAAAATTTTGCACTTCGCCAAAGTTTTTGGAATTTTGTTTTGTTGTTTCGGTGATCCAACAATGCAAGTGTTCGTGCTAGTTTGTTTAGTGAGGCAGAAGGAAGAAGAATGTTGCTGAATTTCATTTTCGAAATATTTTTCGAAAAAATTAAGAGGGAGTGAGTGTGTGTGTGTGGGCTTGGCTGGTGTGTGTTTTAGTTGGAGCTTCTTTTGTTATATTCGCTCTTTTATTAATTAAAAGGCTTTAAGGTTCATGAATACAAATATAGATATTCTTTAAGCAAAAAATATAATTTTCAAATATATTGAAATGGCTCGAATTGAATTAAAAACTATGTAAATCTTAACAATATGTTGTGCAACAATAAATTGTGTCATATAATAAATATTTGGACTTCATATAATTCTAAAGATATATCGGCAAATCCAGAAAAAGTAAACCTAAACACTAAAAAATAAAAATGCTTTAGGTTCAATAAAAATACATGGAACTTTAAGGATATAGTTTGTGTTTTCCTACGGTAAAAGTATTTTGAAATAAATAAAAAAAAAAAAACAAATTGGCCATTTCAGCCCTTGAAAGGACTTTGACCGAGCTTCTTATGATCAATTGTGTTGTGTGTGTTATTAAATGTTTGCACACAATTGACCGAGAACTGGACCTACATGTTTTATGCCGACTCCGAACGGCTAAAGTTCATGTTCTCAAGAAGCTTAACATGGCATTATTTGCTCTCTGAGGTTTGCCATTGTCTGCAGAGAGGTGGTGACCGATCAGAAAAATTTTTTATTGAAACAATTTTTCGCCGCGGCTGGGGATCGAACCCGGGCTCCGAGCATGCTAAGCCACACACTTAACCTGCATGCCACGGTCACCACTTTTGAAATAAATATTGTATTTTAAAATTTTAGCTGATTTTATTGAATACATTTTTAATCTGTAAAAAAAAATTGGTAATCAATTTAAAAAAATTGTAGGTTTTTATTTTTTGTAATTTGGAATATCGCGATTTTAATATCAAAGCACAGTTACATAATATTCATAATTGAAACATTTTCCATTGAAAAGTGAATAGTAAAATTTTTTAAAAAAAATCATTATCTATCGAAAAATATAACTTAAAAAGTGATTCAAGTGTGAAACGTGAGTGACAATTTTAAATGAAAAGTTGGATTATCTTGAAAAATTATTGGCTGGCACAATTTATGTCTCGGATTTACTTTCAATATAAGATTAAAGAATTTTGTATTTTTTTTAAATAAAGCAGACGCAATTATTTTTCTTAAAAAAACGCATTTGAAAGAGAGAAACGTGAGTGACATTTAAGTTTTTTTTGTTTATTTTTGTATAAGAAATGAAAGAAAATGACAAAAATTTCAAGACAAAGTGAAAGCCAACTTATAATATCATATATCACATATCATATATCTTATAATATCTTATAAATATAATATAAGAAAACAAACTTAGCAAAGATTAAAACGATCTAATTAAATCATTATTTTAAGCTGTTGGTCTCGACGGAACTGCTATAGGCCAGTCATATCGTAAAATTTGGCACGATCTTTGGTTTTTAAAGAGCGTCAGGATCAAAAAATTAGGCTTAGTGATATTTATATAGATTCGGATGCAGAACCAGGATAAATTTTGTTAAAATGCTATATTTTTGAAATAGTTTTTGTGCTGTTTTTATATTATGAATTATTTTTCAATTATATTATGTTTTATATAATCCTCTTTCCATAAAATGTTTTTTTCTTATTTGTATAAAAATGTCCTTAATATTAAGAAAACAGTTTTTTTTACAAAAAATGTTTAATAAAGTACACCAGATTAACCACGATGCAAAAAAAAAAAAATTAAAATTGTTTTGAAACGTGTGTGACACCGACGTGAAACGTAAGTGACAAAATCAGTGTATAAAAAAATCTTAAAATTCTTAGAAAAATATTTTTTTTTGCTGCAGTTAAAAAATTTCGTTACGGAAAATTATTTTATTTCTTTCATTAACTCAAACAATTCTCAGATTTTCAGCAATTTGTTAGAAGAACTCGAAAAATGCAAATTGCCCGGAAACGTGAGTGACACACCTTTTAGAGATGGTTTTTTTTCAAAATTGTAAATATATATAAAATTTTTTGCATGAAGTTATAATAGTGAGCATAAGACTTATTGTACTCATATAATTTTATATTAAAAGCTTTTATAATTAATGGAAAAAAATTTATGTTTACTTCTATGACTGAAACGTGAGTTACACTGGATTTGCCGATATGAACATACATTACAAATTGTAGATGTCATATATTGTCTACAGTTGCAATTTTTACTTGCATAAAATTGTTTAAAATCTTATCAAAATAATATAAATCTTAGCAACATGTTGTGAAACAATAAATTTTTTACTGTTAACATTTAAAAAATATTTGGTATTTATTTCATATACATGAGACTTTATAATCGTATATATTTACATTTTTTTATTTTTTTTTTTTTTTAGTTAGACCAAAAGAATCTTTAGCCTTTGTATTAAAAATAAAAAAAAAAATAAAAAAATTGTATAAATTGTAATTATTATTTTACATATTTCTGACTTAGATATTCAGAATATACTTGGATATATTTATACTTTTTTTTTTATTCTGGAATGTGTTTTTGATTTCTTGTTTTTGTTTATATCTAATAATCTTAAATAATCGTATTGAAAACTAAACAAAATAAATTTTATTTATTCACATTTAAAAATATTTTTAGTTCAAGATAATGTTGAAATTTGATATTGAAATTTGTTCATGACTCCTATCTCATAAAAGGCAAGCGTTATGATTCACACTTAATATTGCTGAAAATGTAATTTTTTCTAACTATAACACTGCTTTTCAAACATTTTAACATATTAACCTAACAAATAAAATTCAGCCTAAAAGTGTGCTCATTAAATTTATTTGATATTAAACAAGCAATTTGAATAATTTCAAGCCGTTATAAGACGAGCATTTATACTAGTTTGTTTATAAAGTTTAAACAAATAATTTAACTCGTTTAATGAAAACATTATCTCTGTTGACTCAACATGTTTCGCCAAAATTGCATTTGTATTTAAACATGTTGCTAGTTTAATTCTCTGAAACTCCGAAAAACTTGCGTTTGCGCAGAAATTACCAAAACTATTACGCTCAATTCGGAAATATGTAAAAGCTTTCAATTTTATAAATTTTCTCTCGCTCACGTCTAATACTCTTTAGCCACTTGAGAGCAATACAATAAAAACCGTTAGTTGTTGCAAGCGTAGAAAAAATGTTGCTAACTATTCTGCTTGGGTTAACAACAAATTAAGTCAGTGGGTCAGCAATGTTAAGCAGGCGAACATACTTCGTGTGCGATTGCAAATACGAGTGGGTGAATTGCTAGCAACAAGCCGAGCCTAAAAATTCAATGAACGGAAGAAACACACCGAAGCGTACACAAGTAAACTAATGGTAAGCAAATAAGTACTGCATAGATTATAAAAGATGCTTTTGTCCATTCGATGAATAAGAAGCAATTCATACTTTGTTTACGTTCTTTGGCAAAAAATGAAAAAATGCATGTCAATGAAACATAAAAGGTACTTTTTTATAGATAATTTTAAAATTAAATTGCAATTAATTGCAATATCTATTGCGAAATTTAATTTATTTAAAAAAAAAAAAACAAATTGGCCATTTCAGCCCTTGAAAGAACTTTGACCGAGCTTCTTATGATCAATTGTGTTGTGTGTGATATTAAATGTTTGCACACAATTGACCGAGAACTGGATCTACATGTTTTATGCCGACTCTGAACGGCTAAAGTTCACGTTCTCAAGAAGCTTTACATGGCATTATTTACTCTCTGAGGTTTGTCATTGTCTGCAGAGAGGTGGTGACCGATCAGAAAAATTTTTATTGAAAAAACTTTTCGCCGTGGCTGGGGATCGAACCCGAGCTCCGAGCATGCTAAGCCACACACTTAACCTGCATGGCACGGTCACCATGGTCTTATTTAATTAATTTATAGAAGCATAATTTGTTACAAATCAGCATTTTTACTCATGTTTTCGGAGTTTGTAACAAACTGACCTGAATTTAACACTAGATTGAAAAAGAAATTTCTTAGAACTTTGTGACTTTTTGTGCAACAAATAAATTAATTTATTTAGATAAATAAATATAAATAAACAATTTGTATATTTGAGCAAATTTCTGTACACATTAGTTATTCTTTCACAATGCAGTCATTTGGACTTCTTTTGGGATATAAAGGTATAACTAAGTTTCAAACTTTCTACTGTTAAGCATGTAAATTCATTAGTTTTTATTGATAATTCAAGTTTATTTAAAAAAATATACAAATTTATTTAGTGATGGAAATTTCAAATCGTTGAATTATTTAATTAGTTAAATTATTTAATTAAATATTTTTTTTATATATTCATTTTATGAATTTTGATACCTATTTTAGTTAATAAATAAAAATTAGTTTTTTTAATAAAAAACAGTTTTCATTTGACATATAATGGGTTTAGTAAAAAACCATTGGTTTTTTGAAAATTATTAATAACATAGTTTTTATAAATTGTAATCAAGTTGTACGACTGCTACATATCAAAATAAGATTTTATTGTCGCAAAAAAAAATACATTCACGAAATTCTTTTTTTTTCTTCTTTCCTATAACAGATGCCATATTGCATAATCCAAAATAATCAGAAAGGCTCTTATGGGAAAAAATTAAGTCATTAATAAGTGTATTTTTATATTTTGCATTGCAACATAAAAATATAATCATCATTGTTATTCAGGCATTGATAGGCAGAGTTCTGACTGTAGCGCAAAGTAATATAATAAATAACGTAATATTATTACGTTTCTCTGAAACCGATAATATAACTTATTACCCTCAGCAAAAGTATTATCACCAAGTAATATTATTATTTTTTTGCTAGTTATTTATTACATATTACTTTGAAAAACCTTTTTCAAAAAATCATTTAATCCTTAATTAATCTTTTGTTATTAATGAACACCTTGTGGTGTTCAAATTATATTCTGTTTCGTATCTATTCTTCCACCGGGTTATCCAACACAGCCAATAAATATATTATATATATAATAAAAATATTGACTTTAAAAATTCAGAAAAAATCGAAAAAAAATTGAAAAAAGGAAAATAAGCTAGTGTCATACGATATTGAATCAAGTTTAAAAAATACAAAATAAAAACAAATTTCGTCAAAAAATAAACCCGCTTGTGCCGCAACCAGTAAGAAAAACATGGTTTCGAGATAAACGCGTTCAAACAAAGAAAAAAAAAGGTGAAAAATAAAAATGCGCTGTCTCTAATCCGTCTGTAACTTTTGAAACCGTAAACATTTTTCCGTGAAATATTTTTTTCTTAGAATCTTAAGAATCTAAAATACAAAATTATAAAAAAAAACTATTTAAAAAAACGGCCAATGTCAAGTCCCCCTTAAAATGAACAAGCTGCTCGTTGTTGTCGCTTTAAAAAAATCAAGAATTTGAAGTAGGGCTGCCGACGCGACGGCAAGTTGCAGTCGTGAAGCTTGTAGACTGTGTCTCCGATCGTGTTTATGCTATAACTCTTATTTTAAACACCGGCAAACAGTGGTTGAGCCCATACAAAAATTGTCATTATATGGAAGAACTAATTGTATATAATAAAATTTGGTGTATAAGTTGGAATTGCCTATATTAGAGTACAGACAAAAATATTTTGAAATCCGCCTACAACCACGTCTAACTTCCATGTAAAACAAATATTTAAAACGCCATATTTTTGTTTTTATTGAATCTTTATTAAGACATTTTCTGCAAAAGACTAAATATATATGTAGAATTTAAAAAAAAAATATTTTCTGCCACGCCCACTTCCCATACGAAATATTTCACATCATCAGTTTTTCCCAATTTTGACTTCCATGAAGCGTAACATCTAAATTGTAAAAATTTGTGCTTTATTATATTAAAAGATATTATTGTTTTAATTTTTATAAAAGCTATAAAAAAAAATCATCATAAAAGAGACTATCATTTCGTATTACTTAAAAACCTCATGAAGAGTGAACCTCAGTGTTTTCCAACAAATTGATAGCAGGGGCGGATCCGGAAAAAATCTTGGGGGGGGTAAATTATCAAAGACACACATTTTCTATTTGAGAAAATTTTGTCTTTTTACAAATTGTACTTTTTTGAATTTAAATTATTGAATTGTTGAAGAAGCAATTTTCCCAGACAAATACACGCACCGTTTCGTATTTATTTATTTCTTCCTTTTTCTGGAATAATATCTTAGCCAAAAGTAAATAAAAACTCTTAATTTAACTTATTTTACAATTATGGTCGATTTATTCAAATTTTGCACATTTATTCCATTATAAAAAAATTGCACAATTATATTTTCAAGTATGTGCAATGAAAAACATAGTTCTTTTCAATTAAAAAAAAATTAAAGGAATTTGAAACTTATTGTTCTGACGTTACGACTATGATATGGTGCACTTTGAAAAATAAATGAACAACACAAAATGAATACTGATTACACTGCGCGACGGCTGTTCTGGTGCCGCAGATTTTTCAGCTGATTATAGACAAATTTGGTTTCCTGATTTCAAATATGGACTCCGTTTTTCCCCATAAACTCGAGTTTTTGAGTTATAGGCCAAAACATGAAAATCAGTTCTTTTTCTGATAATTTTGCAATATCTATAATATTTATCTACCGATTTGTATAACTATGACTGATTTCAATGAAGAAATACTATACCTTTCAATTTTTGCACATTCAATAACAATATATTCGACAGTTTCGAAGATATCGACGTTCAAAGTCGAAAAAATTTCACAATTTTACGTAGGCTGCTCTTTTGAAAGACTTGTATCTGTAATATTTTTCAACGAACTTACAAAAACTTTTTTTGCTTGGTAAGAAATCTCTGGAATTTAGTATTTTTTATTATCTTGCATATTCTCAAAGAAATTGAAAAAAACATATTTTTTACATTCAATTTTATTTTCAATTTCATATTAAGGCTATTCACTTCACTGCTGAAATTTCCACAAACCGGAAATACCCTTATTATTTTATGAAAATATTATCATAAGGACTATAGCTGAAATATTTTTAAAAAATAATTTAACCAATAATTTACGATTGGATTTTATATTGTTTGAACTTTTTTTTTTAAATTTACGAAGTGAAAACTTTAAAAAACAATGCACGTATTGTTTTTTCATGGTAAAATTTGTTGGCACATAGGTTGCAAAAAAGTTTGGCAGGTTTTCAGTTAAAATTTAGAAGAATAAAATATTTTAAATGGCAACTCTGGTCTGCATTGCCAAAATCTTAATTGCGCTCATTAAAAATCAAAATCATTTTCAAAATCAAAAGGGCATTTTTAAACTAATCGTTAATGTTTTGCAAAAATATCTTAATATATAAAAGGCAAGCGTCCTGCTCCGTGCTCTATATCGTAAAACATGTTCAGCCTGGACCATGACCAGTTATAAATAATTCATTTGAAATGTTTGTACTTACTAAACCTTTTGCTCTATATCGTAAAACCTGTTCAGCCTGGACCAGAACCTGTTTTAAAATTATCTATTTGAAATCTTTGTGCGTACTGTACTTTTTAAAACCTGTTCATCCTGGACCAGAACCTGTTGTAAAATTATCTATTTGAAATCTTTGTACGTACTGTACTTTTTATAACCTGTTCAGTCTGGACCAGCACCTATTCTTAAATTATGTATTGGAAATCTTTGTACTTGAAGACTATCGTCATTTTCCTCAACTACTAAACATCAAACATCATGTCTTGCTATTACAGTACTTTTTAATTAACAGAACCAGAACCTATTCGGTCTGCATAAACTGAACAGCAATTATTACATTCAGTGACGTTGGTGTCAATGGGAATTGCTAGAATTAAATCACAATGTTCGGTCTTCTGATCCAAGTTTTAGCGATTGGCTACTCAAGTTAGGAAATGGAGATGAAGACATCATAGAAATTCCCGATCATTTTGTTTGTAAAGGTTCGCTTATTAACCCTTTCAATGTCTTGCCTAGATTAATCGTGGACAATTTTTTTGAGCTTATATTCCCATCATTTAAGCAATAAAAAGATTAAAAAACATCCCTCTGATTTTTACATGAGCTGCTTTGCTTTTGGCAGGCTGTCTAATATAATGGATAAAACCATGATAACGTTGTATTATAATATTTTAGTTCAACTTAAACAATCGGAGACAAATGCAAATGCGTTATTTATGCAATTGTTATTATAAAAAAAAAATTATACTTTGCACACCAATCACAATAATCACTTCTTTATTGCAAAATTTATTAACACGCGATATAAAAAAATTGAAGGGTTCTGTTGGGCATAAAATCGAAATTCTAACTAAGTTAAACGTTATATATCTCCCTAAAATTATTTTTGTCATGTTAGCACAACTTCATTTCATAGTACCAACCTATTTGATTTTAGAAAAGACGTTGGAAAATAAAAAAAAAATTTTTCTGAAGTGTCCAATATAATAGACAAATCCATTAAATATATTTCTGGCGATACTTTGAGTCCGAATAACATCAACCGTTATTCCAAAATTGCTATCCTGTGCACAAAAAATTCCGATGTGAACAAAGTCAACGAGCAAGTTCTAAATATTTTAGTTGGTGACACAGTGAGAGATCTGAGCACGGATTAAATTGAAGACAGTGATGATAACGATAAACAAAATTACCCTGCCGAGTTTTTGAATGAATTTTATCCTTCAGGAATGCCATTGCATAAGTTAAACCTCAAAATTGGAAGTATTATAATACTTCTTCGAAATTTCAATACCAAAAGAGATATCTGTAATGGAAGGTGGTTAGTTTTGAAAAACCTAAAAACTTAATTAATCATCGCACAGGTATTGACAGGCGCACTGGCGAACATGAAATAGTTTTCATACCTACAATTGATTTGGCCCCGACAAACACAGATTTGCCTTTCACTCTCCGGAGGCGACAATTTCCAATTAAACTGACATTTTCAATGACCATAAATAAATTGCAAGGTTAAATATTGCAAAAATTAGGAGTTTTTCTAAAAGAACTGGTATTTAGTCATGGGCAGTTTGAGCGGGCTGATGATGTAAAACTAAGCATTATAGATGGCAAGGGACAAGGTTAAAAATTCTAAGAATTTTTTTACTAGAAATGTTGTATATAAAGAAGTTTTATCAAAATAATTTAATAAATATGTTTTCAAATAAAAACCTTTGTATATAAATCAATAAATTTTTGTCGCATTTTGTACTCTAAATGGTTCCTTCCCGTCGAAGGACAGGCTTTTACACTAGTAATAATTATTATAAAGCAAACACTAACGCTGAGGTAGTGACTTCAATTTTTTTTTAATTTTTATTTGTAAGAAAATAACGCGTCTTTAAAGTTGATTATTTTAAAAATGGGTGTAAATTTCAGTATATAACGAGCTGTAACTTTATTTTCAGAATAATTTTTAAAAAAGAGCAAAGTTTCTACCTCAACATAAGTGTTTGCTTTACATATAATTATATTTTGTTTTTTGCAGATGACTACAGATTGTGTTATTCTAGAAACTAGAGTTTAACAATGTTTTTGACCATCTTTTGTAGTATTCTTTCAAAAAAACGCCTTCAGAATCGCATATGTATACATTAAAGTACCTTTAAGCTGTGGGCCAGTGGCGTAGCTAGGGTTGGTCGCACCCGAGGCGGAAACTAAATTGTGCACCCCTTTAGAATATTTTTTTTTATAAAATAAGTCGATGAATCTAACTACATATTTTCGAAGCAACCACTACAAAAATGACATATTTTAGAAGAGATTCAATAAAAAAACAACACTATTCTGTCCATGAATATTTGATAAAAGTAGTAAGAATCTAAAATTTTCAGAAACTTAAAGAATTTTCTCTGAATTGTTCCAATATTATTGTCTACCGGGCTTATAAGTTGTGAGAGAAAAATTTACTATCAGTGAAGCATACAATATCAGTTTTAATATAAAAACTTAAGTTAGTTTAATATAGAAAACATTGAAAAATTTACGAAAAATTATGCATATTTGAAAAAAAATAGGACCTGGAAGCAAAACGTTGAAAAAATTTTCCCTAGTGACCCTGAAGAACTATTAATATAAATATTTTTTCAAAATCAACCCCCATTTTCTACATAAAATTAATATAAAATATTAAAATTCATTTATAAACATTTTTCATAATTTTTATCAATTTCTTTATAGTACAGAGGAAAAAATTTGTTAAAAGTAAATGAAATAGTGTTCATATCTAACGAATTTGTTTTTGAAATAGAGCTTGAAACAAATTCATTAAAATTAAACAGAGCTGTTTTTAAAGTTAAACTCAAAACAAAAGTTTTTGTTTTTAAAACAATGTGTTTGTTATGAAAACCAAATTTACAACAAAACTTTTAAAATTCAAAACACTTGTTTTAAAGCATATTTTTGCGATGCCATTTTTTTAACTTTTCCGAGTTTTAGCACCAGATTCACAACCAGCTACCGCCGGGATCTTCCGAATACCAAATGTTAACTCCATTCGATGAAGTTTGCATTTGAAATATTTTAATATTTAATTAATTAGTTTTTATTATATACATAAAATTCAAAAATTGTCATTGAATTCAAATTTTTGTTTGTTTTTTCAAAGAAATAATGAGAGAAAATAAAAAAGAAAGGAGTTTATAGGTAGGTGAAAATTAAACACACTTGTTTTAAATATTGTCATGAAGAAACGCAATGGCGTTAAATTTCTGTTTTAATATTTTTTGTTTAGTTTTAAAGTATGTTTTTTTTCTCAGTGTTTCTATATTAATCTCCGCTTGGACTTTTATAGACAAGATTGAGGTCTGTAAAATTTGAACGCTTTATAAATATCACCATAAATACCACCATAAATATCTCAGTATATAACAAAAAAAAAAAAAAAAAAACAAATTGGCCATTTCAGCCCTTGAAAGGACTTTGACCGAGCTTCTTATCATCAATTGTGTTGTGTGTGTTATTAAATGTTTGCACACTATTAAACGAGAACTGGACCTACACGTTTTATGCCGACTCCGAACGGCTAAAGTTCATGTTCTCAAGAAGCTTTACATAGCATTATTTACTCTCTGAGGTTTGCCATTGCCATTTTTTATTGAAAAAACTTTTCGCCGCGATTGGGGATCGAACTCTGGCTCCGAGCGTGCTAAGCCACACACTTAACCTGCACGCCACGGTCACCACAATATTACAGTGATACCAAAATTGATATCAAAAATTGTTTTCATTATCATGATATACATAATTACCAAACCAAACTTGCCCAGGGTGGACAAGGTCGAGAGTCATGAATGGCTCAAAAAGAGCTGGCAATTCCAAGAAATCTGTTGATTCTTCAGATTCGGTGATTGAGAACAAAATTTAATTTTAATAATTAGAATAATTTTTAAGGAACTAAGCATCTTATCTTCTCTTAAAAACTGTATTTTTGATAGTTTTTTTTGGTTGATTTGAACATAATAATAATAATTTTAGTAAAATAAAGGATTCAGCAAACCATCTTAAAGTTTTTAATAGACATCTTCAAAATAAAATAAAAAACAGTCAGACCGCCAAAAATTTTCATATAACGCCATTTTTTTAATATAAATCAAAAATGTAATGAATTTTAATCAATCTATTTCGAAATTTTTTAAGCAAGTTAAAAGTTTATTAATGATTTTTAAACTAGTAGTTTTATGTAACCCAGTAATAGTAATATGTTTTGTATATACCCAAAACATATTACTATTCAAAATTATGTTCTAGCAGGTTAAAAGATGTAAATGAGGTTTGTTTCATGATATATAGTCTCAGAACTTAGTAATCACAAAATCATAAAGTATATTTTTATTTTTGACGTTTATGACATGAACATGTTTTCTGAAAAGTTCTGGAGAAATGTATTGCTTACAAAACAAGTGACACCTCCATTCATCATACTCTGAAAGTTGTTTTGCCAAATTTTGCACCCCATTTTGTCGTGCACCCGGGGCGGAAAAAAAAGTATGCAGAAATCATTTAAATGAGTTCCTCTAACTTTTGAGACCCCGACCGGCAAAATCTAAATTTCGATCCGGTCTACTATTGCCTTGGTTCGGAAATGGGAATATTGATAAGTAGGTGGAAAAGGGAAGCCAAGTGAAACAAGTGTAGAATGTTATGTGTGTGGTGGAGAGCTTTAACAACATGCGAACTTGAATCTAAGGCAAGTGTTACGGCTTTTTCTCAGTCAATTTGAGCTATAAGCAATCTCAGTCCACAAAAATCTCTATCATCTAGTTCTTACCCGATTTAACCCAGTTTTGTATATAATTATATCTATAGCACCAAAAGTAAGTATGTAAGGTTTCAAACTATTATCTTACTTCTAACACTTCAGCCAAAAACATCGATATCTGTACCACTATGATCTGCAGGCAACATTTTTAACAAAAAATTTTGTATGAAGGCCTGCCAAAAGCAGAAAAAAAATAATGATGCACTTCCATTCTCCATAACCAAAATAAAGTGGAGTCCTTTCCGAGCATGTTTCTGTTTTGCTAATATTACACTATCTTATAGACAAAAATATTTGCTTCACTTAAGTTTCTGTTCCTGCATTTTTAATAACTGTTACATCCACTTGATCCCTGCCTGACTGAATCAACAACAACTACATCAAATGCAATTGTATGCAGTTCAAATTTATGAAATACTATCAAGTGTTGCATACAAATTGTAAGCAACAATTTTTAATTTATTTTGAATAATTCACAGATCTTTAAATGCTCCGTAGAACGCTTGATTGATATTTAATTAAAAAACATGCAATCATATGCAAATTTAAGCAAATGCTCTGCATGTCAAAAAAATATAAGAGATAAAAAAATATATGTATATATATTGCAAAAGTTGCTTCAAAGCCATGCCATCGCTACATGTTCATATTTCAAGCAATACAAGCAAAACTAATGCATTTGTTTTGCTGCTCAAGCAAAAAGTTCTACTGTGCTCTGCTCTAACTCATTTATATCTACTTCTACCCGTTCCAGCGATAAATTGCACAATTTAACTCATACTCCATAATAAACTCGATTTGGTCATTCCGTAGCAGAGCAACAGGAAAGTCAGAATAACAACATTAAAGCATGATCATTAAACTAAACTGGGGAAAACTTGAAATTGAAAATGTGTTGTTAACCACACAGCAAAGCAACAGCACCCCATAGCTAACAAAAACACACACATATATATATAAATATGAGCACACTCACAGAGCACTGCCCCAATAGGCAATTAATCCAGCGCTCTTCATACGAAGGCCTGCATTGACTGCTACTTTTGAAGACTAAACACATCCGTTCCTCGCTGCTCTTATGAGCACTTCTTGAAGGCCTTCCTTTTGTGCACAAAAGGCAGCACAACAAATTTGTTTTCCCTACAAAGACTGACTTTTCATATACTTCAGGGCAACTTTTTCGTTTAAAGTTTAAATATATATCAGTTTAAAAATATGACGCATGATGACACTTCTTACTGCTATATCAAAGATTATAGATTGAAATTAATCTAACTTAAAAGAACAGAGGAGAGAAGATAAAATCATAGAATATATAAATAAATAGAAAAAGGTGTAAAAGAAAAAAATATTTATATAATATAACACTTTTTGTTTACCCCTACTTTTAGCCATTCTAAAGAAGTGCTTCTATCAGGCCTCTTTTGAGCTATCGATGCGGAAGGCCTGCGAAATTTTCCCACTTCATATAAAAAAGAAAGTGTAATTGTATATGAGTGCGGCAGTACTACAAAATCCACAGGAAGGCATGCTAGCAGCGATGTCATTGTCTACTGGGGTAATACGATAGCAGCTAGCACAGCACTCTGTGCTTTGCCATTCTAACTACAACAACAACAACAACAACAATAACAACAGAATAAACAAAATAGCACAATAAAGTTATGCATCCTGCAACCAATGCAGGACAATTGAAATATTTGCAAAACTTTTGTGTGTGTGCCGCAAAATGTAGAAACGGCATTTTGTATGCTTTGTTTTGTTGTTTTTGCTGTTTGTTGGTGTCATCATTTACGACTAGGTGCGTTGCTGCTGCACTAAGCAAGTTTTATCCTGATTTTACTATTTGAAGCTGTTGCTTCAATGGTTCGGCAAAGTATGCAACGTTTTATGACAGACTGACTGGCTGACCAATGCCAAATACGAACGGACGCAACACAATGATATAATTAGCACTGGCAGCAGCCTGCGTGTTTATGTATTGTTTGTTGCTGGTTTAGGTTTATGTTTATGTGCAGGTGCTTTAGTCGATTAAAGGCAGCAGCAAATTGCAGCAAAACGAATCAAAAACAAATACATATGCATAGTTTGTTAACAATATTAATAACATGGTCAAAACTGCTGCGATATGTATTAACAAACATATTTGACAAAAATTTGCTGAAGTCTGGGTGTCGTAAACAAGAATGCTTTAAAGCTCAAAAATAAGTCACATAAAATGTGGCACAAAAATTGTTTTTGCCCAAAGTTGATCGCACATGCGACACACATGCAACAGCTGTATGTGTGAAAGTGAGTGGATGGAATGTGTATGTGTGCTAATGTCACACATGCACATGAACTTTGTGCAAATTTCTGCTCATTCATACGTTAGTCATGCATCTTTTTGTCATTTTTTTTTTTTCTGTTTTTTGTTGGCGTCCGTCCGAGTGTCCCTGCATGTGACCATCCTCTCAACTGTCTATCCCTCTGTGGTTCATTGGCTATTCGGTTCACCGGATTGTATGTCAAAATGAGTTGCAAGAATTTCACTCCGTCTCTGCTGATGCATTCAATGGCAGACGTATAAGTTTTTCTGCTTCATGGCAGGTTTGATTTTTATTGAACTCTTGCCTGTTCTTGTTGTCTCTTTTTCTCTTTTTTTTATCTTTTTCTATCACTCCCTGGGGCATATTGGGCAACTTTTTTTTTCTATTTTTCTTGTCATTTTTTATACTTTTTGCTAATTCAATGTTGACATATTTGGTAGCATGGCATGAAGAACAATTTTATAGTATTTTTATATCTTTGAAACTGTGAGAGAGTAGCACAGAAATGTTGTTTGAAAACTGAAATTAAATTTTGAAACTAATTTTGTAGCAAACTTTGTTCGGTCAATCTGGCTTTGCTAGCCAATCATAAACCTTAAAATGAAGTTTATTTTAGTTTATTTTAGGTACAGAGCAAACAAAATATTTAGAAATATTTTGAGAAAATTTTCAAAATTGTTGTGGTTCTGTAGCTCTGCTTCAATGTTTCAATATTTTTCACATTGAATTCTTGTTTCAAACAACAGTTTATAGATTCCTATTGAGTGTTCCATGTCATAAATTAAAGCCATCAATTTAATTCCAGTTCAGCTGAAACATAGCTTAAAATGCATGCATCGTACCCGATAACATGAAACGTGAAAATAGTCAAGTAGTTGTTTTATGTTTTTTAGGTTGTCCACCAAAATTCATTATATATGAAATTAAATAAAAACAAACTACCTCAAGCAATTCATAAATAAATGTCACTTTATAATCATTAAGAATTTATGATAATTACTCGAAATTGCAATCCTCTTAATTGAAAACGCACACATTTATATACACAACTATGCAAGCAATCATTGTTTCCCAATAGGCAATTAAACCAGCGCTCTTCATACGAAGGCATGCATTGACTGCTACTTTTGAAGACTAAACACATCCGTTCCTCGCTGCTCTTGTGAGCACTTCTTGAAGGCCTGCCTTTTCTGCACAAAAGGCAGCACAACAAATTTGTTTTCCCTACAAAGACTGACTTTTCATATACTTCAGGGCAACTTTTTCGTTAAAAGTTAGAATATATATCAGTTTAAAAATACGACGCAATAATGGCCCTTCTTACTGCTATATCAAAGATTATAGATTGAAATTAATCTAACTTAAAAAAACATAGGAGAGAAAATAAAATCATAGAATATACAAATAAATAGAAAAAGGTGTAAAAGAAAAAAAAATTTTTCAACACTTTTTGTTTACCCCTACTTTTAGCCATTCTAAAGGAGTGCTTCTATCAGGCCTCTTTTGAGCTATCGGAGCGGAAGGCCTGCGAAATTTTCCCACTTCATATAAAAAAGAAAGTGTAATTGTATATGAGTGCGGCAGTACTACAAAATCCAGAGGAAGGCCTGCTAGCAGCGATGTCATTGTCTACTGGGTTGTCATTGCGTTTGCGTTTATGTTTGTTTGTGTGTATGTGTGTGTTTGTATATTTCAACCAATTTGAGTTAATTTTACTTTGATTAAATTAAACCATTTAATTTAATTTAATACTAAATATTTTATACATGTCACACACATACACACAATCGTTGTTATGCATGGTTGTGGTTGTGGTTGTGGTTTGGTATTTGAGTTTGTGTTAGTGTTTGTTGTATTTATGTTTGTAACGCATTTAAGCTTAAACGAAAATTTTTCGACGAACTACTCTGCTATGACTTATTAACAATATTAAGTTTGAAATATTATACTAAGCAACAAAAACGAAAAAAAAACCAAATTCTGTCAATTTATATAAAAAGAAAGTGTAAGAAAACTTCTATAGATATGCGTTTGACAAAGTTGTTGCTTTCACAGACTTCTAGTAAAAATTCATAAAGAATATTTTTATAAAATATTTTAACCCTCTGGTGCTCTTATGCATATGTGTAATTTTATACCATTTCTGAACACTATTTAATAAATACCCTCAAATAAATACCCTCAAAAGACAATATTTGTCTATGTATTACTTTTATTAAGAAAAATATGACATTTTTAATTTACACCTTTTTATACTTAAAACTTTTAAATATTTTTTAATTTTGAACACAATTTGTCTACATGTAACTTTTATTAACGGGGGACATCACATTGGCCGTTTTTTAAATCGACTTTTTTTATAATTTTATATTTTAGTAAATATTCTTAAGATTCTAAAATTAGTGAGAGCGCATTTTTATTTTTCTTTGCATTTTTATTTCTTCACAAACTTTGAACGCGTTTATATCGAAACCATGTTTTTCGTACTGGTTGCGGCACTAGCGAGTTCATTTTTTGACGAAATTTTTTTTTTTTTGATTCGCTATCGTATGACACGAGTTTTTTTTAAATTTTTTTTCGATTTCTTATGAATTTTTAGGCCCGTATTCACCAACCTTACTATTTTTTTAGTAATGCTATTTTTGCCTTTTTGATATTCACCAATATTTTATTTTTAAGCAACCGCTGACTTCTCTATAAAATAGCAATCGATTCCAATCTAAAAACAAAACAATACCTAATAGTAGGCTTTGCTTTGTCAAATATTGTATGGCAAACTACTATTCGAAAAGTTCGAACATATGTTCGAAACAAAAAATGTAGATTGCTTGGTGAATATGAAAAAAATAGTAAACTAAAACGCCTGATGAAATAAAGCGAGTACTATATCGAGGTTGGTGAATACGGGCATTAAAGTCAATATTTTTTTTCGAAAAAACACACTTTCAAATTTGGAACATCACCAAGCATTGAATAAAAAAATTTTAAAAAAAGCTCCTGTCATACGATAACCAATTTTAATAAGAATTAAAAATGCAATTTTTTTCCAAATCGGACAAGTTTTGCGACTCCCAGCGCTGCAACCACGAGGCCCCGTTTTTTTCTCTGCCGCCAGTTTGGAGCTCATGTTGGACCGAAAACTATATTTTTTTGTTTTATTTTTTCTTGTAATCTGTTCAATTTTCTACAATAATAAAATTTTGGAAAAATGTTTGTTTTTGACTGAGTAATTAATTTTGAAAAAAAGGTCTGTTTTCTCTGCCGCGAGTGTTATGTGCCTTCTTAAGAAAAACAGTACATTTTTTCTAATATATTTTATATATTTATTATGTTTAACCAATAGAACTCTGCAAGCTAAAGACATGATTCCTGCATACTTTTAGAAGCTATATTTTTCTTCTAATGTTCTTTTTCCTTCATCATTCTCTGTTGAAAGCTCGTTATGAACTAGTTCGGATACCTTCAATGGAGTTCTTAGAAATTTTCACCGAATTTTAATTCAACTTTTTCTGTCACATAGTGTTAAAGTGATTCGGCAAAATATGCTTTTCATTAGAAAATTAATTGAAAATGTGTTTTTCTGTAGTTATGCAGCATCGGTTAGACACTGTATGTATGTCCGTATATATATTTATGCTTGTGGTGGGCCGTGTGATTTCCAATTTTCTGATTCTAATAACTGCTGATATATGAGTTCATAGAAATTTGTTGCACGTTTTTATTCTTTGTTTTACTCAAATTTGTTTTTGCCATAAAACAAATCCTATTTACATAATACTGTTTTGAGTATCTATACATTAATATGAAAACAGAATTTTGTGATACACTTTTGCCTGCGTTAACGTCAACATATTTACTGTAAAACTTATATTGATAGTAAGATATTTTTGATAGATTAAATAGATAGAAAGATTTGTGGTATATAATTTTAATATATAATATATATCTAAGAAATCCTTTTTTCTCAATAAGAATCTTAAAAGTAACAAAAAACAAGTAATGAAAGTCTAAAGTCGGTCTAGCGATTATGAAATACCCTTAACCTTATATTTAAATAAACAATAAGAGTATTGAAAATGGGCGTATCCGTTGGCGGATGAACTACGTTGAATGTGGCCAGTGACTGTTTTCCTTTGACTGCCGTTTTTGACAGCAGCCAGTTCTCTTCTCAAGAGAAAATAAGCAGCTGTCAATGCTACCTGTATTTTTGTATCGTGCAAAAATCAACGAACTTCCGTTAGATATTTAAGTGCCGGTCGTGAACAGAGTTCTTGAATTTTTAATTCAAACGCTCATTTTGAATGAGTGATTACAAACGAACGTTCGTTCTATTTTTTTTTTTTTTATTGTGTGAAAAAATCGAAATAATCCAATTGGAGTTTTATTGCCTTTAAGTGTTTTTTAAACAACATCCCAATAAACCACATAGCGGACTCGGTTTAGTTTCGAACTAGTAATGAAACCGAGAGCTCGTATTAGATATCTCGTATTCGATTCGAATTCAAAACGAGTCCGTCATCTCGTAAAATAAAATTAGAAGCTCAAAATATAATTCTTAAAAAATATGTTTTTTAAGAATTATGAACTTAAATAAACAAAGTAAACTGCCACAATTTTATAACTCATGTAAACTGGTGCGAGCTAAACCTACGAAAACATGATGAGTAATTATATGTTTGCGCATATAATAAACATCTGCTTTCAAAAAAACCTTCTTCACGCCTTCTATGGTTTAATACCAACAAAATGTTGGAACCTAGATGGACACGTGATAAAGAAGTAAACAAAAAGCGCAACAACAAAATCTTTGCAGAATCAATGCAGTCAACTTTTTGAAATTCTGCGACTAGCAGAAGAGTAGAAAAACACTGCTTTGATTAAGTGAAAAGTGCATCGGAATTCCATTTTGGTTTTGCAGCAGTTGCATTTATTAGCTTCTCAAAGTTAGTGGACTGCATGAACCACCAGAGACTACCGATGAGTCGGAGTAGCGTCCGACGAAACCATGGTATAGTCTGCTCGGTTGTTCTGCTAAGAATTTTGTTGTTGTAGCAAAACCTGTTACTTCATAAATTATTTGGCATTAAAAGCTCAAAATATAATTCCTAAAAAATATGTTTTTTAAGAATTATAAACTTAAATAAATTCTTATATATCTGTAATTAATCATCGCAACATTGATTTTTTTTTTGTTTTTAAATTTGTGAATCCTTCAGATTTTTTAAAAAATAGAGAAAAAAAACACCAAAAGCAAAAAAAAACTGATAAGTTTTTTTGTCTGAGCTGGGAGTCGAACCAACTACCTCAAACGTTTGTTTTCATAATCAAGCAAAGTACGCCGCTTCAAAACAACATCTGCGATAGGCTAGTGGATAACGTAGCAGACTGGCATCTGGGGGACGTGGGTACGAATCCTGAACGTGTACATTTTTTTTAACAATAATAATCTTATAATCTTTTATCATAATAATCGATTTGCGTAAGACATGAATGTATTAAAAAAATTTAATATAAAAAAAAAAATTGCCAAAATTATTCGAAAACGATTTGCTAATGTTGGAATTCTTGCTTCGGCAGTGATTCGATTAAGATAAAAAATCTCGCTTCGAGAATAAAATATGCATTTCTCCCATTTTGGGTTCATTAGCAAAACATTTTCGAACTTCGTTTTCGAAATAAATGTCCGAGATCTCAGATTTACCTCGAATTCGAGGCAAATTCGTTTGGTTTATTGGGATCTTTGGATTTGAGTACGAAATAAATTATAATTTAAAGAAGGTAACATAATTCACTTAAATAACATTTTTCTTAAGAAAGTTCAAAAGTAAAATTAATTGAAGGACTATTTTTTTTAAGATTCAATTATACAAGTCTGTAGTGTCCGACCGAAACCAAAATTTTGGCCGAAACCGAAACCGAATTTCGGCCATTTTTGTAATATTCGGCCGAAACCGAAACCGAAACTGAATGTCTACTTGAAAATTGTTTTAAAAAACAAATTATTTTTTTAATTTTTTTGTTAAAAGCTTTCAAAAATATAACAATTGAAACATATTATAATAACGCATATATACGATAAATATTCTTTTGCCTTTATTCATAAAAATTTACGAGCCTCTAATAAAGCCTTTACAAAAAACAAAACCCATAAACAGTATTCATAAACGTCCAATAACGAAACCTTCAATAGACCTTCAAGAAACCCTTAATAAAGCCTTTTTAAAATTTTTATTCTAATGTGAGCACAAATATTGTCAAAAATACTTCAAACTGTTTCAAAAAATATGGAAACATGGGAAAACATTTCAAAATATTGAAAATAAAAATTATAAGTGACAATTTTTTTCAGAGAAGAACATAGATTAAACATTTTTTTGACTGTTTGCATGTCAAAATATTGATAAAATTATGACAAATAAATAAAAAATTATTGAATTTATCAAATTCACAAACCATTCTTGACACTGTTCCCATTTCAAATTGAGATTGTTCCTATTTTAACAAATAAGCTGAGAAAATATTTTTATGAATAACAAAATTTTAAAAAGCATTTTATCTCTAAAAAGCTTTTTGACTATTGAGCACTTTAAATCTATTTCAAGATATTTTTATGAATAAAACCGTTTGAATATTAATGTTCAACTTTAAAATAATAAATAAAGAGATCATTTAAATATCACTTTAAGGAACTTTTTAGTATATAAAGTTAAATAACTTAATATTATAATCTAATAAAAAAATCTACATTTATCGTTTTGTGCTGGACCCAACCCACACGGTCAATCAAATGACTGAATTTCACGTTTTTGTTCTACTTAATACCATTAAAAATTTTGATGAAAGCGAACTCACATCTACCATTGAAATAAATGTAAGAACCGAATTAGTAGTGTCCGTTCAAATATTCGGTTTCGGTTTCGGTTTCGGCCATATTGATGCCGAATAGCCGAAACTGATTAAAAGGGCCGAAACTGGCCGAAACCGAAACCGAAACCGAATATTCGGTCGGACACTACAAGTCTGTCATTTTATGTGAAACTTGAAATTGTTAAATATTTGTGTTTTTGTTTTAAATTGTCATATTCATTACAGCAAAAAAATTTACGACCATTTCAAGCCTAACGCAAGTTTTTTTCCAAAAATTGATCACATGGTATTCAATTTACATGAAATTTTAGCTATAGGTTACTTTTCTACTTACAACAGTAAAAGTTATTTGTTTTTTTTTAACGCCATTTTTTAAAAGTTATGGAGATACTAAGTTTTGATAGAAGTAACAAACTAAAAAATGAACTTATTTCCAATAAAACATATTTCCATCATCTGTTACTGTATTTTTGTAAATGAAGTATCATTAGAAAGCTATTGAACCGTGATTTTGAAAAAAAAATATTTTTCAATTGTTATGCTAGAGTTGCAAACTTTTTTAAAAAAACTTTAATTTGCTTACATCTCAAAAAGTGCATTTTTTTGACGTAAAATTAAAGGTTTATATGGTGTCATTTAACAGATTTTGTCAAGGTCATGAAACTTTTTTGACGAATACTTTAGTGTATACCTACAGCCTTTAATACTAATCGTTCAAAGATAATATATATACTAAAATATCAGATATATCCTGCGCTGAATGAATATCTAATTTTGGATTTTGCCACTATTATATTAAAGTCACAAAATAGTAATTTATAAGCAGAAAAATGCTTATGTTGATATAAGAAAATCAACCGACAGCTGCTTATGCTGTGCTTGCTGCTTTCTTTGTTTTTGTTTCGTTGTTTTTGCTTGTCGTTGTTTTTGCTTGTACTGTTTTTGCATTATACGAACTGATTCCCAGGCTTCTTCATTGGGTTCTTGTATGTACTACTTCTTTATTGGGTTCTTGTATATACTACTTAGAAATGAGTGCTCTATTTTAACACAAGATGTCATTCACAACTCAGACAATTAACTCAAACTGTCAAATTTAACGAAATGGGTCTGTAATCCGGTTAGATTTAACTCTTATGAAAAAAACAAGTTGGATCATAATTCGTTTTATGCTTTTACCCAATAGATGGCGTCAAATTTTTATTTTGGTTTTTAATGAAAATTAATTTAGATTTCACATTGCACTACCACTAGCGAGTGTAGCTCGCAAACTATACATCGGACAGAGACGAAAGTGTAGCTCGCAAACTAAACTTCGGACAGAGACGAAAGTGGCACTAATGGAAAGGACATGTGTTCAGCGTGGGATATAGTCACCAAACGATTTTTTTAAAAATCATTTTACATTGAAATTATTAGTTAAACTTACTGTAGCTCGCAACATCGTGCAGAGACGAAAATCCAATGAAAAGTGCATGTGCTTCGCCTTCTTTTCAACTATAGTTATAAATTAACTTATAAGTCAATTAACTTAAACTGTCAAACTTAACGAAATGATCGAAAAAAATTGACATTTTGCTTGTTTCTTTTTGCTTGCTCATTTTATCATGCTTATTTTTAACTTTTTCTTTGTTTTGGTCTCGATTAGAAGTCCATAATTGAGTGTTATTAATTTATTAGCTAATTTTCGGAAAATCAATACAAAATACGTGCAAAATGGACAAAACAATCGGACCAAAGAGAAAAAGTAGATGAGGGTACAACTTAAACGGAATTATACTTCTACACTTACGATACTATCGAAACTGTTTCTTATTTTAAAGTGAAACTTCTTTAGCCGCGTATACAACATACGGCGAACAAAACGGGTAGTAAAACCTATAAAACGAATGAAACGGCGGCAAATTAAGGCCAATTTAGGTGAATTAAAGTGAATTTAGGTGAATTTAGTTAAAATTAGGTGTTCGAAACACCTTATAAATTCGAAGGAAAAAAATTATCAAACAATGGTTTGAGTCTGAACTAACAGACGAATTAATCAACAAAGTTTTAGACCGTACTTTTTGAAGGAGTAATTTTCAACTAGATTCTACAATTTCCAACCGTGACACGTTACGCTGGAATTTTCAAGCTATATGATTCAATGACCAATCGGATGCAATAAGATTATCTGAGGTCACAGACGAGTCATTGGCAATTTAATGGATTTCATAAATCATTTGGACAAAAATGGATGAATCTAGCGGTCACCAGCGGGTTATCGTTATTCGCAGGTGGTTATTGAAACTTTAATGGATTCCATTTTTAAGTAAATTTTTTTACAAGACGAACTCAATTTATATTGATGATGATGAGAAATAGGTTCATTACGATAAACCTTAGCGCTAAAAACCATAATGGCTGGGTCGCCCCATAAGCAAAAATCGACGCCAAAGCCAATTCATAGTGACAAGATCCTTCTCTGGGTTTGGTCTCTATATTTGGTGGGGCCTTGGTGCACTATAGGCTGCTACAACTAGTTGAAATAGGGCAAATGTACCGAACTCAATTTATACGTTTGAACCGAGCATTGAAGCAAAAACGTCCAGAGTGTGATCAAAGGCACAACAAGGTAATTTTGCAACATGACAACGCTCGGCCACATGTTACGCAGCCTTGACCGGCATACCTTGAAACGTTGAAATGGGAAGTCTTACCCCTACTATTTGCTTTCTTTGATGACGCATGACCTTGATAATCAGCACTTTCGCTCTTTTAAAATAAACTTTATTTTCTTATGGCTTTATATGAAATGAGACTTTTTTTAGTAAGACTAAACTGAAAACTCTCTACTTTTTTGAGTTAGAGTTTCACTTATACCGTGCGTAGCGGCCACACACATATTTTTTTGTGTTTTGTAATTTTAAAACCAAAATAAACTTTACACCAACAAAGAATTACGATGGCCATATGACACGTTTGTTCGAAATCTTTTTTTCTGACACAAATTTCGTTTTATCGTTCATAACTTCTATACAGTTTGATATAATTATCCTCAAGGTAAATTTGCTCAATTTTAAAAGCCATTGATTCACCTATTCACCTATTTTTGCAAAATATACTTTTAATTTCGAATTTGACAAAATTACTGCGCATTCCATTAATTACAGGACTTTCTATATCTAAAAGAACATCTTCAAAAAATTTACAATTAAGACATGGGTAATCACAGTTAACATATTTGTTAATTCTGAAATCGGTCATGCATTATTGACCCAAAAATGGTATTTCAATAAATAAATGACAAACCAAAAACCAAAATAGTTCTTCATTTATAAATTTGAACAAGAATCTTATGTCACAATTAAAGGCAATTGAAAAAATTAGGTCAGTTTTTGTAAAAATAAATCTTTTATTAAAACCGCAACGGTCGTTCCGTTCAAGTAGCTTCAAAAACTGATTGCCTACACAGAACATAAAAGTTTTCTGGGCACAAATATGACTCCTTAGATAATATTTCTCGTAGCTCTTTTCTACAAGATTACCTTGAGTTCGTAGCACAACATTGGCAGTTATATTCTAGGATTGTCTGCCAACTAGAGCATCTTGAAATGTTTCTGCAAAAGTCAATTTCAATTCCTTCACCCTGCCCAATACCTTTTTCATCTATCTAGCGCTATAATGACTGGCAGACCGTGTCATTGAGTGGCCTCAAATTAACTGAATCACGTCTGGCCAATAACAACGAATGTCAGTTGTCGTCTCTGTAATATTCATTTATTTTTTCACTCTATGATTCTGCTGTTGGAGCTGTTTTTAAAGTAATTCTCTACTGTTCTACCGTTGTGACCCTTTATGTGATGCTGGCAGCAAAATGGTTTAATGGCTTAACATAACCTGCATTCTCTGCAAGACCAGGAAGGAATTTCAATTTATGTATTTCTCTGGCTCATTAATTATTGCATGCAATGCCGAGATGGCGCATTCCGACTGCTTTCTGTGCAATGTGCGACAAAGCTTGTAACGTTAATTTAAATTTTTCTTTCAGCATGGCAGTGCTGCTTTAACTCACTTCCGTTTGCGCTTCATAAAAAATATAAATTAAAAAGAAACACTCATTCATACTAAAATTGCAGTGGTATTAATAGTAAACATTTATTATAGTGTTGCAGCGCTTTATAGTTGCTCAGCGAGTAGTTGAATGAGTGAGTGACGTAGCAACTGGCCGTTGTTGCACTCATAATTCTCACTCAGTGCCTGGCTGCTTCCATTGTGACCAGCTACGGCCAGATTAGCTGCTGTACATCAAAACAGTGTAATCTATGTTGTGTTTACAAAGTCTTTTGTTATAATTGTTGTTTCATTGTTATTGTAGTTATTATTATTGTTATTAGTGTTGTTATGTTGTTGTGTTGTTGTGGTTGTTGTTTGAGTCATTGTTGTCACTGCTTTTGTAAACTTGCAGTACTCTTGGGTGCTTTGGTTTAGGTGTGAAGCACGCTCTGACTGACATTATGATGTATTGTCTCAACTCCCAACACTGACTGACTGACTGCTTAGCTGGCTGACTGCAACGTATCCAGGATATGCAAGGATCTTGTTGTTGTGCAAAAAACATTAATGCTGCTGAATTTTTGGCTATTTCGAAAAACAAAGAAGTTCTTGTTGCAAATATTTGTACAGTATTATTTGAATTGTTGACTTGTTTTTATTTTTTTGCCTTCGTTATTTTGTGTATATATTCGTTTGTTATCCTTGCAGCGTGCTTGTGAGCGTGTAGCTTTTTTGATATCAGCAACATAATTCATTCGGCTTTACAACGGCATCATTTGTCATGAGTGTGTGTGTGTGTGTGTGTGTGTGTGAAGACGACTTGACGCATGTGGGTGCAAGTAGACAACAACAGGTGAATGTTAGGCATCGGAGCATGAATCACAGACGAAGAATCTCTGAAATAATAATAATTTTTCTTCTTGTGTCAGTTTTGCTGTTATTTGCTCTTGTTTTTGCTTATCAGATACCACAGACTGGCTGAATAAATATATATATATTTATATATTTTATACTCATCTTATCAGAGCATGTCTGTCTGCATGCATTGTTTGTTTTAGTTTTTTGTGTATATTTCTTTTTTTTTTATTTATTAATGCTCTTTGCGATGAGCTCTTAAGTTATCCGTTTTACCTACAGCTACGATTGAATAATGACTGTAATAAATAAGATAAAAGAAGCTCGTAAAAAAATTATTACCCATCAGCAGTGATTAAATCTTGCTTTGAATGGTCATAAAACCTGTATCTGTTGCTATTTTTTTTTTTTTCGCCCACTGTAATTTTTATGCAAATACCGCTTTTGCATAGTGTTAGCATAAAAATTCTTGCTTACTCCCCCTCTTTCGCCTTTCCTGTCGTTATGCTAAAATGTCGCCACAATCTGTGCTCATCTTTACCGGCTCGTTTACGCAGCAGCACCGTTTCCTGCTTCGGTGCACCGCCAAATAATCCACTACAATGATCCGGCTGCTGATCCTTAATGCCAGCACAAGGCGCATTTCTTTCACTACGCTGTGATTTGAATATCAACTTCCGCTTCATGTGTGCGCTATTAAAGTCGAAAACGACGACGATGACGACGACGACGACGACGATGACGACAACGATTCAAACGTTGTGACGCTGGCTGCCTGTTGCGCGATTTTCTTTTGTATAGCGGTTTCGCAGGTACACGCCACCCTCAATCCATTTCAAATGACACACCCGCAGCTTCACATGCCCACAAATCAGACACACAAACAAGCAAATAAAAAAACAAACAAAGCAAGTAAAGAGTTGTTTTCTTTGCGCATTATATTGCAACTTCCGCTTCTTTCTCTGCATATATTCAATGCTAAAGATATTCAAGGAAGCAAAGAATTTCCGTTGCCAATCGAATCGCAAGAGTGCAATAAATATATACGACTGTTTTGTGTTGAATGTGTGGGTGTTAGTTGGAGTGCGTATGTGTTTTGTATGTACCAGTAGTTGTTTCTTTTTGTCTTTTTTTTTTTTGCTGTGCTTCCCCTGAGTTGATTGTTTCATGCCATAACATTTTATTTTTAGTTCTTTTTAGTAATTTTGATAGATTTATTTATGCATGCATTGCAAAAAATAACGTTGATTTTTTATAACATTCTCTCCAAAGAGTTGCAAAATTTCACTTGCGTATGTGTACATGTGAAGGTATGCAGCTGGTATGGAATAAATTCTTTAAGACACTTACGGCATTTTACGCTGCTGATAGTATAGTATTCAGTCTCGTAAGCAGCTCATCGCAAGCTTTGCCAATCGTCATTCAGTGATTTGCATTTTAAAAATTAATGCATAAAAAATAAATCTGTTCTGTGTTTATCGAAGGAGTTTGTGGCATGAGGTAGTTGGCAAGTTTCAGTTAAGATTCGCCACGGGTTTTAGGACACATCAGAGACTTTGCAGTGCGATATTTAATTTATCGCAGAATGGTTGAAAACTGTATAAAAATTGTCAAAATATATTCAAAGTAATGTGCGTTGCGTAATAAAATTTTTTATTTATATTAAAACGGGCTGCGTAATAATAAAAAAAAAAGTCAGAAAACTCTAAAGTCGATCAAGACCGACTTTAAAATATACCTATACCCATGATATAATTACTCCAAAGTAGTATTGACGTTTCTGTTGTAAACGAACTTCTGTCAAAAAATATAACCAAAAATAGAGCGCTCACAATCCGTCATAGCATACAATTAATTTGCAGTGGTTGCATTCAGCGTACCCAACAGTTGGCAACTGTTAAGTCAAAACTGGATACACATAAATATGAAGTTGTGCATTAAAATGCATTTAAAAATAGAAAATTTTTAATTTGTCGGTAAAATTTCTATTCGTATTCAATACAAAGCTTGATATTTCATAAATTTGACAATTTTTCTGAAACTTCAATACCGATAACAGCGCTCCCCGATGTGTTGCTCTCACAACAGTTGACACAGCTGAATGTGGCCAACGCATAAAACAACGAACAGCTGTTTTTGACAAGAGTTCATTTACTTGTAGCTGAGAAAATCAACATTTGTCAACACTACTTGATAAAATTATTATAGCGTGACTTATACCTGATATTTCAATATGTTATCATTTATTAAGCAGGTTTTTCTTTATGTGAATGATATTTTTTTTTTCTATTTTTTTTTCATTAAAAGGTAACATGTCATATGGGCATCTCCCAGCGGCACGGACGCGACATTCGCACGGTTTTAATTACTCGAAAAACAAGAAAGAAACAAAATGAGCCAATATGCATTTAAGTGTTCTAACGCGACGAAAGAGTGCTACATTTTATAAAAATATTGGCGAGATTTAGTACAAATTAGTACAAAGTAATAAGCAATCATTCAATGGAACGGACGTGACAAAAAATAGAAGTTTTTTTAAGCTCGTATAGAAATATGCAAAATTTAGCTAATTTTGAGAACTTTTTTTTTATATAATATACATGTTAATGGAGGTCAAAGGATAACTATTCTTTGTAGACTTATGAAATATAAGAATTATCTTTTATCTTTTTTTAAATAGATATAGCACGAATACGGACGCGACATCAAGGACGCGACAAATTTTTCCACAGTAGTAAAATACAGTAAAGATGTTCATTATTAATTTTAATAAAAATACATCATAATAAGTTGAATTCAAGTTACATAGCAGTAATACTAATCAAAATAAAAAAAAAATAAAGTTAACTGCTGTTAGAGTGCTTTATCTTAACGTTTTTCTTCACTTTTGGTGGACCTTTTTTGGGAGATGCCCATATGTAAAAAAGGAATGTGCAGAAAATAACTTTTTGTAGAAATCCGATGAAACTTGTATGAGTATGCACTCATTTTCCAGATTGATTCGCAGAACCGTTTGACTTTAGTAATGAAGTTCTGGTTAGAATCAAAATAATATTCTAGCTGACCGCAGAGTCAGCTGCAACTTCCTTGGCTTTAAGTCATTTTTAAAGGCTGTCTTGGTATGACATGCACACCATTTCAATGAAAGAATGTCAATGTAGTTTTTATTCCCAAAGCATGTTCGAACACGCAAACGGTTACCAAAGATATCAGACCTATTTATCTATCATCCTTCCTGCTGAAGACTTTTGAAACAATGATGAAAGTACAAATCGCCGTAGCGTTGTGATTTTTGACCACACGGTTAAAAATCTTGAGCTAAATTTTAATCTTTTTTGGATTACATATAAGACACGACCAAAAAAAGATTACTTTTTAATCCACTGAAAAGTTTTAAATTTTCCAATCCAAAAAGGACTTATTTTTAATCCGCAAAAAGTTTAAAATTTTTTAATCCAAAAAGGAATAATTTTTAATCCGCAGAAAGTATAAAATATTATAATCCAAAAAGGATTAGATTTTAGTCCAAAAAAGTAAAAAATATAAAAGGATTACTTTTTAATCCACAAAGGTGAGAACTCGTGAGAAAAAAAGGTAAGAGATATTTCTCATATTTCATAAGTCTACGAAGAAAAGTTATCCTTTGACCTCCATAAGCATGCATATATATATTAAAAAAAGTTCTTAAACTTAATTTATGCTAAATTTTGCATATTTCTATACGAGCTAAAAAAAACTTATTTTTTTTTGTCGCGTACTTTGAACTAATTTGTACTAAATCTTGCCAATATTTTTATAAAATGCAGCACTCTTTCATCGCGTTAGAACGCTTAATATCGGTTCTTTTTGTTTCTTTCTTGTTTTTCGAGTAATTAAAACCGTGCGAATGTCGCGTCCGTGCCAATGGCTTTTCAGCTGGAAAGCTACATAATATTCAGCTTTTCGCCATAGAAGAACTGTCAAATAAAGAGCTGGTTTTCGTTGGCTTTTCAGCCAAAAGGCCTTCGTGTGAACATATTATTATATTGCCATAAACTTCACTATATATACATTAAGGGTATTCATGCAAATGGGCAATGCCCTTATAAATGATATAAACCGTATAAGTTTATCAGCCTTATAAATGAAATGTATGGAGAACCGTTTACACAAACCAGATATATCACAAACCAGCAATCAGCTGTTTATATGTATGCTGAAAGTTGACTGTTAACAAGTTAACAGCTGACATATCTCTCCAAATGCACAATCAACTGATAAAAATAATTAATTGCCCAAAATACAAGCTTGCCGCTTTGCATGAATACGTTTATTATGTATTATGAAACACTGCTCAATGTAATAATGAATAAAATAATATTTTGGTTCAGATTTTAAGAAACAATTTGTTGCATTTAATTAAAAAATAAACTTCGGATGCTTTAACAACATAAACTATTATATTGAGCGTAAATTTCGTAGAAGTAGTAGTTTTCAATCTTAGGTAATATAAATAATTTTTCCTGAAAATACTACCTTAATGTAAATTTGTAGTTCAAAAATAGTCTTAAACTTAAACTTTTTTGGATTAAAAACAAATTAATTTTAAGTATGGAATAAAAAATAGTACTTTTTGGATTAAAAATTCCTTTAAACCAAAGTTTGGATTAAAAACTAGTCCAAAATTTTTAACCGTGCAATTACATGAGTCACAGGAACTATTTATAATATCAATGTACATAAAATAAAAAAGAAAAAAAATACGACAACATGAATATTTCATAAGCCTTAAGTTTAAAGTTCATTAAAATTGTGAATAAGATACACGAAGCAATTAAAAATTTTGTCAATGCCATGAAAACATATAAGGGGAAAATGAATCATTAAAATCTTTTCTGAATAAAATTCTTTAAACTTAATTTTACAAAATACATGAATCTCATGTACATATCAGTAATTCCATATCAATTCGAGAAATTTTTATAAAAATCTGACCTTATTGCTTCCGATTTTTTTGAAACTTTGTAAGTTAGAAGTTCACATTAAAAAAACATATTCTGTGTTTGTTATTATTGCGAAATGTTTTTGTTTTTGCAAAGTTATACACTGTCAAAAACATTGAAAATCATACAAAAATTTAATAGATGCATGTATTTAAAGAGCTCTATCTTCTAAACTGTAAGTTTGACAGAAAATAAACTCAGGTATAGTTTAAGTACCTTGAATGGATCTTTCTGGTGGTGTCCTTTTTTGAAAGTACTTTTATGACAAAAAGTTTTTTTATCTTATCCCAAAATTTACTATCATATTTTTCACAGTCGGCGCAACAACTTTTTCACCATTTTGTGCAAAATTTTAAGTTGGATCTCTAACGATTGCTATTTTTAATGAATTTTTAAAAAATGCCTGCTAAAGATTTCATATATTTTTATACAGATAATTTAATTTTAATGTAAAAAAAAGATATTGTTTGGTTTAAAGTAAGCCCTTCAAATAGATCATCAAATGGCCATTAATATGTTCCAAATTTATGGCCATTTGTTTTACGACTCAAAGGATCAGTTGAATGCGATTTTGTTTTATCGTCCATACTTGTATTTTCTTAAATTGTACAATTATTTCTGTGCTTAAACTGCATAGTTTTAATATTGATACCAATCTAATGGCCTTGTAAATAAGTAAGAACTGCTTTGATGAAGACAGTTCAGTATTAATAGTTCTTAATTTTAAAGGCAAATGAGCTGAAGTTTGATTCGTTGAGTCACAGTGCACATGTCAATACATACAAAAAAAATTTTTTTTAGGATGGTCACAAGATTCATCGGTTGCAAATGTACCTGTATACTAAGTAAGGAACAATAATTTTCTTTTTTATCAAAATAAAATTTTCGATATACATATATAGGAAAACTTAAGTAGGCATTTTTTTAAAAAATTATTACAAATAGCAATCGTTGGAAATCTAACTTAAAATTTTGAGTTAACCTTAAAAATGAATGCCTTAATGCGATATTATATTAAAAAGGTGACAAAGTTGTTGCGTCGACTGTGAAAAATATGATGGTAAATTTCGGTATAAGAAAAATAAACTTTTTCTATTAAAAAACTATAAAAAAATGATACCACCAGAAAAATCCATTCAAGGTACCTAAACTACACTTGAGTTTCTTGTCTGTGCGACTTACAGTTTAAAAGATAGAGCTGTTTAAATACATGTAACTATTTAGTTTTTTTGTCATTTTTTATGTTAGTGAGAATGTATAACTTTGCAAAAAAGATTAACTTGCAAAAAAACAGTACGCAGTTATTATATTTTTCAGATGAGCAATCCACCAAAAAAGTTCCAGAAGTTTCAAAAATAGTGATGTCAGAAAAGTGTGCCTTTTGGCATGGAACCACCGATATACAAGCGAAACGTGACCTTCTTAATCTAGGAACATATAATCTAGGAACAAACACAAGGGCAGTACGAATAGTTCATTAAGTAAGAGTAAAAAATGCATGGAACTCATAAATATACACAATAGCAGCATTTAGTAACCATAATTCATACATTCTAAGTACATAAGGACAGGTCGAAAAGATCGTTGACCCATCAGTCTATCATTCTTCCTGCTGACCTTGAAGGAATGATAAAGTGGATTTGGATCTGGTAATTAATTTGAACATGATCTGCATAAAAAGCATACCTACATATTGGTTTAGTGACAAATAATATGAGTCACATTAACTATTCATGCCATTAATTTAAAAACTACACAAAAAAACAAAACGAGAACACCTAATAAGCAATTTTGCTTGCTATTAAATGGAAGTAAAACAGGTCGCCGGCATTTTCTAATCTTCAGCGTAGATATCGATTTTATCGCAGTCTGAGAAACAAGCCATTCTCCCAATGAAAGGTACATTAGTTCTCTAACATTTCCTCTACTTGACCTCCAATAGATTTGAGACCATTGGACCATATTTTCTCCATTTTAGTACATTAGTAATCTAATAGTTTCTCAGCGATATCTACATTTATTCTTAAGGTTGATATCGTTTTGAACCACAATTTGGTTCTCTATTTTAGAACATTGGTTTTCCAACATTTTCTCAAGTTTTACTCGGAGGTCTTATAAGCATTCCAGCTTAAGATAAGAAACTGCCGAATACTTATTAGCTTTTCCATGACCGCACCTTCTTTTCAAAATCGAATTAGAAAACTTGGCTTAGTCAAGCCTACAACATTTTCTCGAATTATTATTGTATGCCCGAAAACAGAATCAAATTATGCTCTGAATACCTATGCTTTGCCGTAGGCATGTATAATTAAACCACAGTCTAAAAGCACATGCCTTGAAATTACCTTCTTTTGACTGGTTTGAGACATGCTACCGGATACTATCATCACTACCATGCGGAGTTGCTCAAGATGGTCCGTCCGTAGGTTCCAATTTTTGGCCAGTATCACACCAATGACAGCTGTAATCTTGTATTTCAGGGCTGCAATTGTGGCTGGCTTGTTAATGTTCACGAAAGAGTTCTCGTAGTCACCCAAAAAATATTGTAGTGGTGATCAAATTGCATGATTTTGGCGGTCATTGGACTGTTCCAAAGCGTGAGATTAGTTGCTCATCAAACTCGCCAATCAAAAGATTCATGGTATCCGCATCCGAATATGTTATCCGGATGACGGTCGTGGTGACGGTCGAACAGAAAAATGTATTCCTATGGAAGAACTTTTGACCAAGGTCAGGATTGAACTTGGGATTCATTGACTTGATCGCCTCACAATTAGCACTCATGACCACGGCTGTCACAATACACTTCACCAGCTGATAAAATCTCGAAGACAATGTTTGCGTTTGAATACACTCAAGCCATACATAATTACTTGGAGGTTATGTACACAAGAACAGTAAGCCGGATCGAAATTTAGACACCGACTCAAAAGTTAGAGGGACTCTTAAAAACTATTTCTGCACTCTTTTTTTTCTTAGATCAGAGAAATCCCCATAGAGCGGTTTTGGTTCTCCTTAAACCCTTTTTTGGTCAAAAAATGTAGTTTTTTTGAAAATTAAATTAACAGGGAGAACCAAAACCGCTCCATGGAGATTTCTCCGATTCAAAAAAAAAAAAATATGAAGAAATCGGTTGTAAGAGTCCCTCTAACTTTTGAGTCGGTGTCTGGATAAATTTTTTTTTTCTCCATTCAAAATGGATCCGGCTTAATAAACAGTGAACGAAAAAAGCATGTACCGTTTTTATGAACGTACTAGTTCTTTCCCGTCAAAAATGACGGGCTCGGCTTTAATAAAGGAAAAACATGAAATATTGATTTTCTTTAAGCTGAATTAGAAATTAAGGATGGTCGATTTTAAATTGTGCAAACAATAATTTTTAGTTCCAAATATATATTCAAAACCCTAGAGTAAAAACGAAAACCATAGAAGTTACGATGAAATAAGTTTAAACATTTTTTGAAAATCTTAAAATTTCAAAATAAAAAAAATAAAATGTTTTGAAGTTTCAATAAATCACAAAACTGCCTAAATCACTATGCCTAAAAATATGCTATGAAATTTTTCAAAAAATCAAGCGTTCCGCACTCACATTTTATGCTATGTCTACACAGAGAGTTAAGTTAATTTTAACTAACATTTAACCGAAGTTGTTCACACAGAGATACCGTAGCAGAATTGAATTAAATTTGCCGACAATGCTGCTGCTGTCTCTGCGTACACATGCGTTTTTTTCTTGCTATGCGAAAGCTCTGCCCATATTTGGATGAAAACTACTTTCCCCACTATTGCCCAAATCCTTTTCGAAGTTCTTTTACCCATTTTTAAAGAAAATAACAACATATAGTTAAAAAAATAAATTGTATAATTAACGAATCAGCTGTTCTATTTTGACAGTTCTTGTAAAAAAAAGTTTCTTTCATGAAAAATACCACTGAATATATACATTTATATTATTTTGTAGTGTACTTTTAGGCACTTTTTACATTGAGTCATAAAAACTCAGAATATATAATGAGTTAAGTTGAGTTAAATCGTACATTTTTGTACTGGTAACGCAAGAGTTTATTTCTCGTTAAATGGGAAAACTCAGCTTTGTACTGGTAACTCAAACTTAACTCTCTGTGTAGACGTAGCATTACGGAATTATGATATAGTAATAATACTTACACCATCTTGCTGTAAAACGAATAAAGTAGTGCTTCTCGTGTCTTGCTTATCGTTTGTGTGCTATTTCGTATAACAGCAAGATGAAGAAAAAGACCTGGGGGCGGCATGTGTAGTGATTATGGAAAAGGGTTTTTAATGAAGGGATAGCTAGAGTAAGCAAGAGAATACCTCATTAAAAATTTTGACATTGGTCGCTAGCATTCTCAAATATTCTATAACATTTACTTTATATATCATGATAATTTTATATATCAGCAAGGCCAGCGAATCGCTTGGAAAATGAGACATTCGTCGGCAAGCTCATTTGAGAGTTATCCGGGTTTCGTCGAAAGCAAGCAGCTGAGGCCATAAAAGCGATTCACTGGGAATATTCACCAACGAATCGCCCAGAAAAGCCGAAAACGATTTGCTGGCAAAAGCAATGGACGAATCACCGATCTTAAGCCATTCGCCGAAAAGAGTCTTAAATAATCCACTGAGTAACGTCACTTATGATTCGCCGAGAAGGTTCTGCAGTGATTTGTCAGAAAAAGTCGAACACTAATCGGCTATTTGCTGACAAGAGTGGCAAACGATTGTTTTTTTAAGAGTCTTCAGCGATTTCTTGTTGAACGTTACAAATTTATGTATAGTTGGAACAAGAGGGTTCGAAAGATGGTGCCTGATTAATATTCTAATGATTAATTTTAAAAATTGTACAAAAAGTGATCTTTTTATGAACGCCGGAACGAGAGAAAGAAGATCTTAAAAAGTTTTTTTGAATAGCACATACATCAGTTGGGCAATCGAACAGCGATCTATATTGCAACTAACGCCGGAATGAGAGAAGGTAGACGATAAAAATGTTTCTAGAAAAGTGCATTCCTTGCTTGGGTTAAACGCAAAATGATCCATCTTCCAACAATCGTCGGAATGAGCGAAGAGAGATTTTGCAACTTGTCCTTGAATTACGCTCATTTATCGTTTGGGTAAACGAAAAGCAATCTGTCTGAATATTTTGAAAATATTTTTAAAAATCTGCACTCATCGCTTTGGCGATTCACAAGCGATCCATCTTCCAAAAATCGAAAGAATGAGCGAAGAAAGATTTTGAACATTTTTCTTGAAATATACATTCATCGCTTGGGCAATCGAAAAACGATTCATCTTTGAACGATCGCCAGAATAAGCAAATGAAGGTTGGAAATTTTTCATGAAATGTGAGTTCATTGCTTCGACGTTCCATCTACCAAAGAACCCTTGGCCAAATCGCAAGTGCATCGCAAGATCAACTTCTCTACCAATCGTCTTCCAAATGTTTTCAGGGTATAGTTTTCAATTTTTGAGTTGTAAGGGAGGAGAATATATTCGTGGGCGTGGGCGTGATGCAGGTCTTGGGTCTTTATAAACCAAGTTTCATGCAAGGTTTCACTGGTCTGCATTAGTTAACTTCATAAACCAAAATAACTGATTAAAATTCCTTGTACATGAACGGCTCTTTTAACTTAAGTAGACATACCTCACACAGGTTTTTTATTAAAACAACCTAAAAATATCATACTCAAAACAATTCAAACATTTTTCTAAATTTTCTAAGAATGAAGTCCTTTACCGTCTTACCGCTTTGTATCTTCTTTTTCCAAAATGACACTTTTGACAATGCGCCAATTATTTTTCCACATTTTAAAGCTCAGTTTAACGATAATAAATTTTAACTCTTCAGATGAGTCTATGTTCTGTAGCTCTGCTTATTAAATTTACATTTCTGCTCCCATCACATAAGCTAGTCCTAGTAAAAAGCTCACTAAATAGCCTCTTAAATCATACCTACGACGAGCAAAACAAGCTAGAAATAAATATTTTTCAAATACTTTTTATGTCTACTAAATCTATTTTATAAACAAATTGTCTGCTTCTACCATCATCATAACTTGGCTGTTAACTCAAATAGGCCATGTTAACGGTTTGTCACTCACACAAACACATGCTTTAACACGCTCTTTCGCCAACTAACAAATTGCTGTGTAACATAATTTGTTGCTGTTATTTAAAACGTTTTAATTTTTCATTATAAATCAACGAGCGAAAAATTGTTTTTTAACTACTACATAAACAATGAATTATAACAATGCATATATAATTTATGCATATACATATCTTTTTTTATCTTGTAGCGTACTAGCAGGCGCTTTGGCACTGTGGCCATTGTTACCGTTCGCTTTTTTGGTCATATGCATAACAGAAAATATAAACATTACAAAAACAAAACAACCCACAGAACTGTTTACAGGCGAAGTTTGATGAAAAAGTGATAGTTTTGCGAACATATTCGGGCTTATAGCATAATTTATCAAAATTTTGAAAAAATGAAAAAAAAAAATTAAGTCACTGTTCATGATTTTTTGTAATTTTGTGAACATATCGAGCCATAACCGCGAAAAAGATTTAACCATCAAAATTCGACTTAAAATTTTTAATAACGACAGTGTTTTTTCACAATCCCAGCATATAAATAATTTTTTTATAATTATAGATTATTAATAATGAAATAAATTGAAGGGCTTATTGCAGAAACATGATATGCCACACTGCTTCAAAAGTTCATATTTTATGTTCATTACGTTTCTTGATGCATTATCAATATCCACTGAAAATATTGTGACCATTACCCGATCAATTTTGGCCGCATACGTAATAGTTCTGGTAAGAATTTAAATGATTTCATACAAAAATACGTTTTTTAAAAACTTTAAGGTCGATTATTTCGAAATATTTTTTGTGTGTCATATCATGTTTTTACAATAAGCCCTTCAATTATAAGTTTCGATAAGAAAACAAATTTTTGGTAATTGCTGGTTACATCTTTTTCGCGGTTATTGCTCGATATTATCGAACAAAAACAAGATTAATTTAATATTCTATAACGAGAGTCATGCTAGTAGATCGAATGATTCGTTTACTGGGAACGCATACATACATACATAACAATAACCGACGCCATTCTAACAGTGGCCTATTTATGTGTGGCACGTGTGAGTGGGTATGTATAAAGTATTTTCAATATATTAAATTCTGTTTCATAGCAAATCATGCATTACAAAAAATTTTCTAGCAAAAATTCGTTATATTCAAATATTTATTGTTTAACACGAACACATGCACAATTTATTGTTTTGACTTTTATATTGTTTGGTATTGTGTGTGTGCAAGTATGTGTGTGTTTATTTATTTTTTTGCGTAAATTTGTTGTCTCTTTGTATTTGTAACATTTTGTCGCTCATGTGTTTTCACTTCGCTAACTGGCTGCATTTTTTCTGTGTCTCCATTATTTTTTTGTGTGTTTTGCTTTGTTTTGGGGTTTTTTTTTTTGTTGTATGTTTTTATTATGCCATTTTTTTAAGTTTTGGTAACATTCCAATAGTTTGGTCAATATAAATTCAATTGGCATCAGTTATGCGTACGAAGCACATTAATTTTGCAGCTCGATGCTTAGGAATTTATTTATATTGGAATTTGTGTGAACAGTATTATACGTTTTAATACCACATAATATTAGGTTATCTCTGCTGCCTTCTTTGTATTTTTTGCTTGTCTTTGCCGCTTCTGTTTTTTTTTTTTTTTTTGAGACTTTGAGACGAGGTTAAAAGTTCAACATTTTTGTAAGAGAATAAAAAAAGCATATAAATCAAACAAATTAATTTCAATAACAATGCTAGAGCTAGACGTCTCAAGCATAGCATTACAAAATTTTGTTCGATTTTCTTAAAGTTGGACTTTAAAAATATAATGACACGGCAAAAGTTAAAATTCTTTCACTCTCGTGTTTACAAAAGGCCGTTCAAAAATATATTGTGAAAGTATTAGACTTATATTGAAGAAGTACAAGTTGGAAGAACATATTATTAATAGGATGCCAAAGAAAATCTGATTAATAGATTTAACTTCTATATGAGGAATTCATATATCAGGAATGCAATTAAAATCTAATCTGTCTTGGATGATTGCTTATTGGAAAAAATGGAGAATTAAGTTGATAATGTTGAAGATATACTATGAAAAACTATAGAAACATGTTATTTGAAATTTTAAAAAAGTGATAAAATGACTTGATCAAAGTTTTAATCTTATGTAATTAATACGTCTTTTTGTGTTTTTTTTAATTAATTAATCTTTGTCGTTCGTGTTGTAATTCGAACTCAAGACGAATGAAACTTATATCAATCAAAAGGTATTGTTACACAGCTGTGCAGTATACATATAGAAAATATATATCTTATGAAGGGGGTTTCCAAACTTTTAAGAGAGAAATAAAATTTTTGAGAACAAACACGCTCTTTGATCAATATGAAATTTGGTTGAGAAAGAGCTTTTAAGTCGAATTTGAGTTTTTTCAAAAGTACAAGTATACTCAACAAAATTAGTTTCATGCATTCATCAATTGTGAAATTTTTCAAAAAAGGTGTCTTGAATTCACAAGTTCAACTTTCCATGTCAATATCTTGGTCAAATTTCAAAGGTTTTCCAAGTTTTCTAATTATTTCGTAAAATTTGTTAATTTTCTTTTCAATGTGATACAAATCATTTTTAAGTTCTAACCAAAAGTATTTTTAATGAATTTTTCTAATATTGTCGTCAGTAATTTAGCATGCATTTGAACCAAATACCAAGAGTGAGAAAAAAACCGTCTCAAATTGAATGTTCTTAATCGGGAAGCCAATATCTCCGCCATCTTTGAAAAGATTTCATTTGTTTTATTTTTGTATTTAAGTCTGATCATTTAGCTTAAAAATTGTAGACAAATTTTACCGTTACTGTTTGGCTTATATTTAAATTATTCTTTTCAAAAAAGACTACAAAAATTTATCTGTTCTCAAACTATGGAGAACAAATTATTTATGTTATAATAAGAGAAAAATTCAATTTTACATTTTTGATTTGCTTTCAGAGTGCATTTAAAGTGAATTTATTTTATCTTGACATCAAAAAAATAAACTGTCCATATGGCATGAAGAAGTCTAGAAGTCTATACCTTTGAGTTTTTTGAAAAAAAGTTTTTTTATATGTTGTGTTTTTCTTTTTTTAAAAATTAATAACATAGCAAAATGCTTTTTTTGACTTTATAACTGTAATCAATCAAAAGTTATGACCTTTAAACACATCGCTTATTGTTCATATCTATAATAAATAGGCGTAGGGAAAAAAGTTAAGAACCATTTTTCCCGTGTTTCTCAACCGATTTTGATAAATACTTTTTTTAAATTAATCAGAGTGCGGAGTAGAAGTGCACCGACTATTTTTTATCAATATAAAAAGTCAAACTAAAAATTGGTCGAATTTCGCCCCATGCGATACTAGTAACTATAAATAAATCACCTGCGGTCAAAATTCGACCAGGTTTCTGTTTGCCTATTTATTATTACTAGTATCAATAAATATACAAAAGAACTAATTCAGATGACGCAAATAAACGCAAAAGTAGATGTGAATCATAGAGAGGATAAATTAAGTGGTGAAATTTATGTGTATAAATTTATTTAATTTTTATTATCGTTATCATTACCGTTATTGTTATCGTTATCCTTATCGTTTACACTATCATTATCATTATCATCATCGTTATCATTATCGTTATCTTAATCATTATCGTTATAGTAATCGTTATCGTTATCGTTATCGTTATCGTTATCTTTATCGTTATCGTTATCGTTATCGTTATATTTATCGTTATCGTTATCGTTATCGTTATCGTTATCGTTATCGGCATCTTTATCGTTATCGTTATCGTTATCGTTATCGTTATCGTTATCGTTATCGTTATCGTTATCGTTACCGTTATCGTTATCGTTATCGTTATCATTATCGTTATCGTTATCGTTATCGTTATCGTTATCGTTATCGTTATCATTATCGTTATTGCCATCGTTATCGTTATCGTTATCATTATCGTTATCGTTATTGCCATCGTTATCGTTATCGTTATCGAAGGAGTATTTTTTTATAAATATAAAAAGGCGAACTAAAAATTGTACCGACCCCTAGTATCGACCCCAGACAAATAAACGCAATAGTAGATATGAATCATAGAGAGGATAAATTAAGTGGTGAAGTTTTTGCATATAAATTTATTTAATTTTTGCTGTCGTTATCGCTACCGTTATTTTTATCGTTATCCTTATCGATATTACATTATCCTTATTTCATTATCTTTATCTTTATTATTATCGTTAACGATAACGTTATCGTTATCGTATTCGTTATGAATATCGTTATCGTATTCGTTATGAATATCGTTATCGTTGTCGTTGTCGTATCGTTATCTTTATCGTTATCGTAATCGTTATCGGTATCGTTATCGTTATCGTTATCTTTATCGTTATCGTTATCGTTATCGTTATCGTTATCGTTATCGTTATCGTTATCGTTATCGTTATCGTTATCGTTATCGTTTATCGTTATCGTTATCGTTATTGTTGTCGTTATCGTAAACTAAAAGCATTCTCTTCATCGTTATTGTTATTTTAACTGTAACGTTAAAGTTATCGTTATCGTATTAGTTTGAATTTTAAGACTTTATTATACCCTAAACCTAAAAGGTCAGGGTATATTAACTTTGTGCAAACGTTTGTAACGCATAGAACGAAGCGAGTCCGGCATGCACTCAGAAAAAAGTGTCTCGGAATATGATAAAAAAGGCATCATATTTAGAGAAAAATGGTACAGACTTTGCTCCAGAGAATGCTATTCTCTAATTGCGATACTAAAAATTCTCTAAAAATGATAAAAAGCTTCCATGAAATAGAAAAATATATCGTTTTTAGAGAAAAATACTTTTTTTTGAGAAAATATTTGTTGTTATTGAAGAAAATACTTCTTATAGTGAAGTTTTTATCAATATATAAGAAAAGTTTTTCATTTTCAATAAAATTTCTCTTTAAATGAGAAATTTTTTGTGCGAGAAAAATACTTATCATTATTAGAGACATTGAAATATTTCCATTTCTTAGAAGTAAAGAAATATTTCTTCGAAAATGTGAAAATTTATTCTAATTGAAGAACATTTTATTTGAAAAAGAGAACATTGCTATTATCAAAAATAGAGAAATTTTTTACCGGAGCAAGGTATGTGTTTTTTTCTCAGTGTAGAAAAGTATATTCTATACTTTTCTATTTTTCTATATTTTATATTTTTTTTTATAAGTATTCGTGATCAGCGTCACCGCGTGAGTCGAGCTATTCATGTCCGTCCGTCCGTCTGTCTGTCTGTGTGTTATCCGTATACACAGGATAAGAAGAAAGAGTAGAGATAATTGGATAAAACTTAGTACACATGGTCAAATTCACCCAAGGATCTGCACTATTGAATATTTTTGGAATCCGCCCACGGACAAGCCTACCTCCCAAGCAACGCAAAAATTTAAAACTGCATAACTCAGCTCATAATAAACCTTCAACAATAAAATTTTGGGTGTATGTGTTTTATATCAACACAAAGATGTCTTTGAAAACTGGACATCATCCGCTCACGGACACGCCCACCTCCCATACAACCCAAAAATTGAAAACGCAATAAATAAGCCTGTGTTTAACCTTAAGAGCTAAAATTTGGCACATGTGTTTGTTATGACAAAACAAAGACGGTTTTGAAAAATGGACATCATCCGCCTACGGACACGCCTACCTCCCACACAACGCGAAAATTGCAAACTGCATAAATCAGCTCATAATCAGCCTACAACAATAAAATTTGATATGTATGTGTTTTATACAAACACAAAGATGTCTTCGAAAAATGGACGTCATTCGATCATGGACACGCCCACATCCCATACAACCCAAAAATTGAAAACGCAATAAATAAGCTTGTGTTACACAGCTAACATTTGGCGCGTATGTTTTTTATGACAAGACAAAGATGGTTTTGAAAAATGGACGTCATCCTCATACGGACACGCCTACCTCCCATACAACCCAAAAAGTTTAAAACTCAATAAATAAGGTTATGTTTGTCATAGAGAAATTAAATTTGTAACGTATGTATTTTATACCAAAACTAAGGTGTGTTCAAAAATTGGGAGTAATCCGTCCATGAACACGCCCACCTGCCATAGCGAAAGCACAATAAAGGCATTAGCTGTGAGCTACAGGAATAAAACTTGTTATGTGTAAGTTTTTCATCAACATTTGAATGCATATAAAATATAGGCATGCGCCCACGTACACCCTATTTGCATAGAAATATTTTTGTTTTTGAAAAGTGGGTTTAGGGTATTTCATAGTCGGCCTAGACCGACCTTAGACTTTCTTTACTTGTTTTTCAATTAAAAACTTTTAGGTTTAAAGTTGTGATTCGGTTTTTGTTATAAAAAAATTTTGATTTTGGTTTTGTATTTCGTAATTTTGCAGATGAAGCGAGAGAAAAAATTTTTACTGTGATTGTAGAAAGTTTAATGGAATAATTTCATGCAACGATTGTTGATTGACGTTGCATTAACCAGCTCTTTAACGTTATAATGACTTCATTAATTTGTTTATTTTTGTCATGAGCGCAAAGAATACACTTTATATATTATGTCATCAAAAGTACAAATTGACATAATATTGACATACATTTATATTATTGAAATAATATTGACATATTATTGACATAAAAACAAAGAACAGATTTTGCTGAAAAAGTATTTTAACTATTACTAATTCCATATTAATATTAATACTTCCATGCAACAATTTTACAGATTCGTCCCTGTATAAGAAAAAATATCCCTGTTTTAGTTATAAATTTATCTGCAGCCTATATATTTATATTATAAAAAAAAAATTTTTTTTTCTACAGTTATTCAAACGTTTGATATCATCCAATGCTACATGTTATTACAGCTTAAAAATGAATTCAGCTCTTGTCGTGTTATGTGTCCATTATACAGTGACAAATAGAAGGTCGCTTGTCTAATCCGACCAAAAATAAAAACATAATTAAAAACAAAAAAAAATTCTATAACAATTCTGTTGTATGACATGTGACGCCAACAGATATTTAGACACAATCGAACCACTGAAGCCACAGCTCTGTGGCTTGACTACAGCTTGTTGTAAAATAAAATTTGCTGAAAAACCAAGTAGAATTTTTAGCAAGAATTCTCGTAAACTACAAGTTAAGTAAAATGAAACAATGGTAGCAAACACGCAAAAACATAACAACAACAAAACAAAAAAAACAAAAAAAAAAACAAACGAACACAACACACAGCACAACAATAACAATATAAATATGAATGTGAATGTGAATGGCGCGCGGAGTGAAGGAATAAACCAAAAACTGGACATGTTGTCGACTGGATAAAAATAACAGCTACAGACAGATATGTTATGCTGAACAAGCACATGTGAGTGTGTTTGTAAGAGAGTTTGCACATGTCTGAGAGTGTGTGTTAGGGTACACTTAAACTGACCCGTTTTATTACAGCTTAAAACAAAACACAAAAAGAAAAATAAACTAAAAAAAATCATGTTCCACTCTGTAATCCCTAGAGTGCTACTTCATGTAAAGTTGAACCGAAACTTTTTTGTGTGATTTTAATTTTTTTTTTCCCCAACCGTTATTCTGTTTTGATATTTTACATTTAATACATATTTGAAGTTTATATAACTTTTTTTGTACAAACATTTAAACAATTTAGTGTGTAAAAACACACAACATTATGTAAAATATTAATTTTAGTGTCATGTTGGCAATTAATACGATTATTAATAAACAATTGCATACAACCAAACATGCATTATTAATGCACGGCTTATGTTGTCATATACATTGACAAATGCATGTGTGAATGCAGTGTGAGTTTCGGCAGCGCAAAATTTTAAAGTATTGAAATTGAAAAAAACGCTTAAAACTTCAAACCACAAATTGTTGACTTTAAAAATGATAGAAATTAAATATTACTCGTATTTATAAAGTTTATAACCAGATACTTTGCAATAGAATAATATTCTCAGAATAAATACTTCATATTTATTCTTAGTAAAACAAAAATATAGAATTTTTATGACTAGCTGCAAACAAAACTGACAAAATTTTATTCCAGTTTACACAAAAATTAGTTGAAATAAAATTTAATTTGGAATAAACTATTAATTAATATATATGAATAATTTTATATTAATTCATATTAAATAGTTAATTGTTTTGATAACTTTGTCATTTTTTGTGAGAAAATGTTCTAAACGGAAAAGGAATTCTGAATTAGACAAAAGTATAACTTCTCAGTTTTAAGATTTAGATATTGGAAAATTTTGGAACTGTTCCTTAGATTCGCTTTAAACTTTTTTTTTACTAATTTACTTTGCAATCTTTTACTTTTTTTAGGGTCCTAAGTTAATAGTAACCTCTTTTTTTAACTTTTAACTAAGGCTTTTAAATAATTAAAATTTGTAATACTATTTGCTAAGGCCTAAATAATAATGCATTGTTATATTGTTAATATTTAAACTTTAATACCATTTGTCATACTTTAATTCTTGTATATATTTTGGAACTTTTTATTGCCTTTTAAAAGAGTGTTTCTGAACACTATTAAAATAAAAGAACATTGAAATTGCTTAGTTTTTGCCACAAGAAAAGAGTTTAAATTTAATTTCGTCCACGTAGCAAGACAGACTGAATTGTAAAAATTAAATCGTGGTGTTCTTTTTTTAAACGAAAAATTAAAAAGGTTCGTAAAAACTATTGCGATTTATTACTATCAAAATCAAAGTCAAAAGAACACAAAATTAAAAAAAAATTATTGTATATAATTTATATTATAAAATATTTAGAGGTGAGGTGGCATATTTTTGAAATGAATATTGAAATATTTTTTATTTGTAGTGCAAAATGTCTGTACTTTGGTACGAGATAACTAATGGCACATTCAAGAACGCTATAATCTTCAATTTTCAATTTCAAAAAAACTCATTCAAAATTTGAAGTAGTACTGGTTTCTATGAAGGCCGTCGTGGGCAATCATATCAACGTTTCATTATGAAAATGGGAAAACATGCAAATAACTCTTCAAAAGTCAGTATCTGGCGATCGGTACATATCTGATTCCCTTTTTTAAACATTTTTTAAATTGATATGATCCCGTATGCCCAAAAACGTCTTACAATAATTGTTTCCAGCTGGTTTGTTTCAATCGAACAAACATCGATGTGCTGATGTTGTCGACATTATCGACCGATCCAATAGAGATACAACAGCTGATTTTGCCAATATTGAAAAATACTCAGCCAAAGTGAGTTTGACGGTGGACGAGGAAAAATAAACTACATCATTTCTGCTGACAGGGAAGTGCCGCGTCCAGGCTCTCATGTTACAGCAAGTCAATATAATTTTAAAGTAGTCTAGGAGTGTGAATACCTTATCACCGCCGCACAGTGCTTTGTTCCATAGGCAAAATTAAAAATAAATAAAATAAAGTGCTTAGAATATTTAAGATATATTCATTTTTGTAAAGCAAACAAAGTACCTTAAATAAATTCGTTAATGGAATTTATCATCTCGTCTTTTTGTTAACAGTAGAGGGCGCTAAAGTCAAAAAACGTTTGAGGTAAAACTGTTGAACGGAAAAACTGTTTTTAATGTGTTACAAATTTTTTTTTAAAAATTTCATTTTTTATTGTATTGCTTTGAAACTTAACAGTTTTGTTTATAACTATAGGTACAAAAAACCAAAAATAATTGTTTGTAAATATTTTACATAGAAAAGTTGTTTGTGCCATCGAAAACTTTTGCGATTTTTTGTTTGGAATTCCCAAAATGCAAAAGTTTGATAGAGTGAAAATTTTTTTTTTGGAAGAATAGGCAATTTTTTATTTTTGATTTTAGAACACTTGAAAGGGCTTAAGTGGAATATGTAAACAAGTTTTAGATTTTTCACCCGGAAATGTAAAAATGATATGAATTTTTTGAGACATATTTCCTAAGTTTCAGAAAAAGTTGCAAAGACCTAAGTTTATTGTACTGCCAAAATTTAAAAAAAATTAGTTTATACAATTTTTTTGTTTTAATTACTATTAAAAATTAATCAAATTTTGATGTAGTGTATAATTTTTATTAAAAAGTGACAAAAACTTACCAAAAATTGAAAGAATATATTTATTTTTTTTGGCGGAAACCCTAAAGTTTTGCAAACTTTGAAAAAATTAAAACATTATATAAATAAAAAAGAGGCGATTTTTTATTTTTCATTTATATACTCTGTTAACAAATCTAACCACTAGTTAAAAAAAAAATTAAGATTTTTTAACCGGAAATTTAAAATTTTGTATTTTATGTAAACATCTATATTTTTTAGTTTAACAAAGACCAAAAATATGATTATATAATTTTTTCCAAGTAAAGGGCTCCAGCGACTTTCAATGTTCAATTCAATTTTTGCAAGCTGTGCAATATTATTGACTAAAGGTCTGTTTGACAACTTTTCGAGTTAAAAATATAAGGTAACTTTTACTGGGAGAGTAAGAATGATTTTACTCTCTTATTAAAAAATATCACAAAAAGTAAAGTAAAAGCAAGTAGGTGCTTTATATGTAATGCAAGCCCTAAAGATATGAACAATATAAACATTATTAAGGACCTTTGTATTAATAATTATAAATATGGACTTTCTACACTCCACTGCTGGATACGCTTTTTTGAATGCATATTGCTTACCGTCTTCATTTGAAAGTTTGGAGAGTCAATAAGGAAAACACCTCAGTTTTTTCACAAAACAAAAGAAGAATTCAAAATGAATTCAAAACACGGACGGGATTAATACTAGACCAAGTAAAAACGGGATTTGGAACTACTAACGACGGAAACACGACTCGACGATTTTTTGAAAAGAGTGAAATTTCTGCTGAAATTACGGGGATTGATAGAAGTCTGAGTGATAATTTTGGCATAATATTAAGAGTTTTATCTTGTGGAATCCCGGTTAATGTGACAACGTTTAAGGAGCTGCTAAATATTACTAGAAACTCATATTTAATACAGTATGGCTGGTATTACATGCCAAGTTCTGTTCATAAGGTTTTAATGTATGGGTGCGATGTACTGGAATACTTCAACTTGCCAATAGGTAATAAAATATCAATAAAACGTTCTACACATTTTTTTAAACTATGTTTATTTTAGGGTTTTTGTCCGAAGAAGCCTTAGAAGCCAGTCATTAAAATATAAAGAATGTGCGATTATCCCATACAAGAAAAACGACGAGAGAAAATACAAATAGAGATTTAATGGCTCATTTGTTATTAATATCGGATCCGGAACTATCGTCACTTAGGTATACAAACCACATAAAAAAAAATTATGAATTCAATTGAGACATTTTGAAAGAAAAAACCATAAAATACAATTAAAATTAATTATCTTATTTGTTGAGCAAATTAAGAAACAAATATATTTATGACCCTTTTCAAAGAGAATATTAAATTATTTGCATTCTGATCACAAATGTAGCTAAAATTTAGTTTTTGGTAATAAGTATATATGGGAGATGGTCATGTCCTTGTATTGAATGTAGCTAAATTTCCCAGAGAGCCCAAAAATATAGTTTTATAAGTTGTTATAAGTTTTCAGTGCATTTTGATCACAAATGTAGCTAAAATTTAGTTTTTGTTAAAAAGTATATATGGGAGATGGTCATGTCCTTGTATCGAATGAAGCGAAATTTCCCAGAGAGCCCAAAAAAATAGTTTTATAAGTTGTTATAAGTTTTCAGTGCATTCTGATCACTAATGTAGTTACAATTTAGTTTTTGAGAAAAATTATATATGGGAGGTAGTCATGTCCTTGCACCGAATGAAACAAAATTAACCACTCAGCTAAAAGACATATTTTAACAGATAGTTACCAACTTTCAATTTATTCTTTATACAATTATAGCTAAAATTAAGCTTATAAATTTAAAGGTGTATGGGAGGTAGTCATTTCCCTGCACCGATTTTTCCAAAACTTCGAATTTTTCTTAATGAACATATTTTAAACCAGCACACTAAATTTCATTTTTCTGCGATAACTTCTCTTATTTTGCCGATTCACTATATGGGGACAAAGCACTGTGCGCCGTAAACAGTAACAACAATGTGACTATTGCTAATTGGTGACACTTCGGGTTTAGTAAGCAATAAGGCTTCACAGCCCTTTTTCGATCGAAAAAACTTACGCTTTTCCATTTTGGTGCAAATCTTCAATGGAACCTCTAAAACTGCCAATGACCCACCTGTGGCATCAGATTATCTCACTGAATCCGATTTTCCATAGAATCATCCATTTTGGTCCAAATGTTCCATGGAACCCATAAATGTGCCAATGACCCACCTGTGACATCAGATAATTCCACTGAATCCGATTGGCCAAAGAATCATCCATTTTGGTCCAAATGTTCCGTGGAACCCATCAAAGTACCAATGACCCACCTGTGACCTCAGATAATCCCTTTGTGTCTCTTTATTATCGGTTCAGGCTAAAAGTCCGTGAAAACTATTCACGTGAATGCTATTCACGTGATCCACGCGAATGGAGTTCGAACTTCCGTGAACACGTGTAGTTCGGAACGCGTGTTTGAGCGGAAAAACAATAAAAAATAAAATAGTTCGTGTAAAATAAAAACAATACAAGCCAAAACAACGAAACAAAAACAAAGAAAGCAGCAGGCACAGCAGGTACATTATAAGCAGATGATGATCGATTTTTTTATATAAAAACATGCATTTTTCTTCTTATATTTTACTATTTTGTGACTTTCATATAATAGTGATAAAATCCAAAATTAGATATTCATTCATCGCAGGATATGTCTGATATTTTAGTATATATATTATCTTTGAACGATAAGTATTAAGGCTGTAGGTATACCCAAAAGTATTAGCCAAAAACGTTGCATGACCTTCAAAAAATCTGTTAAAACAACCCCATACAAACCCCGCTGTAAGACGTAATTCTACGTCAAAATAAATTCAGCCAATGTTTACATTCGTGCTCAAGTGCTCGTTTCTACCTTCAATTTATATATTTCTTTGCAAACTTTGATGTGAGTTAATTAAATAATATAATTAAATTTAAATTCAATTCAATTAACTGAAAAATATTGCTGATTACAAATCCTGCCAATTATTGAAAAATAATTTTTTTTGTTTTTAATTTTTATTTCGTTTTGCATAAAGCTTCATGTTTTTTTGTTTTTGAGTTTGTACTTTGTTTCGAGTAGTGTTAAAGTTAATATCAACTTTTATCAAAAAACACAATTTCAATTAAAATAATTTCTTGTAAATGTCAAAAGCACTTTCTGCTGAAAGCTTGTTGTTGTCGCGTAAAAAAATTCAAGTCGCCCGAAATTTCTCAACAACGACAAAGTGAAGAGCTGTCGTTCGTCGGCCGTTGTCGTCATTGTGGATGGGCTATTAGAACTAGAATTCAAAAAGGTGTTTGAGGCAAAAACCAAGGGTCCATGAAGAGAGAAGAGAGTAAAACCATGCTTCCAATAGAATGGTGAAAGAAATTGGAGAAGGTGCACGTGACGCAGAGGCGTCTGCCGAGAGCTGTTGAAGTCAATCGTAACGTGACGACTAGGGTGTCCCAAAAACAATTTTTTTTTCATAGTTGCTCAACCTTTGTTTGAATGCTTATATTGTCAAGTATTTTTGAGAATTTTTTCAGATTTTCTGGAAGACGTTTAGAGGTAGAGGGAATCCGCGCTTATCGGATTTTCCGTAAAAATTAAGTTTTTCTGAAATTTTTCGAATTTCAATCGTTAGTTGATCAATTACAGACATTTTGATAGTAATCGTGTCATCATTTTAAAAGAAAAATGTCCAAATTTTACTTTATCGTACATAAATTAGAAGTTTTGGCTGTTTTTTTTTGTAATTTGGATATGATACACTAAATTTTTTTGTGAAATTTTCGTAATTTTTTTTTAAAATGCTGCATAACTTTTCAAAATTCCATAAAAATAAATTAAAGTAATAATGCAGTTTGAAAAATAGTTAAATTCTAAGCAATTTTAAAAAAATACCTGATTTTACTCTTGCCGTTCCTTCTTGCCGTTCCCTCTTGCCGAGTTAAAGAAATAAAAGCTGTCTTGCCATTGTTGAAACTAAAATAAAATATAAAAACGTATTTCTACAATCATATGCTTTCATTATATAAAGACTTTACGAATTTTAATAAGGCATTGGTTTAGTTTGGTCTCTCTCAGAATAACCAGAAAAACCTCTCTCAGAAAAACCCGATTTTTACGTAAAATCCGATTAGCGCGACCTCTAAACGATTTACAAAAAATCTGAAAAAATTCTCAAAAATACTTGACAATATAAGCTTTTAAAAAAAAGGATGAGCAAAAATTTTTTTTTTACTTTTGGAGACACACTAGTGACCACCAATGTCCACCTTAGTAAGTAAGTTCATCTCAAAATAAGATTATTTCTTTTAATTAAAAACATTGTCGCGCCAAAAGTACTTCTATAAACCTAGTGATTCTGAAAACAATCAGATGAAATAAACGCGCATTTCACCTGTGAAAATTGTAAGAAATATTAACTTTAAAGCATCAAGTTCTACACTTTGCTTCAGCACAAGAACATTCAACAGACACTAGATTTATGGTTTTTTTTTTAACGAACTGATTACGAACTGAAAGCGGTATGAAATATTTTTAAGTAATAAAAACTTCGAAATAACATTTTTTAACAAAAAAAAAAAGGGTGTAGTCGACCATAATATGCATGGTCAAGCACGTATCTATCTATACGTCTAAGGATGAATAAAGATAAAATTTTACAAGGTACGTTGACTGAAGGTGCTTCAAAAGCAGTGGATTAAAATTTCGAGTACCTTTAGTTAAGCTCTTTAGCACAAAACTTAAAGTAAACGTTCATCAAACGCCAGGAAGTGTTGAAAATGACAAAAATTGTGTTTTTTTTTCTTTTTGAGAGAAGTTTTTATTATTATTTCATAGCATTTGCGTGCCGAAGGAAGACTTCCTTTTTTTTTAAATCAGCACATTTCAAACACATGGTGACCATAAAGCAACAATAACAAAGAGCTACAATGCAAAATTTGAGCAAATTAGCAGAGCACTTTAAACTAAGGTATAGTCATTTATAAAACTTATTTTAGACCGGAAGCAAACACTTAAGTGCACATGACAACACATGAAAAGTGAAACAGTACAGAAAGATAAAAGAAAAAAAAAAAAAAAACAGGTAGCAAAAAAAATAAGAGATAAAATTTGAACAAGCTGAGAAACAGCTGCAGAAAAGTACACACATTTTCATTATTAATAGACAAACTATATATATTTTTCTCTCTTTTTAAATGAATATATTTATAAGAATAAATATTAGCCGTTAACAAGCCCGATAGAGGCATTTATTTAAGTTTACAGCTTAGGCCTGGATATGTAAGCTTGTAGAAACACTTAAAAAATTGCCTTGTTTAATGCCAGCGCATGCAAATAAAAACAACAAGCAATGATATAAAACAAACCGGATACAAATTTCATCAGCATTTTTATGAGTATGAGTATGAGCATGTGTGTGTGTGTGTGTGTGTGTGTTTGTGTGTGTGCGAGCGTAAATGTGTGTTTATATTAGTCACATATGACAACTACAAGCTGTATGTCAGCTGATATGATTGCTTGTTTAATATATGTTGATGTTTTTGTAGCGGAAACTTATATGCATGTTAAATATGAAAGTTTTGTGCTTCATGAATAATTTAGAAAATGAAATATATACGCACCCAAAATCATATAAACACAAGCACACACACACACACACACACATTTGGTTACATTTCATACCCCAAATATAACTGTTGTTATTTATATGAACATGTGTAGTACAGATGAAGTACCTACAACAGGCTCCTGGTTTGCCATTTTTTATTTAGTTTTTTTTTTTTTCGTTTTTGGTTTGCTTTGTTTTGCCGACAACATGCGGCGCGCTACAAATGACAGCCACAGCCAGCAATAGCAACAACAACAACCAAACAAAAAAATGCCGCAGGAAGACCAACTAAAATATAAATATAAAAATATAAAAATAATAAAACATAAAGAGATAAAAAAATTATACCAAAAAATCAGATGAGTATGAAAAAAAAAACCAAACAAACCAAAAAAAAGCAAAAGCAACAAACAATTCTGCTACAACTGCCTTGACATATGTATACGAGTCGTTGCCCTTGCCCTTAGCTTCTTCTACTGTTATTGTTAGACATTTTATTATTTTGTGCCGCTACCTTCTGCCTCCACTCTTTGCTTAGCTTCGCTTCGCCACTTCCGCTCATTGTTCTCTGTTCTGGGTTTATATTTCACAAAATGAAATGCTAAAATTAGGGCAATTTTTCATTTTTGCAGCCCGACCGGTAATAAAAACTGATGCTGCCAAAACATGAACCAGCAGCAGCGGCAGGCATTCTTGATGTTTTCATTTTGCCGAGTAATTGTGTAGGAGAGGACAAAATATTTACATTTCTATGTCCTTTAAACAAGTTGTGCAAAGTTTTTATTAAATGCTGGGAAGCCTACCAAACAAAAAAAAAAAAAAAACAAAAACAAAAACAAAAAAAACAAAAATAAAAATAAAAATATATCAGCCATTTCAGCTTAACTTTATATTTAGTTGTGCACATAAATATGTAGGCTCCAGTGTAGAGCATATGATGACAATATATATCAACAGAGAAAAGCGTATAAAAAAACAACAATTCATGTCTAAACTGTAGATTCTTTATTATATGTCATGCTTCTAGACATTTCGTAACATAATGCATGCAATTAGTTTTGAGCGTCTTAAGACAGCGACCAAAACAATTCATGATATAAAGAAATAACAAAAAAAAAAAAAAATTAATTAGCCACCATTATATCTGATGAGAGACTTTGACCAAGTTGCGGCTAATCAATTTTATGCTTTAGGCTTCTTTCTTTTTGAGTATCCACAGCAAAAATGTCCGCATGGAATTTGCAATTGTCGTTGATTAAGAATGACGTATGTAATGCAGAACTTGTTGTCAGCAGCATTTTTACTTTGTCATGCTTGTCATTGCCTGTAGAGAGTTGACATAATCACCTCGTATAAATAATTTTTGTTTACCTGTTAGCAATGGTAGATATTCAAGTTAAGCGTTCGTTTCTCAATTGGTCAAGTCATCCATTTATTTTTTTTTTCTTCATCTTTTTTGCGTTTTGATTAAAGCCTGACATTGTGACATATTTGATGTTTTTTTTTTTCAGAGTGGCGTAAAAAACCAATTTAAATTATGAGCATGAGACTTTGTAATACATAGTTTATTGAAACATAACTTATTTATGAAAAAAAAAATTATGTTCATTTATACTATGTATATAATTAAAAAATCCCTTGACAATTTGGATCAAGAGTTACCAAACAATTTGCTATCTAAGTATAAGGATAATAAATGAAAACAAAAAACAAGTAAAGAAAGTCTAAAGTCAGTCCAGGACGACTATGAAATACTCTAAACCCACTTTTCAAAAATAAAAAAATTTTAATTGTAAATGGGCGTCTCCGTGGGCGGATGAAGCCTATATTGTAATTGCTTTTAAATGGTGATGAAAAATTTACACATACCAAGTTTTATTCCTGTAGCTCACAGTTAATGCCTTTATTGTGCTTTCGCTTTGGGAGGTGGGCGTGTTCATGGACGGATTACTCCCAATTTTTGAACACACATTAGTTTTGGTATAAAATACATACATACCAAATTTAATTTCTCTATGACAAACATAACCTTATTTATTGAGTTTTAAACTTTTTGGGTTGTATGGGAGGTAGGCGTGTTCGTATGCGAATGTCGTCCATTTTTCAAAACCATCTTTGTCTTGTCATAAAAAACATTCGTGCCAAATTTTAGCTCTTTAGGTTAAACAGAGGCTTATTTATTGCGTTTTCAATTTTTGGGTTGTATGGGAGGTGGGCATGTCCGTGAACGGATGACGTCCATTTTTCAAAAACATCTTTGTGCTGATACAAAACACATACATACCAAAGTTTATTGTTGTAGGTTCAGTATGAGCTGAGTTATGCAGTTTTCAATTTTTGCGTTGTATGGGAGGTAGGCGTGTCCGTGGGCGGATTCCAAAAATATTCAATTGTGCAGGTCTTTGGGCTCATGTGACAATGTGTACCAAGTTTCATTCAATTATCTCAACTCCTTCTTATCCTGTGTATACGGACAACACACAGACGGACAGACGGACGGTCGGACCGACGGACGGACGCACGGAATATATATACTTTTCTATACCGGACTCGCTTCGTTCTATGCGTTACAAACGTTTGCACAAAGTTAATATACCCTGACCTTTCAGGTTTAGGGTATAATGAGATAACATCTACCTCTTTATACCCTAAACCTGAAAGGTCATTATTATATCTAAATACCTAAATATTAATCTCTAAATTTTAAACATACCCTAATCCTTATTCTAAGAGTCTAGCATATTTGCAAAAAAAAACTCGCTTTTTGATCAAAATGACATTCGGATAGGATAGAGCTTTTGAGGTGTTCGAATATGAGTTTTTCTCTAAAGTAAAAATTGTTTAAAAAAATTTAGTTTTATGCGTTTATCAATCGTCAAATTTGTAAAAAAATTTTGTTATTGAAATGCATTTATTTTCCTTAAAGAAAAAATTTTATTATTTTTTTATTAATTTATTTTATTTATAAAAAACTGCATTGTGTGGTACTTTTTTAGAGATATGTATATCACATAAATAATATTTTTTTAAAAAACCATATCAAAACGAATTTAAGCAGAAATGCTCTTTGAAGGACGAGGACTTATTTTAAAATTATTGCTTTTTATTATAAAATTTAAATAAAAAATTATTTTCATATGTGATGAGTTATTCATTCACAAAGTTGAGGTTTTGAAATTAGAAGAAGATTTTTATGATTTTTTCTGCTAAAAAAAAAAACTTTTTAAAGAAATATGAGAAAATGCATTCCATTTCTTTTGCATATCGTAAAAATGTCCATATTTGTTACTTTGGATGATAAAAACTTGTGTTTACTAGTGCGACGAGACTTGCAAGAAAAAAGCACACATTTTGTATGGAAGCCCTATGAAATGTAAACTTTTCCGATAATATACTTAAACATGAGAATAGGCCATAAAAAAATAAAATTTTTGGTACCCATATTGGGTACTTTTAAAGTAATTATAAACAGTAAAAAATTAAAAAAAAAAAATGAAAGTTTAAAATTTGTCTTAAATCCAACTTAAATTAATATGAAATAATTATGTCAACATACATCTTTGATATCGACTAAACACTTCTAAAAATAACAACAACAAAATTACAACAAAATTTTCTTATGAAAAATTGATGCCATCATGTGTGGTTTTGTAAGAGCTTTCGTTTGGTACCAAATTTGTACATGTTTCTATGGATTATAGCAGAAAAACGAAAATTTCGCTGAGTTTTGAACGCGAGCTTGAAACCCTTAACCGTCGATTGAGCACGTATAAAAAAAAACCTCGACCTTAGATTTTTGTCTTCTATCACATATAAGAAAATCATTCAAATCGGAGACTGTCACCTGGGGACCTTTCCTTGTTAGTTTAAATCAATTTGTTAATTTTTATTCACATCCTTGTCTTGATTTTTTTATGATTTTTTTCTGAATTCTTGTCCTAATTCTCGTCCAAATCTTTGTGCAAATATTAAGTATATTAGTCATACATATATTGAGCCTTGATACAAGCCTTCTTCAAATTATTGTCCTAATTTTTGTTGTAGTCATTTTCCATATCCTCCTCCTACTCTTAGTCCCGATCCTGGTTCTAATCTTAGTCGTTATCCTTACATATCATTGCATTAAATCTTAGTCTTAGTCGTTGTTTTAATCTTTGTCCTGATCCATCTTCTTAGTTATATCCCCATCTTTATACTAAACTTTATGTTTATCCTTGCACTTATCATTGTTCTTATTCTTATTCCTGTCATATTCCGTATTCAAGTCCCTTTCCAAACCGCTTGAAAATTCATTCTTCAATATTTATTTTTATTTTTATTATTATTATTATTTATTTTTTTTTTTTTTTTTTATTATTTATTAAGCATATAATGTTGGCAAATAAGAGTCAAGTCTCTTTTAATAGCCCAGAAAAAATATAAAATACGTTAAGCGAGAATATAACAACCATTACTAAGATACAAATAAAGTTTAAAAAGAATTTCTATAAATTTAATTAAACTAACATTTTAAAAAAAAAACAAAAAAAAAAAAAATTTAGATGAAAAATAGAATAAAATTATTGTACAAATACACAACAACCATTAACAAGAGAAAAATTAAAATTTGAACAAAATTTGTGTAAAATTTAAAGTAATATACATTAATAATACTTAATAAATATAATTGAAAAAACACAACAGAGTACATAAGGAAAATAAATAACAACCATTTATAATTTAAAAAGGAAATTTAAACAACATTCATATAAAATTAAAAGTAATTAACATTTAAATAAAAACATAACTCTGTGCATCCTTAAAATAAACGACTGAGAAAATAATATATAGATCGGATCAGAGAAGACTAGGAGAGAAAGAGATAGTTAAGTCGGTATTTAAGAGAAGTATTTGAAAATTAAATGCTTAAAGGTCCTATTGTTCGGAATACTTTTGATGCTGAGTGGAAGTGAGTTCCACAATCTGATCGCACTTACGAAAAACAGTCTACTGGAATTAATGAAGTTGTATCTTGGGACCAAAATGTTCCTACTTCTACTTGACCTACAGAACTGAAGTTTATCAAAGAGATATCGAGGGGATCGCGAGTTGATAATTTTGTGTAGGAAAATACAGTTTCTTCTTATCAATATTATAATTCGTAGCCAAAGCTTTGTCCTTATCCATATCCAAATATTTTACGTAATTCTTATCCAAGTACTTGTGTAATACTTCACCCAAATACTGTTTTAATCCTTGTCCAAATATCTGTTCAAGTACTTTTCGCAATCTTTCTTCGTAATCCTTTCCTTTCTTTTACTTGTCCTTTCCTTGTCTTTGTTCAAATCATTTCTCGAGTCTATTTTAATATCCTGATTTTAACCCTTGTTCTTAATATTCGTATCTTAATTTTTGTACATTTCCTTTTTCACATCCTTATTTCAATTTTTGAAGCAAAGCTTTTACACTTTGTTCGGTATTTTGCTTGAGTCTTTTTGAGTTTTGTTGCGTTTTGCTTGTGTCTTTTTTAACAAGAAAATGTTGTATTGAAATTATTTCTTGGCCTGTCGTGGGAATCGAACTCATACCCCATCGAAGTGAAATTTTCAAATCTTTGAATCTGCGAAAAAGCTTCGCTTCTTTAGAGTGTTGAATGACGCGTCTGTTTTTTTTTTTTTTTTGTTCTTGTTTGTTTTATTCAGCCCAATCATGAAACATTTTCTCCCGGGAGTTGTAAATGGGAATTTCCGGTTTTAAGATAGCAGATAAAGATATCTCATTATTTTATTTTTCACTCATGAATATTGGCGGTTGATGAACAAAAACAGTTCTGGAAAACATTAACTTTACCTGACTTTAGGACTCATTTCATAAGGCATCTCTTATATAAAGACCATAAGAAGTCCTTCATTTTTAGTCAAAATAATTCATAAGCCAAAGGAATAGCTTAAACAATTTTACCCGAAAATGAATTTTAGGATATATACTTTTAAAGTAATGATTGCATGCAACGCTTTTGAATTCCTATTGCATTCTCGATCTAGAAACTATAACAACTTTGGTTTTTTTTTCAATTTTTTGATTTGTCGTGTACCAATTTGTACAGTAGTAAAATTAACTTCTTTAGAGCACCTTTACTCAGCCAGTTATAAATCTATGCAACGCTTTTGTAATTTCGTTGCATATGCAATAATTTTATTATTATTCAAATTACAAAGCCATTGATTCAATTAAATTTGAGTTGATTTCAAATACAGAAAGAAATTGAGAAAGTACCTTGGTGTGCCGCTATGCAAACCCGGTACTTTTGAACTGAAAAGTCAAGCATATTAAGCACACAACTATCGAGGTCACTTTTCTTTTTGTTTTCGACGGGCAGCCATGAGTTCAATATATATTTTCGTTGGATATTAACATTAACATTGGCTATGGATATTAACCCTTGCCTATATTTATTAATTGACTTGCATATGCTACATAATAGCTGCATCTTAATTATTTTGAATTATTTGTATATTTTCGACAAGTGTGCAAAAGCACATTCAATACTTGGCTCTCATATATTTTTACCATAGCACTCAGGCCCATCTTAGTAATTCGTCATGCCACAATTTTGCTTTTTTATTATTTCGTTGTTTATTATGCGTTATACGCTTCATGAATGCATCATTCGTAGTTTTATAATTATTGTTATAAGACTAAGGATTTTAACTTTACTCCTGCATCATAACTTGAATCTTCCTTTTTATGACTTATACGATTACTAATCGATTACCTACGATTACTAAAAATTGCCTGAACGGTTTCTTATTTGGGTAATTTTCCTCGGCAACCTTTTTTGAAAGTAAGACGCAAGGATTTTTTAAAGTGTTTTGTTTGTTTGTTTTTTTTTCAAAATGTTAGCTTTTTTTACAAAACACAAGGAAACTATAAATTTTTAAAAATATAACAACTAATCAATCAAATCGAAAATATTCTTAAAGTTCCCACTTTGTTGTTCCTTTGGGACTCTGCTCAAAACTCTGGCACAAAACGTTTAAATAAAAAACGTTTTACTTAAAGCAGCGCTGCTGGAGTTACGCATTTTAATTTAATTAATTTAAATGAATTGTAATAAATATTCAGCGTTTTTGTTTTATTACATATATTTTAGGCACAAGACAGCGACCTGTTTTTATGTGTTACAAGATGTTGGAGGTGTGGGGCAAGGCAACTAATTGTTTTAAATGGCAGCGCGTAAATCACACGGCTTGCGTAACACAAGTCAGACAGGCAATAAAATTTCTGCCCTCAACATTGGCTGAGTAGGTGGCATGTTGTTTTATGTTACAGTTGTTTTTGTTATTTCTGTTGCTTATCATTTGCTCTTAAAGTGGCGCCAATAACAATAAAAGTGGTCAAAAGACGCATAAAGCTGTGTTGGCAAGTCGTTCGTTCAGTAAGTCAGTCAGTCAGTTGGTCGGTCTGTGAGTTTATTTATCATTTAGTCAATGTATTGGCTTGTTGGCTATTTTTCGACAAAAATCAATGGAGTTCAAATATATATGTATTTTAGATCACCAGTCAACAAATTTCCACAACAAGCTAACTTGTTGTTGTTGTTATTGCTAAACTAAGTGCTTTAGTTTTAACCGCTTTAATGGCGTAGCTTTTAAGTGCTTGTTACGATCCCTTATTTTATATTGTTTTTCCGCTTATTTTTGTTTTTGTTTTTTGTTTTGTTTTTTCTTTCAGTCACATTAAAGCTGACTCACTGCTTCTCTGGCACTCTTGTGTCTGCCCTAAAGTATGCAGCGTTTATTGTTGTTAATGAGTAGCGAAGCCATTTAATGTTAAATTTTCACTTTCAAATGTTTCATATTAATTTGGCTCATTAAATAGCGTATTCAGCTTTAATGGCTTCAGCTAATTGCTATTGCCTCGCCTTCAAAGTGGCAGCAACAAAGGTGTTTAAAGCGATTTTAATTTTCTTTACTACGCTGTTGCTGCTGAAGAATACGGTAAGCGAGTGAGTGAGTTTTATTGTTCTTTTATAGAGAGATTTTATTTCATTGTCTTCAAAAATTAAGCAATAGCGGTTAAATAAAAAAGAAATTAACATGAAACAAATGCGTTGAATAAAAATATTTTTAATTTCTCATTTCTGATTTATTTAAATTGATTAGTAATGAATTTTTATAAGTGACATTAAGGATTATTTATGAAGTGAACTTTTTCTTTATTAAAAACAAAAAACTCAAGCGATATTAGCAGAAATAACACATTTAACAAGTCTTATTTAGTAAAGATTTCTAAATGTGATGGCAGAGCTATATTAGGGTCTATTAGGGTGTCCCAAAAACAATTTTTTTTTTCGAGTTTCATAGTTGCTCAACCTATTCGTAGTCTTTATATAAGGAAAGCATATGTTTGTAGAAATACGTTTTTATATTCTATTTTATTTTCAACGAATGGCTACACAGCTTTAATGGTTATAACTCTGGAACGGCACAAGTAAAATCAAGTATTGTTTAGAATTTTACCATTCCTCAAACTGCATCATTACTTTAATATTTTTTGATAAAACTTTTAAAGCCTTTTTAAACAAATTACGAAAATTTCACAAAAAACTGTAATGTATCACATCCAGATTACAAAAAAAAAAAAAAACAGCCAAATCTTCTAATTTATGTACGGTAAAGTCAAGTTTGGACATTTTTCTTTCAAAATTATGACTCGAACACTAACAAAATGTCTGCATTGATCAACTTATGATCGAAATTTGAAAACTCTTAGAAAAACCTGATTTTTACGGAAAATCCGATTAGCACGATCTCTTAACGTCCTGCAAAATATCTGAAAAAATTCTCAAAAATACTTGACAGTATAAGCTTTTAAAAAAAGGTTGAGCCAAAAAATTTTTTATTTTTGGGACACGCTAATGTCTATATCTACCCATTTTATGTCATGTCTACACAGAAAGTTTAGTTTGAGCTCAACTTAAGCTGTTCACACAGAAATGCGTCGTTCATTGTTTAAGAGGGGACATGATATTGGCCGTTTCTTTAAATCGATATCGTTTTTTTATAATTTTGTATTTTAGTAAATATTTTTAAGATTCTAAGAAAAAATTTCATGGAAAAACTCGTACGGGTTCAAAAGTTACAGCCGGATTAGTGAGAGCGCATTTTTAATTTTCGCGCTACCTACGTAAGGCAGCTGGTTTACAATTGTTTAACTTGCTACCTGACTTTTGGTGGTTGTTATTTCGTACCTACTTGAAGGGTGGTTTTTTTTTGTGTTTTTGAATGTCTTGAAAAAAAAATGGCATCTTTATAGCTCATATAGTGGAATTTTTATTTTATATGCTCTCTTATTTGGCATCTTTTGCAGCGTAAAGTCATGGTTTGTGAAAAATATTAAAAAATTTAAAAATGGAGCGTCGTTCTTTTAGATCGAAAAGGCAAAATAACCTTTTTTTTTCTTTGTTCACAAACTTTGAACGCGTTTATCTCGCAACCATGTTTTTCGTACTGACTGAGGCACTAGCAGGTTAATTTTTTGACGGCCTTTTTTTTTTGTATTTTTTTAAACTTGATTCGCTGTCGTATGACACGAGCTTTTTTTAAATTTTTTTTCGATTTTTTATAAATTTTTAAAGTCAATATTTTTTTCGAAAAAACACACTTTCAAATTTGGAACATCACCAAAAATTGAAAAAAAAATTTAAAAAAAGCTCCTGTCATACGATAACCAATTTTTTTTAAGATTTAAAATAGTCATTTTTTTCCAGATCGGACAATTTTTGCGACCCACAGCGCTGCAACCACGAGTCCACGTTTTTTTCTCTGCCGCCAGTTTGGAGCTCTATAAAACCATGTTGGAGTGAAAAATGTATTTTTTTTTTAATTATTTTGTCTTGTAATTTGTTCAATTCTCCACAATAATGAAAAAAAAATTTGGAAAAATATTTGTTTTTGACTGAGTTATGAATTTGTAAAAAAAAGGTCTGTTTTCTCTTTTCTCTGTCGCGAATTTTATGTCCCACCTTAAAGAAAAAAAAAAACATATACATGGTTAAAAATATAAATTGTATAATTTACGAAACAGCTATTTTATTTTGACAGTTCTTTTAAAAAAGTTTCTTTCATCAAAAATACCACTAAATATAAACTTTTATACATATTTTTTTGTGCATACTTTAAGGCACTTTTTGCATTGAATCATAAAAAATTCAGAATAAATAATGAGTTAAGCTGAGTTAAATCGTACATTTTTGTACTGGTAACGCAACAGTTTATTTCTCGTTAAATTGGTAAACTAAGCTTTGCACTGGTAACTCAAAAAACTTAACTCTCTGAGTGACATAGCATGAGCTTGGTTAAGTTTTATTCTGCTTAATTGTACTGAGAACTCAAGAGTTAACATTAAGTTCAAGTGCAAAACGCCACTTTGTACTAGAAACGCAAACTAAACTGTGTATACTATGTCTACCAGACATGGTATTATTTTTCTGTACATAGAGAATTTACAGGAAACTGCAAAGTGAACGAACTCTCTTGAGCCGGTTTAACTAAGCAATTATCGAAAAATGTTGAAATATTTGTCATAACTCTCGTCACATACAAACCACTTGAGAAACTACTTTCTCCTTAACAAAATACACAATATATGATTAACGAGAAGCTCGTGCTTGAACTGCTCGAAACAGTTTATTTTCCTTAGAAAATCAGAATTGAAGGATCAGAAATCAAAATTTTCTAAGAAATTCAGCTCTTATCAGAAATTCAGCTAGAAGATTCAACATACTTCATACCGGCTTCTTCAGAAGATGCATGGATGCAGAGAATAAAGAACACAAACATGAGTTTATTCTCAACATGTCAAAAATTTTGTATAACTTAATAGTAGGTATAGAGAGATAAGTATGATAACGTGACTTAAAGTAGCCTATGCTTATCCAAGAAGCTTAAAGGTAATGTTAATTAAATTTTCATCGAAACCTATTCAGTGGCTTATGATTTTACTCTCCACATGTCAAAAAACTTTAACTCTTTTACACAAAAGTATAGAATATAACCCAATTTTGATTGTCTATGTTCATTCGGGAAGGTTAAAGTTATTTTTAGTGATATTCAAAATTTTTGACTTTTGAATTTATTAAATTAAGTTATTTATTAAGGTTAAGCGGTTGTCGATTTGATTTGATGAATCAAGTTTCCCCGGTTCGATCCTTAGCTAGACCGTTTGTTATTTTTGTTAATTTTTATATTATTTTTACTTGTTAATTTCACATTATTATTATCTTATATAATTAATTATTCAATGCAAAAGTTGTACTGTGCAACATTTTAACTTTTTGTCACATCCTAAGATCGAACAGAAACTTGAAAAGTATCAATTCTAATAAAAACTAGTAAGGTATATCTTCGACTTGGCCGAAGTTAAAATACCCCCACGTCCGATTCTTAAGGGTGGAAGAATCTTAAACTGGAGAGCTTTTTGAATGAGATTTTGAGAGATTTTATTATTTTTATGTGTCTAAAAAACATACATATCAAATTGTTTTCCTGCAGCTTAAATATAAGCCTTTTTATAAAGTTTTTAATTTTGGGGTTGTATGGGAGGTGGGCGTGTTAGATTGTGTATGACGCCCATTTTTCTAACATACCTCAGTTTCGACAGAGAATACACAAATACCGAGTTTCTATCTTTTAACTTTAATATTAGCCTCTTTATAGATTTTTCAATTTTGGGGTTGTATGGAAGGTGGGCGTGTTAATGGGTGGATGACACCCATTTTTATAACACACCTTAATTTTGACAATAAATACACAAATACCGACTTTCTGTCTTCTAACTTTAATATTAGCCTCTTTATAGATTTTTCAATTTTGGGGTTGTATGGGAGGTGGGCGTGTTAGTGGGTGGATGACGCCCATTTTTCTAAAACATCTCAGTTTTGACATAGAATACACATATACAAAATTTCAGTATTGTAGCTTTAATATTAGCTTCTTTGTAGAGTTTTCAATTTTGGGGTTGTATGGGAGGTAGTCGTGGTTTTCATCCGATTTTGCCCATTCTCGAACTTGACCTTAGGTTTTTTAAAAAAGCTTGAATATCGAATTTCATTACGATAGCTTCAAAATTACGGCTGTAATCGTGTCGACAGACAGACGGACAGACGGACAGACAGACGGACATGGCTAAATCAACTTAGGTGGTGATGCTGAGCAAGAATATATATACTTTTCCATACCTACCACGCCTTCTTTTGGGTGTTACACACGTCGTGAGAAAATTAATATACCCCTTACGCAGTACGCGTGGGGGTATAAAAAGGATACAAAAATGCATTAGTCTAACAATTGATTTAAAGTTATTCTAAGATTTTTAACTGTGTATGGATCAACCAGAGTTATTCCAAACTGCTCAATAAAAATACATCTCTTCATTTGTATGAGTCTGGCACCATTCATGATAAAAAGGATTCGTGAAAAATTCAACGAAATCAAAAACACTCTGCCAGGAAACTCGCTAAAGAGGAGTTTGTTTACAAAAAACTATTGGAAGTGTAAATGATTGGAAAAAAACATACGTTCCAAGGTCTTACAGAACAAAACATGATGAAGAGGGGTGTCCGATCAAAAAATTTCTTGTGCAAGCACGCAAGCTCTGAAATTGTTTTTTCTGATGAAAAGGTATTTATCGTACAGATGAACTAGAATACGCAGAATGACCGCTTATATGGCAAATCACTATACGAGATACCTAAGGAAGGACTCAAGGGTCAATAAAAAAATTTCAACATCATTCTGCAGTAATGTTTTTATAAAGCTATCAGCAAAAAAGGAAAATGTCCATTTTTATTCATCAACTGGGTATAAAAATAAAAGAGAACATTATCTGAATGAGGTTTTGATTGGTCATGTCCTCCCTGAAACCAAAAAAAATAATGTTGAGACCCAATTTTGTTTTCAGCAGGACTCTACTCAAACTAACAAAGCAAAAATGGTTCAGCAATGGTGTAAGTTCAATTTTTTTCTGATTGTATTAGCAGTGACAAATGGCCCGCTACATCACCAGCCTAACTGCTCTGGATTTCTAAATTAACTTATTTTGGAGAGTTTAATGCGGTTTTGATTAAAATTTGAAATGAAATCCCACTAGAAGTCTTCCATGATGTGTGCGAATCCTTAACGAAGAGTAAATGAGAAGTTAAAAGAAAAATCGATTAATTGTTTTTTTCATGGTATTCATATGAATTTTTCTTATTGAAAAAGTATTGAGCTAGTGCCACAATTATATAAAAATTGAGAAATCGATATTCAAAATGCTTGTTTCAGCTTAAGGTGGGACATAACATTCGCGGCAGAGAAAATATACCTTTTCTTTAAAAATTCATGACAAAACAAACATTTTTCCAAAATTTTATTATTGTAGAGAAGTGAACAAATAACAAGAAAAAAATTTTAAAAAAAAATATATTTTTTTACTCCAACATGGTTTTAAACACTGAGAAAAAAACACATACCTTGCTCGGGTAAAAAATTGCTCTATTTTCGATTATAGTAATTTTCTCTTTTTCAAATAAAATATTCTTCAATAAGAATAGATTTTCACATTTTCGAAGAAATATTTCTTTACTTCTAGGAAATGGAAATATTTCAATGTCTCTAATAATGAGAAGTATTTTTCTCGCACAAAAAATTTCTCAACTATAGAGCAAAATATATTGAAAATATAAAACTTTTCTTATATTTTGATAAAAAATTCACTAGAGAAGTATTTTATTCAATAAAAACAAATCTTTTCTCAAAAATAAAAAGTATTTTTCTCTAAAAACGATATATTTTCATATATTTTTCCTTGTCATGGAAGCTTTTTATCATTATTAGAGAATTTTTTGTATCGCAATTTAGATAAAAGCATTCTCTGGAGCAAAGTCTACACCCAGGGAAAAATGAGGCAAAATATTTCAACACGGCTCCTATCAATCTAACATGATAATTTTTACTCTCAATTCAACAACAATTTTTAATGATTAACACTGTATTATGCAGTGTTAAAAAATAACATGAGGTAAGTGTTGATTTGCTCATTGCATCAGTATATAAAAAGAAAAGACAGTGCAATAATGTTGCTGTTGAGCGAATTACGTGACAAAATGCCCCTTTTCCGAATGTTCTGTTCAGCAGAAGCCATTTTATGTGATTTTGCGCTCTGCACAAACGTTCATTTAACAGACTTGAATTATTATGTAAAGTGTTAATTATTAACATAACTGATCGTGTTGAATTTCAATAACATGATTTAGTGTTATAAAAGTGTTATTTTTACAGGATTTTTTTTCTGGGTGTATACCAGTTTTCTCTAAATATGATGCCATTTTTATCATATTCCGAGAAACTTTTTTCTGAGTGTAGAGCTCCAAACTGGCGGCAGAAAAAAAAATGGGGCCTCGTCGTTGCAGCGCTGGAGTCGCAAAAATTGTCCGATCTGGTAAAAAAATGACTTATTTAAATCTTTACAAAATTGGTTATCGTATGACAGGAGCCTTTCATAAATTTTTTGTTTCAATTTTTGGTGATATTCTAAATTTGAAAGTGTGATTTTTCGAAAAAAAAATATTGAATTTAAAAATTCATAAAAATCTAAAAACAATTTAAAAAAAGCTCGTGTCATACGATAAAAAAAATTTCGTCAAAAAATGAAAACTCTACTGCCGCAACCAGTACGAAAAACTTGGTGTCGAGATTAACGCGTTCAAAGTTTGTGAACAAAAAAAAAATGCAAAGAAAAACAAAAATGCGCTCTAACTAATCCGGCTGTAATGTTTGAACCCGTAAGAATTTTTCCATGCAATTTTTTACTAGAATATTTACTAAAATACAAATTATAAAAAAGTCGATTTAAAAAACGACCAATATCATGTCCCCCCTTAACTAAAGCTGCGTTGGATTCGCCAGTGCTCAAATGGGTTGTGAAAAAAAAATTTATTCATTTTGCTTTTATTTGTTCAATAGTTGGCAACACTTTTGTTATGACTTCCACATCAGAACAGAAATTAAAATTTTTTTTACCTGCTAATAAATCAATCGGCATAAGACATTTTGAAATACATATTTATTTTGAAAATAAAACTGTTCACTGCTTGAAGGAATTTAATTTTGTTTTTGTACTCACATCAAATTTTGGCAGAATCTATGACATTTCAACCTATCCCGTACACAAACCAACTAAAACATAAGAACTTGGCAACGCAACTTTACTCAACTCAATCGGTAGATGACTTTCTCTATCCTCAACTAGCTGAAGACTTTGTTGTTGTTTTCTCATACAAATTTTGAAATAAACTACATTAATTGAGTAAAGGCTGGCGAATCGAACTCAGCTATTATTTAATTGCCATTATCACTATTCGATTTTGACAAATATTGGTATAAATCGAATTCTGACATCATTTGTATAAATCTCACACTAAATACAAAACAGTCATAACTCAAAAAACATGACTTTTCAGGAGAAGCGAAAAATAAAACCCTTTGATTGAAACTACTGAAGAAAAGCAATTTTCATTTAAACACACAAACTTCATTCTGCCAGTTAATGAAGAAAATAATGAAAAAGATAGTGAGATATGTGTTTTGTGAATTGATTTATAAAAAGAAGTCGATATAAAAGAATTTTGAGTTGTGACTGTTTTGTATTTAGTGTGCGAAATGATGAGAAAATCGAATTCTGGCAACCGTTTGTTTGTATATTATACGCCAGAGGGCGCTCCGGTAAAAAGTTCATGATTTGCGAAAATATTTTTTTTACGGCTATGAAATATGCATTTTTCATAATACTCTGTTTTGATTCAACCACACCATATCAATGGAAAGAAAAAAATGTATTTTAAAAAATGATGAAATATCGATTTTGTGGAATCTCAAAAGACAACAAATTTAATAATTTTTGCTAGCCAATATTTATGAACTATCAATGTCTCCACTTTTTTGCTTGTTTTGGGTATGCATTTTGAAGAAAAAAAAGTTATATGCAAACATAAATGATTTTTTGACAAAAAAAAGGGTTCAGGAGAAGCAAAACCGCTCCATAGCTAATTTCTGCGATCCAAAAAAAATGATGTAGAAATAGTTTTTCAGAGTCCCTCTAACTTTTGTGTAGGTTTCCGGCTGACTTTTTTTCGCCATATACTATACATATGATTCATGCACTTATCTCATGAACTGTTCTTGTTCTCCTTGTATTTGATTATGAATGATTCATTTTCTCCTTGTATTTTTTCATGGCATTTACGAAATTTTTTATGGTTTCATATCTTTTTGTTTACACACTTTTTTTTTCTTTTGTGTATTTTGTACATTGATATCATGAACAGTTCATGCGGCTCATGTAATTCAGAACTTCCAGAGTTATCTAACAAAAATGTGGAAGGCGCTCCGAATTTATGCCTTTTTTTACACAAATTTGGTTTCGTTTGAAAAATATTGATTTGAATTATTCTTTTTCCATATGATTTAGCTAACTTCCGTTAGACTGAACCAATGTGCCATGCCTTTATTTGCATATGTATAACACAAACTGCATGCTTAAATTGAAGAATATTAAATAATTCTAAATATTATATAAACAGTAATTAAAAACAAACAACTGAGTCTTAGTTCAGTGCGGCACAGCTTATTTGCTACGCTTTGTTAGCTGCTTAAAATACAGCTGCTGTCAACTGGCTGATACTCTCTCTTTTTCTAAAGTCATTCTTGGAAAATCCAAGCAAATCCCAGCAATTTTCATTTGTCTGATCCAAAAAAAACAAAAAAAAAAACACACATTCAACTCCAGCTCACGCACACGTACAAATAAAACGTTCAGAGTTGGCATATGATTTTGTGCTTTTTTTTTGTTAAACTTTTTGCATAAGAGTTAAATCTTATATTGCTGTTGTTGTTGTTTTTTTTTTTTTTGTTTTTTTTTTTTTGTTCTTGGATTTACTTATTGCTTTTGTTGTCATTTTCTTAATAACTTGTTATTTTTCCGGCTTATGCATGAGCACAAAATGAACGAATGAATGAATATGCATGAGTATAAGTTGTACTTTACTATATTTATTAAAATGCTAAAATGTTAAAATGTTAAAATGCTAAATGCACATCTTCATTTTAAGCTAGGCAGAAAATGTGTTTCAGAACATTTGTTGGAATAAAATTGCTTCGTTTTAGTTTTTATACATATATTTTATTTGTAGTTTTTGTGATGTGGTTACTGTTATTCAAAATTTTTTTTTTTCTGCTAAGCCTACATAATAGAAAAACATGTGTTGGCAAATATAACTAAATATGATATTTTTTTAGACTTTTTTTAAACCCTCTACAGAGAAAGATTTTTGAGTTTTTCTGAGAATTCATGCTTAAAATCAGTTTTCTTCGAAATATGTTTTTAGTTAAACTAACTTTCAGTAATTTGCTGCCGCATACAACTTTACTGACAACGTCCCAGTAGACAATGACACCGCTGCTAGCAGGCCTTCCTGTGGATTTTGTAGTACTGCCGCACTCATATACAATTACACTTTCTTTTTTATACGAAGTGGGAAAATTTCGCAGGCCTTCCGCTCCGATAGCTCAAAAGAGGCCTGATAGAAGCACTTCTTTAGAATGGCTAAAAGTAGGGGTAAACAAAAAGTGTTGAAAAAATATTTTTTTCTTTTACACCTTTTTCTATTTATTTAAATATTCTATGATTTTATCTTCCCTCCTATGTTTTTTTAAGTTAGATTAATTTCAATCTCTAATCTTTGATATAGCAGTAAGAAGGGCCATTATTGCGTCATATTTTTAAACTGATATATATTCTAGCTTTTAACGAAAAAGTTGCCCTGAAGTATATGAAAAGTCAGTCTTTGTAGAGAAAACAAATTTGTTGTGCTGCCTTTTGTGCAGAAAAGGAAGGCCTTCAAGAAGTGCTCATAAGAGCAGCGAGGAACGGATGTGTTTAGTCTTCAAAAGTAGCAGTCAATGCAGGTCTTCGTATGAAGAGCGCTGGTTTAATTGCCTATTGGGGTATTGCTGATAAGCTGGTCTTTATAACGTGAATAACCTGTGACTTTTGAGCATTGAGTTACAAGCCCCAGAAGCTTACTAATTTCGGCTGTTGTTCTATTGAATCGTTCATAGTGGGAAATAATGAAGTCTTCTAACTGCTCGTGCACATAATTTTTGGTCTTTATTGTTGTGTATCACGTTGTAGCACATATGCTGTCAGGTATTGGCATACACTTTGGGAAAAAACAATAGCGTATCACATGAAACGCAAATACTAAATTCTACATTTCAACAGAAATAATTTTCGACGACAAAAGCTGCTTGAAAGGTGCAAATGGGCAAAAACTACCCACCACTTTTGTTGGTATGTATTTTCAATTTCTAGGAACTGATTCAGTTTGCTATTAATTACAAGTTAGAAATTTTGTTTGCTCATATAATCCTTCAGTCAATTCCATTTTTGAAAAAAAATTCAAACAGCTCGTAAAAACAATTTCTTAACTCGTTTTACTCATAACAAACATACAACAAATAAACAAAGAAGTCACTTTTAGAGTCCTTTCAAACCATTTTTTAAAGAGCTATATTTATTGATTTATAATTCTAAGCACCACTGCAGAGAAGAGAGCGACTTAAGCAACGAAACTGCAAAGGTATTGCATGAATCCAATCGCCAGGTGAGTGACTACTCGTATATATATGTCTTAATGTACTCGTATAACATTAAGACTCTTTCAAGACTCATAAAAATGAGGTTTTATCATCATAATGCGCTCAAAAAAGACTCTTTTATGAGTTCATTTTAGTATGTTGTGGGCCCCAAAATTTGATTCATAATAATGACTGCTTTATGAGTCTTTTTGGACTCATAGAAATGACAGTTTTAAGACTCATATCACTGTTGTAGTTCAATTTTGGTTCTGCGATATGAACAACTTTTTCGGATTTGGAGAAGTCCCCTGAGTACAACTGCGTCCTTGGTTTAGTTAGATTGGCTCAAAATTTTGAAAAAACCATGTTTTGCCAAATGGTCGATTTTGATCTATTCTAAGCCTTTTGCCATGTCTATTTATAAAGATATCTGGCAAACCAGTTGCACGGTCTTACTAACCAATAAAGAATACAAAAGGTCATGAAATTCCAAGTCAACAATTCCTATACTACTTTTTGATCCGAGGAGTAGTTCTTGGGTAATTAATAATTTTTTTCATAAATTATTGTTTTCTTACGAAAAATTCAAATTAATTTTATGGTACGACAATTTTTTAGTTTTTCTATAATTTTTAAAGAATTTTTAAAAATATGCTGATAGAAGATACAAAAAAACAGTTAGACGTGTGTTATCGTTTTGAAAGTTTACATGTAAATTAGCTTTTAAGTAGGTTAAAAGTTTTCACTTTATGCACCTTTTACCAGAAAGGCCAGAACAGGCAAGCAAATTTTGTTCCATGAATTTAATTTCCAATTTTCTTTTAAAAAAAACAACAAGTTCTCAAAAATTGATTAATTACACAAAAACTAATCCTCGGATCCGAAAGTAACATGAGAACAATTGACGAAGAATTTCAATACCTTTAGTTTTCTCTATTGGTTGTAAAGATCGTACAACTTGTTTGCGAGATATCTCTAGAAATAGACGTGGCAAAAGGCCAAAATCGACCATTTGGAAAAACACGGTTTTCTTAAAAATTTGAGCCAATCTAACTAAACCAAGGACACAGTTCTGCTTGGGGACCTCCCCCAAATCCGAAAAGGTTGGTCTTATCGCAGAACCAAAAAATTCGTGTCAAAAACTACAACAGTGTATTTAATACTCGAAATACTTAATACGAAAAAAGGCAAGGGCAATGAAAAGGCAACATTTTTTGGTAGAACTGAAAACGCCATTAGTTATATTGTAATGAACTAGTATAAAGACTAGACGATAAAAGTAATGAAAAAATAATAATGGTATCATTATCTCATCAGATGGATAGCAGCTGTTTTCCTTTGAATATTATTATTATTTTTATAACATGTGCTAAGCTTTTTAACTATAATTCTTCAATTATCATGCAATGGCTTTTTCCGCTTCTTTTTTACATATTTAGTACTTTGTGAGGCCACCGTTTACCTTTGTAAGGGTCCTGTTCATTGAAAGAACAGATATCATGTCCGTTTTTTTGGTATTTCCAGATAATCATACACCTGTTTTTTTATGATAAACCACAAACTCTCTATCGGTTTTAGGTCTAAACTTTGTTGGAATATCTCTGTCACCAGTCATGTTGAATTTTGTTTCATTACATAATCCAAATTTTATTTCTTTCCTTATGTTTCCATCCATTGTCTTGCATTAGAAAATAATTCTTGACAATAAGATTTAATTTTAATATAACTAGATTCAAGGATGTGAATATAGATAGCCTTTAGCACTCAAAGTTCCACTCATTTTTCATAAAGTCCAAACCACAGACTTATCGAATCAGCCCTTGAGACGCTTTTGAACTTAAGCACAAGAATAACGTCTTTCTCAATAAAGAATTTTTATGGCTTTTTCCACACATACAGAATTTCATCTGTCATGTTGACCCAATTATCAACAGAAGAAATCCATATATCAGTGTTTTAAGTTGACACCTGCCATGAGGGCTCTATTCAACTTGCAACATTGCTTATCATAATAATTTATACCATGTTCTTTTATCAATTGTCCTTCAAACAATCGACAGTGTTCGTTCATATCGGTCGATTTTTTATTTGAGTTACCTTCAGAAATATTTTTTCGAAAAACAATTAAAACACAGCCCTGTTTCAGAGCATTCACCAGCCAAAGATTCTTATTAAATGCTTCTCTTTTCAATTTGTTTCATGCGGAATTCAAAATTGCCATTAACGCTATTTTAATTAATTATTTTTCTTTCAAACATGACCAGTGCCCTACTTATTTTGAGACAGACTTTCAAAACGAAATACTTATATTTTACTATGGTGGGACATGTCCTATATTTCAAGCATTCATCTTTACTAACCTGCTTCAAGTAGTTCCAATTTGTGAACATTTATTTTGAGGATAATTTCAATTCACCGTCATTGGTAAGAAGCGAGAAAATCTTAAATCTCTTGCATAAAGGATATTCCAGTCTGGTTGTATTGAGACGCAACTCCACGCCGACTCGTTGTCTAGCTTACGACATTAAGCTTACCACAGCCAGCACGCAGCTCCCCGAAGAGCCAGCTCACGAAAGTCCCCAGGCAAAAGGGTTTCCACCCTAGAATGAGCACTTAACAAAAACCAGAAATGAATTTAATGGTTTTGACACACATAAGCAAGAGTATTATAGTATCCCAGCATAAAATACTGCTAGATACTTTTTGGGTAATTTTTTATGTCTCTAAGGCGGAGGGCCTAGGAGACATATAAGCATTCCAGTATTATTTAATACTTTTGAACATTTATTTGGTTTTGCAAAACTGCCCCTACTACAGGTTTATATTCTGCTTTTGTGACCAATTTTATTCCGGCATAAATATGACCTTATCGTTGGAAATTTATTTCTTTCCTTATCCTCACTTATACTCTATCACCCTTACAATATAAAAAAAAAAACAAAACAAATTGGCCATTTCAGACCTTGAAAGGACTTTGGCCGAGCTTCAAATGATCAATTGTGTTGAGTGTGTTATTAAATGTTTGCACACACTTGATCGAGAACTGGACCTACATGTTTTGTGCTGACTCCGAACGGCTAAAGTTCATGTTCTCAAGAAGCTTTACATGGCATTATTTACTCTCTGAGGTTTGCCATTGTCTGCAGAGAGGTGATGACCGATCAGAAAAAATTTTTTATTGAAAAAAACTTTTCGCCGCGGCTGGGGATCGAACCCAGGCTCCAAGCATGCTAAGCCACACACTTAACCTGCATGCCACGATCACCACTTACAATATATCAAATTTTAATTCATGCCAGTAATTATCGTGGGTAAGCCAGGTTTCTTGACTATTCCCGTGCTAACAGTATGTTTTATATCATTTGCTACGGATACGCAGGTACAATAACCAAATTTAATGTCCCACTTCCATGATTTTACAACTCAAAGCGAGGGCTCATGGCAACCTATCTTTTATGTGACATGCATAATTGAACCGTAGTCCAGATATGCATGACACAACCCTCCTCCTTTTCACTGGCTTGGGACAGGCTAGTGGCTTACCATCATCACCACTAGGCGGAGTTGCTACTATCGACAGTCCAAATTATCTTAAAACACTGCAAAGACTGTAAAAGTGACTTTTTAGACCTCATGTTTAGAATAGAAAAGCAAAAGAATGACGTCATAAGGTCTCTGATGGAATCTTAAGAGATACCGCACACTACAGACTTTTAATCGGCCGATGTCAAGTAAGTGCGCACACCTACCGATTTAACGAAACCCAAATAAAAAATAAATGGGAAATCAAAGCTCCTATTTGATTTTTAAGTTGGGTTTCGCATCTTCGCAATTTTCACATCCGACAAGAAAGTTTTTTCAAAAGAAAAACATTTCTCTGATCGATTGTCACCTCTCTGTAGACAATAGCAAGCCTCAGATAGTAAACAATGTCATCAAGCTTCTTGAGAATAAGAACATTAGCCATTTGGAGTCATAAAACACAAAACAATTTGATTAAAAGAAGCTCGTTCAAACTCATTTGAAGAGCTTCAATGGCCCATTCATTTTTTTTTTAGTAAAAGGATTCTGAAAATGATTAAGGCAATAATTAAGACAAGTAAAATGATGAAGATTTAAATTTGAACAAAGATTAAAACAAGCCACAGAACAAGGATTTGAACAAGTATTAAAAACAAATTTGGCATATGCCAACAAATTATTCAATAGCACTGATATTCGCTTACATTCGCTACATAAGGTACGGATTTTGGATCATGATCAAAAAGCACAACAAAGCAAATAATGTTTCATGATCAAATAGCACAACCCCTAACCCCCAAACCTCCAAATGCGGAATGGAGAAAGAAATGGCTTGTTTTATTCAATGCTAACCAAAAATATGAAGTTGACTTTTAAACAAAAATATGCTGGTTCTAAAGTCGATGTTCGCTTTTGACTTTGGCTATATTTTATTATTAAAAAAAAAAAAATATTTTTATATTTTACAGAAAGGCATAGTTTATTTTTGAGTAACAATAAAACTTTTTTTTTTCTTATGAAGCTATTTTTATCAATACTATTATATTAAATTGAAGTGAAAATTTTGTGTTTAAAGTACACTCTTAAACTACACAGCCAATTTTTGTGAAATAAATTTTAAAATATCATATTTGTGCTACAGTTCAGTAAAGCACTGCTATCTTTGGGATATAGCAATAGAATTTCCAAAAATATTTTCTTAAGATTTGATCACGTTTCAAAAAAAAAACAAAAATCTTCTAAGTCTCAAAAAGCTAGTTTTTAAAGCTAGTTTAGATTTTTAATTAATTTAAACATATTTAATGAAATCAAATTTTACTAAAGCAATGTTTGTTAAGCTATTTATTGTTTACTACAAAAAATTAAATGTTATTGAAAAACATCCATTCAACTTAAGCTCACGAAGTTTTCCATTGGCTCAGCTGCAGTTTATGTCTGCCCGAAGTCACATACGTTATTTTATTGTTACTTAAATAAAAACATAAATTATTAAAATAAAACTGCAACTACGTGCGTGGCACGTATGTGAGTAGCTGCATGCTTGCTACAATTTTGCAATAAATTTATTCGGGTATGCGTTGAATTTTGACATCGACCAAGTTTACAATTTCACAAGCAATTGGCAAGTATGCCATTTACTGAGCTGGCATTGGAGTTGATGACAACAACGACGACGAAGTCAACGGAGAGAGTGACAATTGTTTGCCTTCTGTATGAAACATTCTTAAAACCAATGCCACATCCGCCTTAGTGCAACCGGAAGCGGATATATTCAACTCTACTATTTTTTGGCATGATTAAAAACAATGCATGCCGGACATGCATGCGTGCATGCAAAAACTACAAAACCTACAAAACACCCGGAATGCTCTATAGTCTGTATAAAGCGACTTGTTGTTGCATGCCTATTTCTCTGGCTGTCAGCTGCGTTGTTGCCAAGTCAAAAGTATGAAGCATTCCAGTTGCTGCATGCGTGCAGAACAGGAATGTGATTTTGTCAGAGTTTTTGGCTGTGACGTATTTTAGTCCAACTGAAAGGAGCACTGAAACGAGTTTGCTAGAGTTTATCAATGCAAATGAGCAGCAATGATGACGGGCAGAAGACAAAAGACAGATAGACAAACAGACAGACAGACAGCCAAACAGACAGTCAGTCAGTCAGGAAAAGAGAAAATGCATGGCAATGGCATGCTTAGGAAGCTGGGGAATTCCGTTTGTATGTGTTTAAGTAAGCACTTTGGTAAATTTTTAATTCGATCTTTTTTGGTTTCGCATTTTATGAGCTGCATTCAAAACGAATTTACTGCTGATGACGTTGTTGCTGCTGCTGACGTTGACAGAAGAAATCATGGCTCAGTTAGTTTTTCGCATTACACATCTACACACACACACAGTCTCACACATGAACATTCCTTTTCCTATTCGTACTCGTCTCTGTTGCTGCAAAATTTAGCACAGATTTAAGCTGAACGACTTACAATTGCTTTAGATTGAAGCTTTATGTCAGACATATTCATACCATTGAGAATTAACGCTACAATTTTAATTAAAAATTACTCATACGCACCGTTGACCATGCAGATGGAGAATTGAGCTGAGGAGTTAAAAATGTGAAATTTATTCGGAAATTGAACTTTAAAATTGCACAAAATTTAAATGATTTGTATCAAAATGAAATGATTTTGCATTTGATAGACGTCATACCAATAGTAAGGCAATCATAATCTGGAGTTAATCGGCTTAAGAATTCATGTATCGCATCCTAGGTGCAAAAAGGCACTACTCAAAAAGGTTGAAATGTCAAAAGATAGAATAAGTCTTTTTTTATGAGTTACTTTTGTGAACAAATTTGAGTTAAAATAAGTGTCTTAAGCTTAAAGGAAGTTCAAGAGGAAAACAAATTTTTTAATGTCGAGATATGGAGTACTTTTACTTGTAAATATTTGTACTACAACTTGTACTTGTACTAGTACTTTTACTTTTACTTTTACTTTTTCCTGTTCTTGTTTTTGTACCTGTTCCTGAAACTGTACTAGTACTTGTACTGAAACTTGTACTTGTGCTTATAATTGTACTTGTACTTGCACTTGTACTTGTACTTGTACCTGTACTTGTAATAGTACTTGTAGTTGTACTTGTAGTTGAACTTTTACACGTACTTATTCTTGCACTTATATTTGTACTGATACTAGTCCTTGTTTGTGTACTTGAACTTGTGCTAGTACATATATTTATAGTTGAACTTGTACTGGTATTTGAACTTGAACTTGAACTTTTTAGCATTGTACTAGTTCTTGTTTTTTGTTTATTTGTTTTTGTACCTTCAGTCTGTAACTGAAATTGTACTAGTATTGGTACTTGTTCTTATACTTGTACATGTACTTTTACATGTAATTGTAATTGTACTAGTAATTAAACTTGTTCTTCTACTTGTACTTGTACTTGTTCTTGTATTTTAACTTTTACCTGATCTTGAGCTTGTACTTGAACTTGTACAACTACTTGCTCTTGTTCTTGTACTTTTTCTTGTTTTTGTACCTGTAACAAAAATTGTACTTGTACTGGTACTTGTCACAGTTCTAGTTCTAGTACTAGGTACTTGTTCTTGTACTTGTGCTCGTTCTTTTACTTGTACTTGTACTTGAACTTTTGCTCGTATTTATTCTTTTACTTGTACTTGTACTTGTACTAGCACTTTTACTTTTTCTTATACTTGTTTTTTAACCTGTAGCTGAAATTGAACTAGTACTTATACTGGAACTTGTACTTGCACTAGTACTTGCACTAGTACTTGTACTTGTACCTGTACTTGTAAAATTACTTGTAATTGTACTTGAACTTTAACGTGTACGTATTTTTGAAATTATAATTGTACTTATACTTGTAGTTATTCCTGTACTTGAACTGGTATTTGTACTTGAACTTTAACTTGATCTTGTTCTTGTACTAGTATTTGCATTGTACTTGTCCTTGTATTTTTCTTTTGCTTGTTTTTGTACCAGTAACTGAGATTTTACTAGTACTAGTACTTGTTTTTAGAGTACTTGAACTTGTACTTGTACTTGCAATTATACTTGTTCTAGGACTTGTTCTTACACTAGTTCTCACACTTATGCCTGTACTTGTACTTGTACTTGTACCTTTTCTTGTACCTGTTTTTATACCTGTACCAGAAATTGTACATATACTTGTACTGATACTTGTCCTTGTACTAATGTTAGTACTAGCACTTGTACTTATAATTGTTCTTGTACTTGTAATTGTACTTGTACTTGTACTTGCACTTGTACTTGGACTTCAACTTGAACTTGAAATTGAACTTTTACTCGTACTTGTTCTTATACTTGAACTTGTACTTGAACTTTTAGTCGTACTTATTATTTTACTTTTACTTTACTAGTACTTGCAATTATACTTATAATTCTACTTGTTCTAGTTCTATTACTTACTTTTGTACTTGTACTAGTTTTTGTACTTGAACTTGTATTTTGCTTGTACTCGAAAAAATACTTTTACTTGTGCCCGTTAAAGTACTTGTTCTTTTACTTACACTTAGACTTAGACTTCGACTTAGACTTAGACTTAGACTTAGACTTAGACTTAGACTTAGACTTAGACGTAGACTTAGACTTAGACTTAGACTTAGACTTAGACTTAGACTTAGACTTAGACTTAGACTTAGACTTAGACTTAGACTTAGACTTAGACTTAGACTTAGACTTAGACTTAGACTTAGACTTAGACTTAGACTTAGACTTAGACTTAGACTTAGACTTAGACTTAGACTTAGACTTAGACTTAGACTTAGACTTAGACTTAGACTTAGACTTAGACTTAGACTTAGACTTAGACTTAGACTTAGACTTAGACTTAGACTTAGACTTAGACTTAGACTTAGACTTAGACTTAGACTTAGACTTAGACTTAGACTTAGACTTAGACTTAGACTTAGACTTAGACTTAGACTTAGACTTAGACTTAGACTTAGACTTAGACTTAGACTTAGACTTAGACTTAGACTTAGACTTAGACTTAGACTTAGACTTAGACTTAGACTTAGACTTAGACTTAGACTTAGACTTAGACTTAGACTTAGACTTAGACTTAGACTTAGACTTAGACTTAGACTTAGACTTAGACTTAGACTTAGACTTAGACTTAGACTTAGACTTAGACTTAGACTTAGACTTAGACTTAGACTTAGACTTAGACTTAGACTTAGACTTAGACTTCGACTTAGACTTAGACTTAGACTTAGACTTAGACTTAGACTTAGACTTAGACTTAGACTTAGACTTAGACTTAGACTTAGACTTAGACTTAGACTTAGACTTAGACTTAGACTTAGACTTAGACTTAGACTTAGACTTAGACTTAGACTTAGACTTAGACTTAGACTTAGACTTAGACTTAGACTTAGACTTAGACTTAGACTTAGACTTAGACTTAGACTTAGACTTAGACTTAGACTTAGACTTAGACTTAGACTTAGACTTAGACTTAGACTTAGACTTAGACTTAGACTTAGACTTAGACTTAGACTTAGACTTAGACTTAGACTTAGACTTAGACTTAGACTTAGACTTAGACTTAGACTTAGACTTAGACTTAGACTTAGACTTAGACTTAGACTTAGACTTAGACTTAGACTTAGACTTAGACTTAGACTTAGACTTAGACTTAGACTTAGACTTAGACTTAGACTTAGACTTAGACTTAGACTTAGACTTAGACTTAGACTTAGACTTAGACTTAGACTTAGACTTAGACTTAGACTTAGACTTAGACTTAGACTTAGACTTAGACTTAGACTTAGACTTAGACTTAGACTTAGACTTAGACTTAGACTTAGACTTAGACTTAGACTTAGACTTAGACTTAGACTTAGACTTAGACTTAGACTTAGACTTAGACTTAGACTTAGACTTAGACTTAGACTTAGACTTAGACTTAGACTTAGACTTAGACTTAGACTTAGACTTAGACTTAGACTTAGACTTAGACTTAGACTTAGACTTAGACTTAGACTTAGACTTAGACTTAGACTTAGACTTAGACTTAGACTTAGACTTAGACTTAGACTTAGACTTAGACTTAGACTTAGACTTAGACTTAGACTTAGACTTAGACTTAGACTTAGACTTAGACTTAGACTTAGACTTAGACTTAGACTTAGACTTAGACTTAGACTTAGACTTAGACTTAGACTTAGACTTAGACTTAGACTTAGACTTAGACTTAGACTTAGACTTAGACTTAGACTAAGACTTAGACTTAGACTTAGACTTAGACTTAGACTTAGACTTAGACTTAGACTTAGACTTAGACTTAGACTTAGACTTAGACTTAGACTTAGACTTAGACTTAGACTTAGACTTAGACTTAGACTTAGACTTAGACTTAGACTTAGACTTAGACTTAGACTTAGACTTAGACTTAGACTTAGACTTAGACTTAGACTTAGACTTAGACTTAGACTTAGACTTAGACTTAGACTTAGACTTAGACTTAGACTTTTATTTGTGATTAAAAAATAAATTTTCATTATTATTATGTGATTAGCATGTTGAAAATGATTCAATAGTTATCTAATAAAAAATCTGAATCTGCAATCTATATAAAATCATTGAAACTTCAACAGAAATATCATGAATCCTACTGTAGTCGCAATGCGAATTTAACCGCAAATAATTTTATTTTTCTTTTTATTCCTAGATTTCAACTTTTAACTTTCTTAAGCTAATTGTATACTTTCTAAACTTTCTACGTCTATGAAAACAATTTTTAGCTTAGCAAGCTTTATGTCGGCTGAGTGTTTTTTATTTTCAACATCTTCAATTCTCAGTTGAGTTTATATTGATTTTAAGCTTAAACTAAGTAGTTCAATGCTTGACTTACTTGACAGCTTTAGAACTATTTTCAAATCTCATTAATAGCCAAAGATGAAAGAAGTAAAATCACTGCAGCTGCAATTTTTTCAAAAGCAAATCCTTTTAATTGCAGGTGATTTGCTTGTGCTATTGCATCCGCAAGTGACTGCAACAGCTGCTAAGTAGTGAGAACAAAAACAACACCCATTCTTGTCATAGCCACTGTCACAACCTGCTTCAGGTTGCACTCAAATGTCAGCCGCTTTTCAATGGCATTTATTACAGCAGCTGCTGCAGGCTTTGAGAGCGAGGGCAACAAAAAAATATATATAAAAAAATATTATAAAAAACCCAACAGCATCCGAGAAAATGTCAACAAAATTAAGAGTGAACATTTTTACCACAGCTGCTGATTGCATCAAAGATGGTGGCAATAAGAATGGAGAAGAGTGAGGCAGTGGAAAAAATTGTGGTTCATGTTGAGTGAGTGCAGCCGTGTTTATTAAAACAACAACAAAGTGTAAAAAACGAACTTGTTAATTTGCATTTAGAGCAAGGACTTTACTGTGTTTTTTTTTTTATTATTTCTTTTCATTATTTCATTTTATTTCTAGTTTAGTTTAGTTTTTTTTTTTTGCATCATTTTTTAGCCCTTCTTAGATCTTGACGTTGGTGTTGCTCTAGAATAACAGTTAAAATAACAGAACTGATAGAAAAAGTTAGCCAACCAAAATAACTGTGTTAATTAGCAGCATTTTGCAGAGATAACACAAAAATTTAAATATTGCTAAGATAACAAAAAAATATTTGAAGAACAATTATAGTATGGTGGCATGTATTTAGGCGAAATTGTTCTAGCATTGGAATAACTTTTAACGTTGATTTCTGACGTTGCATTTGAATGCGCTTTTTGAGCTTGAATCAAAACGCAACATAAATTGCAAAATAAATAAAACTTATTTTCTGTTTGTTGGTTTTTCTTCAAAATTGTTGCAGCTTTAAATAAAAATTAATTAACAATCAAGAATCATCATTTTTTTATTGACAGAAAATGACAGAAAAATTTTATTTATTCTTGCGTTATACTGAAAGTTGTAAGCTTATTATTATAATGTTATCATGTGGAAGAGAGAAAAATTAAATTTTGATTTAAAGTTATTTTATATCAAACCCAATTTTGCACCAAATCAAGTGTTTTTTTCCATCGAACCCAATTTTGGAGCAAAGAAACTCAATGAATCTCCCGACGAGTCATTCATCATCATAAAAAAACACAGTTACTCAAATTTTAGAAATAATGGAACAGTGAGAAAAAATAAGACGTTCTTGCCGCTCAAAGCTGTTGATGTAAAAAAAAACCAGAATTTTACTAAGAATTTTTTTACCCCAAATGTAACAATATATACTAAAAAATATATACTAAAAAAAATACAAATTTGTTGTTGTTATGAGTACTCTAAACAATTCAGGAAAAGTCAGGGATGACAGAAAAAAGCCAGAAATTATACACCATTACAATGCTACCAAAGCAGGGCTGATGCACTGGACCAGCTAGTAGAAATGTATACTTGCAAACGCCAAACAAAGCGCTGGCCAGTTGCCTTATTTTCAAACATGTTGGATGATTCGGCTTATAACGCCTATGCTGTATGGACCAAATTAAACCCAGAATGGAATAGTAACAAAAATTTTAAACGCAGACTTTTTTTAGTCGACTTGGCTAACGTGCTGATAACGCCCCACATTGCGCGTCGCAAAAGAATGCCTTATGGCCCTTCGGCAAAAAAGATAGTGGAGACGATTCAGCAACAGAATACTTCAGACAGTCCAGGGCCATCTAAAACAATTAAAACCGCTGTTCTTGGATACTCCTCACGAAAGACACAAAAGTGCTTTTTTTGTCCATAAACTTCCAACTCTAATAAGCATTCAACAAATTGGGAAAAATGCAAAAATATATATGCAAAAAATATACAATTAAGACAATTGTGTGCTTAAGTTGGCAAAAATTAATTTTTTTATCATTTAGTATTAGGTACATGAATAATTAATATAAAATAATGAAATAAATTTTAATTTTATAATTTATTGAATTATATTTTCTATTGGGTCTTTTTGACCCACAAATTGTTTATGAAGGTGAGAGCTTCAATTCGTGCAGAAGGGTTAAAAAATTACCTTTTCAATCAAAAGCAGACATGTCCACTGTATATTTTCAATCAAAACCAGATAAGTCCAAGCAAGTTTTCATTTGTGTAGTTTCCATTCAAATTTTAAAAACTTTTTTTATGTCAAAACGTTGCTATGAGTAATAAATTTAACATTTTAGCGGATTTTTAGCGATATGCGTTCTTAAAAAAAAAAAAACTAAAATCAAAAACAGTTTTTTTACTAAATAGGACCTTCAGAAGATACAAAATTGCTTCAGCGGATTTGCTTTGATTTGAAAAAAAAGTATTCAGAAATCATTTTAATTATTTCTTCTAACTTTTGATTAATTTCTAACTTTCAAAATCAGACAAGTCCACATTTGAAATTGAAAATACAATTTTTTTTTGCACTATGAGACCATTTTTTTTCGCATAATATATTTATTCCTTGCAGCATAATTATGCATTATTGTTTTTTTTATAAAAAATTTCTGTCAATATTAAGACTTTTTTCGATTTTCCAACAATTTATTCTGTGAAACTTATCTGGTTTTTAATGTAAACTCCTCAATTATAGTATGTGATAAATTAAGTTTTTGTTGAAAAAATCTAAATCTACTGTAATAAACATGGTTTTTTTTGGGTAAAAACACCAGCAAATCGAAAGTTTTTTTGTTCTCATATCGTTGCAAATTTTTCTAAGAACCTACTGACAGATGTTATCTCCACAGACTTGGCTCAAGAGTTTGACAAAGTTAAACATGAAACTTTACTCTCTAAGCTTTTTTCTATTGGTTTTAACTCAATCTTCATGCTTGCATAAGATATTGGGAGGAATTAATAAAAACTGAGTGAACGAGTGGAGTGGAGTGCTTGAGTGTACGTTTTGAGGTTGCGATGTTAGTTGAGTAGAGTGTGAAATCCGTATTAAATAAACTCCACTTCACTCGCAGGGCAAAAAAACATCGCTTGAGGGTTCACTCATGACAGTAGCTTTGTTTAACGAGTGAAATAAGGCGTTTTCGTTTATTTCATGAAAGCAGAACAAAGACTGTCACAAATGACAGCTGAGACATTTGATGCACGGATAATTTTTTTTGATAATTCAGAGAGTTCTGAAAGAACACAGAGTAGAGATATTTTGAAATGTATTTAGTGTGGTCTCATCTGCTCTTACCTAAAGTTGTGACCGACGATTCCCCTTTCAATTGAAAAGCATTTAACATAAATATGTTTTTTTATAAATCAGAAAAATTTGTCAAGTTTACAAATATGTCCAGATTTATGTAACTGCTTGACAGGCACATAGGTATGTGTCAAGCTACACTTCAATGAAAATAAAATGGAAAGCTCAAGTGGTAGTGATAATTAATTAAGAATTAATTTCAGATGTCGAAGAACTTTTGACCAACGGATAAATAAGGATTTAATCTGGAAAAATTCCGAGTTGCAAAAGCTTCAGCGGAACATATATTACTTACAATTAGGGATGACAAGAGCATCCACAGGTATAAAACAAAGTTTTATAAATGTCAAAATTTTATAATAATCAATCAATGAATAATCAATCAACTGCAACGAGTTTGAAGAATTGTCACCTGCCAATTTTTATAAAATTTTGTGCATTCCATCTTCGTCTTTTTCATCGGAATCAAATAAAATATACAGCAAAGAGGCTATTTATTTGAAATTAAAACAAGTATTTAAAAAGTTTTTAATGCAAAATAAATGGCAAATATGAAATTTGTATAAATTGAACAAAAATGAGGTAGCTAAATAGCACACTCAACTTTTGTTGAGTGCTCTCAGTTTTTATTAATATGAAATAAACAAAAACTGAGTGTACTGGAGTGTGCGATGTTTATTCTGAGGGAACACTCAACGTCAAAAAAAAACATGAGTGGAGTGGAGTTGAGTTATTTTTATTAATATGCTTTATTCATACCGATCAGAGTAAAGTCGAGTGAAGCTGAGTTCACTCCACTCCACTCTTTTTATTAATTTGTCCCATTATCTTGCATAAGATATTATCTATTATCTAAAAAAGAAATTTAAGGGGGATAAATCGGGCTTATGGGGCTTACTAATTGAATATGACCTCAAAAGTAAAAATATTCTAAGAAGACATTGTAGTGCTTGTAAAGCCCTTTTCAACGACATATAATTTTTTAAGATCTGACATGCAATGCTTAAGTTATGCTAAAAAACAATTTTGGCTGTTTTTCCGGTGGTCCAAAAAAAAATTGTTTGTTTTCGGAATCCTCTCAAGGTCAACTTTAAAATAGGAGGTGGTTTTTTCAAACTTTTTTTTTTTGTATGGAGGCCGACCCACTCTAATGTACACGTCAGTAATGGTGATGTTTACCAGCTTATCTGTTTTGCTATTCCCTTCTACATTCCAAGGACACAGCAGAGAGTGACATTAGGAATATAACAGACACTGTTCAGGACTTGTTTACAATTTAGTACCATTCGGGCTGTTGTCGTTTTGCTTTCCACCGCTTTGATGGCCTCTTGGCTTTCCGCAAAAAGTACTATCCTTGTGGGGGTAAAATTTTTTCTGTTACTAACCTGTGCTGTTTTTTCAATCGCATAGATTTCTGTCCTGCTCTGATCTCCATTTTGAAGCCATCAGTGTAAAATTGGAGATTACTATAAAGTTCTACATGTATAGTCGTATCCTGCCATTCTTGCCTGCTGGGGATGAATGTGGTGTATTTTGTACCGAATGCTAACCTAGGAATGATGTAGTTGGTTGTTCCTTTTGATTTCTCAGTTTCACAGAGATTCAGAATAGATCCATGTCCAAAAATTTTGTTTTTCTAGGCTTGTGACTCACTTAGACGAATCGCGCTATTGGTTGCCTAACACTAAATGAACTCTTCTATGGAAGGAAGATGTAACAACATTACTAGACTCGACTGCGGCGTAGATCTCATGGCTTCTTATAATTTTGTTCCTTTAAGTATAAAAGTGGAAAAAATTAAATAAGTTAGTAAAATATATCTTACTAGCAGGCCACAGTCGTCCGAGGCTTCGCCACGGACATTTTCTCTTTATCAATAATACCTTTGCATATTTGAAAAATTTCAATAATAAAAAACGTTAAAATATTAGCATATTATTTGTATTTGGAAGCAAATTATATTAAATAGTTTAACTATAATAAAGTGAAGATATTTCCATTTTAATTATTTAATACTTCAGTATTAACAAAGTTTTTTGATTCATTGGCATTACCAGGAATAAGAAAAATCTGATTATCTGCTGTACCGACTCGTTTACCATAATCTACTTCTACGTTTTTCAAAGTTTTGTATTAAATATTTATTATACTCCATCCGCAAAGCGTAGCGGGCACAATAATTTTGTCACGAAATTTTTTTCACGACCATGAGTCGATTAAGCCATGTTCGTCTGTCTATCTGCTCATTAGTTTGTCCACACGATTACAGCCGTGTCTTTATTGCAAATCTCTTTAAAGTCCATAATGAAATAATTTTCATGATTTGAGATTTGTCATACAGTGGTGCTCCAGTTTAACGAAAGATATAAAGTCCAAGGTCGTTCGGTAAATCGAAAAGTTCATTAAATCGGTAATACTATTTTCGAGTTTTTTTACCATATAACAAAGATAATAAATTTGTCAACTTGAAACAAATATCCTTACATTTTTTGTTTCAACTATGCACTCCAATAATGTTGAATTTTTGAACTTGTTTTAGGTATTATTAATTATTATTATTAAATGTTTAGAAAGCTGCTGGTTAAAATCTGTTCACACTCCAAATGAAAAATCCAAGATTATGTCAATACATTCCTATAATGTTTTTTAAAAAGGAAACCCTACAATATGTATATTAACCCGAGGGGACTATTTGAGAATTAGATAAGTAAATACATATTAATGTTATAACAAATTCAAAAACAAACGAAGCGAGCTCAGAGAAGCAAATGTTGTTAAATAGAATACCTACAATTTCAAATGTTCGGAATATAGAGTCAACAACATTAAATAAGTGTTCCTTATATTGGGAGTTTGTTAAATCGGTGTTCGCTAAATTGGAGCACCACTATAATGCTTAAATTTGAAACATATACCCTGCAGTTGAAATTCAACAAAATTTTGTGAATACTTCCATAGAAAGTGATGTCACGAAAATATCAAAACCTTCATAATTTATACAAAAATTAATGTGTTTAATTGAAAGATCATACATAAGTCTTGTTTTCTTGATAAATAAAACGTAATCTGAGTTTGAAATATGAAAAGTTGGAAAAAATATAACCTAAATAAATCCGAATAAGCTTCAACCTGAGTATTTTGACTTCGGGCAAGTCGAAGATAATTTTTTAATGGTTTTATTTTTTATTTGTCTTTTATTCATCATTAAAGTGATGAATTAAAGTAAATTTCTATGTATATATTCCTAACTTTATATTCCATAAAGTTTTTAAAAAAGCTTTTGTACTTCAAATATTCATCTTAAGAAGTGCTCAAACATGCTAGTATAGTAGACATTTCATCCAATATCCCAGCAAAATTTTTCGTTGGGTCTTGTTTTTTAATCGATTCTAAAATGCATAACATAAATGCTAATGCAAGAACTTAAATTTAATCCGTAATAAATTCACGGCAATGCATTCACATCAACTTGAAAGTTGTTATTCAAGTATTAATTTCGTGAAATCAATTATAAACTAACCGTTTTAAGCGCTTAATCTTTTCAAGTGACAGCGCTTTCGATTACCTCTAATGACATGGATATATAAAAATAATGGGTTCAGTAAGTGAGAGGGTAAGCGATGAATGAAATTTTCTGGATTACTTTTTCGATTATATGTAAGCGAAGATTTTGCTGGGATGTTCTCCAGCAATACATTTCTTCAGAGCTTTTTATAAAAACGTCCTCGTGTCATAAATGTAAGGTTAAAAAATATACTTTATAATTTTGTGATTACTAAGTTCTGAGACTATACATCGACAAACAAACCTTATTTGCAGCTCTTAACCTGCTAGAACATAATTTTTAATACTAATATGTTTTTGAGTCCTGTTACATAAAACAATTTAAAAGCTCAATTTATTACTTACTTCAAAATTTCTAAAAAAATTTAAAAAGGATTAAAATTCATTACATTTTTTATTTAAATTCAATAAATGGCGTTTTATAACAATTTTATGGCGTTCTGATGTTTTTTTATTACTTACTTCAAAATTTCTAAAAAAAAAAAAAATTAATTAAAATTCATAACATTTTTTATTTAAATTGAAGAAATGGCGTTTTATAACAATTTTTTGGCGTTCTGATGTTTTTTTAATCTATTTTGAAAATGTCTATTTAAAACTCTAAGATGGTTTCCTAACTCCTTTAATTTACTAAAATACATAATTATTATTCTGTTCAAATCAACTAACAAAAACTGTCAAAAATACACTTTTTAAGAAAAAACTATTCTAATTTTCATGACTCTTGGCCTTGTTCTCCCAGGGCAAGTTTGCTTTGGGAATTATGTAGATAATGACTATGAAACAAATTTCTGATATCAATTTGGTATCACTGTGATATTGTGATATTTATGGTCAAGAATAAGGCAGTCAAATGTTACAGACCTCAGTCTTGTCTATTTAAGTCGAAGCTAAAATGTCGAAATGTATAAAGAGTACTATAAAGAAATTTATAAAAATTAGGAAAAAAGTTTTTTAAATTAATTTTAATATTTTTTTCTAATTTTCACTTAACTTTTATATAGAAGACGTGGATTGATCTCGAAAAAATATTTAAATTGATAGTTATTCAGGGTCACTGAGGGAAAATTTGTTGACGTTTTACTTCCCGGTCCTATTTTTTCCTCAATTATGCAAAATTATTCAAAATGGATCTTTTGGGATAACTCACTATTGCTAGCCAAAATTTTGCGTAAACAAAACATTTTTGAAAAATTCCTTGATTGCGGAAAATTTTTCAGTTTTGTATAAGTTACCAATTTATCTTTCAAATGATATCTAATATATTACTATCGATGAGATTAATTTTGTATATTGTTACCGACTTTTATAAATAATACAATGAATTAAAATATTTATGTTTACTCATTTGCACTTTAACAAAATAATCATAACAGTAAACTATTATTTAAAAGAATTATATTAATTTCGTAGTACTTTTTAAGCATTGCTTTTATGAGGTTAAGTATAACCTTCTAAAAGGGCTTACTTAACAATTTAGTTTTGGTCCCGGGTGCCAGCAACCCTAGCTACGCCACTGCCTCACTCCAATTGCAGTCGTGAAAGCAAATAATTACATGCATAATTTACCAACAATTTTCTCTTTGAGTTGCTGCTCTTGCTCTCTTAGCGCGGAGCATCGCTCTTGCATTTTCTGTTAAACTTGTCAAACTTGTTTTACGTCGAGGTATTTATTTGTAGCTGTATTTGTAGTTTAAGGGAAATACGAACACTTAATTTTTCAAACTTTTAATTTATCTTTAATCTATACAAAATATGCTTTCACACTTGTGGATGCACATTTTGAAATATTAAAATATCTTTCTTTCTCTAGTGTAAATTAAAAATTTGGAGAACTACAATAAAAATATGTGTAAAAAATTGTATGCGGCGAAACAAATATGCACACATTGGTTTGCAGCTCATCATTCCACAGCAACAACTACACAGCAAGCTTTATTTAACTTGTATTCCCATTCAGCGTTGCCAGAATGTGAAAAATTTACCAAAACTGGTAAATTTTTTTTTCGATGTGAAAATGTGAAATTAAGTTTCATTTTGGTAAAATTTTGTGAAAATTTCCCAAAAGCTTAAGGGCGAAGTAAGGGTTTCAGCGTAAAAAACACTTTTTTTGTGGATTTTTTAAGAGTATGGATTGAGCAAATTTATTAAAATCTTTTGTTCATTATTGAGTGTACTTTTAACAATACTCTTTTTCTTCCGGAAATATTGAAACACAAGCTGGTGACAGAGCTTTTCCCAGAGCGTCTTGGAAAAATAGCAATTTGCGGTGTCACTATGTCTCGGTCGGAAATTACCTGAAATCAAAAACCATTAAAATTTAGTCAACGTTGGAGGAAAGTATTTTATATGTAGAATATGTGTACCAAGTTTGAAATGAATCGGTCAAGTAATTTCTAAAAGACTTGCAGTGAACACGGACTTTGAAAACACAACTTTTGGGAAAACTGCTTTAAAGTTTTGTACACGTACGTTTGTACGTTCGAGGTACACTTACTTAAAAATTTGTACCTCCGTTAGTTTTACTCGGATTGACTTCAAATTTGGACACAATATTCTAGAGATGTTGAGCATTCATATAAAAAATGGTTAAAAACCTTACCGCCCTTAAATGATCGTCTCTTTTTTTTTATCTATATATAAATAGGCGTAGGGAAAATAGTAAAAAACCATTTTCTCACGTGTTTCTAGCCGATTTTGATTAATTTCTTTTAAATGAATCAAAAAGCGGAGAACGAGTGCACCGACTATTTTTTAAAAAAATTTTTTGCCAAATTTTTATGAAGAAAATTTGTTTTTCACATTAATTTTGTATCGAGAGAATTAAAGTGAAAATTTCGGCCACTATCGAACTCCAATTAGTTTTAAAAACGTATTAAAATTATTGGCCTTCATCATATTGAAAAGAACATTTTTAAATTTGTACTATCGTAATACTTCATAATTTGATTACATTTTAGGGTTATTTTAGGGTTAGGATTACAGTCGCGGTTACGTGCCATGCACAAAAACAAGATTCAGATTCTTCAAACAGTGACACTGAAAACAGGTATTTAAAATATAAAAATGGGGTAGTACCAAAGACCGTAAAACTCAAACTCAATATTACTCGTTTTCTTCAATATCATCGCAACAAAAATAAAGCGCTTTTCAGAAGTTGAATTTTAAGTTCCAAACACTGTTAAGAAAAATCATTGGAAATTTCTCGTTTAACCATTATATCTGCTACATGTTTAAAAATATTTGAAACCTGAATACATGAATACTAATTAGTTGTGTTCGATGACAAATACTCAGTGCCAAAAGCAAACAAATTAAGAAATAAGCCAGAAAAATTACTAGTTTTCATTTAACTGTTGAAATAGGTAAGCAAAGAACCTATTTAATGCTCTTTCAATTTTTCGAATTTTTCAACAAGAACCAAAATACTTGATTTATTTAAATGTTACTCTTACTTACACCACAAAAAATCTAAGCGTACAAAAGAGATGAAGGCATAACTTAGAGCAGCTTCAAAAAACAAAGAGCAATATCAAGTAAGAGGAGGTAAAAAGACAAAAATGTCCTCAATGAACAGTTTTTACTGATCTGTAATAAGGAATCTAAATCTAGAGGAGTCATCAAACACAGCTTTTGTTATTACAATTTAATTGGATGAAACATATGTCAAAAAAGTAAAAATATTTCGTTTTTTGATTGATCACACATATTTGATATTTTTTTTGTGGATGTGAAATTTTTTTCTTAAATGTGAAATATTTTTGGGAATTTTGGTAAAAGAAAATTTTAGGCTGTGGCAACCCTGTTCCCATTACGTTAAAGAGCGCCAACTGCTTTTGGTTACTCTTCGAATGAGTGTGGAGAGCAAGATCAATAAACTTTAAAGAGAAGGGTTGATAGCAACATGTAGTTGAAACTCTCGTAACACAAACGCGTGAAAAGCAAACGACCAAGCAATGCTTAGCATAGGTGGTAATTTCCTAAAAAACTTAACAACTTAATTAAATATATTTATTGTTAAATTTTCTTAAATAAACCCCACCTATGGCATTCTGTAGCACAAATATGATATTTTAAAATTTTTTTCATAAAAATCGGTCCAGTAGTTTTGGAGTCATTGACGTACTTAATATTTCCACTTCAATTTTATATAATAGTATAGATATAGATTTGGACAGTGATAATCAAGGTTCATTTGTATAAGGTTGCGTGCATTTTTTGACGCTTTTTTATTTTATGTAAGCAAAAATATTTTGACGTTTGCAAAGTAGGGTTTTGTGCTACTCGAAAAAACAAGTATTTCTCAGGCTTTTGTGTAGTTTTTTGTTATATTATGTACAAACTCAGTCAAGATGTGTTAAAATTTGGTGCAATTCAAGTTTCAACCCAGAAAATATTTATTTGATCTGTCTTTCTTGATTTTCTTAACTCATATTTTGTTTCATTAAACCTTTTTTATGGTATAACACTGAAATCCTTCAATCAAAGTTAATATTATGGGTAGATCAAACTCAATGGCTAAATTCTATCAGGACGTTCGAATTTACAGATAAAAAATAGGAGTAATAAAAGTACTTAACAGAAATAGTATTTAATTTACCAAATAGTACTACAAAAAACTACCAAAATATTATTATTATTATTATTATTATTATTATTATTATTATTATTATTATTATTATTATTATTATTATTATTATTATTATTATTATTATTATTATTATTATTATTATTATTACTATTATTATTATTATTATTATTATTATTATTATTATTATTATTATTATTATTATTATTATTATTATTATTATTATTATTATTATTATTATTATTATTATTATTATTATTATTATTATTATTATTATTATTATTATTATTATTATTATTATTATTATTATTATTATTATTATTATTATTATTATTATTATTATTATTATTATTATTATTATTATTATTATTATTATTATTATTATTATTATTATTATTATTATTATTATTATTATTATTATTATTATTATTATTAGTATTATTATTATTATTATTATTATTATTATTATTATTATTATTATTATTATTATTATTATTATTATTATTATTATTATTACTATTATTATTATTATTATTATTATTATTATAATTATTATTATTATTATTATTATTATTATTATTATTATTATTATTATTATTATTATTATTATTATTATTATTATTATTATTTTTATTATTATTATTATAATTATTATTATTATTATTATTATTATTATTATTATTATTATTATTATTATTATTATAATTTCTATAACATAATTCCGTAAAATGTGAGTGCTTGATTTTTTTTTCAAAATTTCATAGCATATTTTAGGCATTTTTTTTTTGTGAATTATTGAAACTTTAAAAACTTTTTATATATTTTTTGCGTAGAAATTTTCAATTACAAAAAATGTTCAAACTTGTTTTTTCATAACTACTTAAGTTTCTGTTTTTACTATAAATTATATTATAAATATTTGGAATAAAACTTGTTATTTGCACAATTTAAAATTGAATATGTGACCAAGGCTGAATATATCATATTCAAAAATATATCATATTTTTTCTTTATTAAAACCGAGGCCATCATTTTTGACGGGAGAGAACTAGTAGTATTATATTCAGGTAACCGTGTGAGTTCTTTGCTCAATTGACTACGCTCTATTGCTCTTAATTTGAAATAAAGGTGCCGAAATGAGCAAACGTAAAGAATGTAGGCAACTTTACATAAATGATCCTTGAGTGAAAATATCATTTTTTATTTTCTTCTGGAATCGTTTTTTTTTTTTTTGTTTTTGGGTTCCTTTTCTGCATGAGCCATATGGCAATTGACATATTTTGATAAGCAATTCCGAAATTTTTAGATTGGTCATATTCATTTTTTACTAACAATCCATATGTGGCATGCATTGGATACAAACAATCCAAAAATTTCTTATATTTTACTCATGTGGAAATATTAATTTTTTGATAAATTATCCCAAAATCACATACATTATGCACAAATGGGCGTGTTACTTTATCGATAAACAATCACATTAGGGCTTAATATCAATAATTGTATGGCTTAGCTCAGAATCACTCTCTAAATTAATTGGTTTGGGATTGTTTTCAGCTCAAGCTTATCTCCGTGTAGACTGAAACATGTTGAACTTTTTCTTGTTGTTGATGATCCAAGGTTTCTAAATTAGGTACACGTCTAAGTTACCCTGGGCATGCACAGCATTGAGTAGTCGGTCGCTGCTTTGCAGTGATGCAGGTTGATTTACATCACTCGCAGCATCCTCTTTCAGCTATTGTAAGTCCAGCCTCTTCACCTTAATGCTTCCGAGGCCAAATTGTAGCATTGTTAATCTCTTTAAAATTTATCTCAGTTAATCTTATTGCTAAAAATATTTATCATATGTACTTGTTACACTCTAAACCTGAAAAGTTAAGGTATATTAACTTTGTGCAAAAGTTTGTAACGCATGGAAAGAAGCGAGTCCGGTATAGAAAAGTATATATATTCTTGATCAGCGTCACCACGTGAGTCGAGCTATCCATGTCTGTCCGTCCGTCCGTCCGTCCGTCTGTCCGTCTGTGTGTTATCCGTACACACAGGATAAGAAGAAGGAGTTAAGATAACTGAATGAAACTTGGTACACATGGTCACATGGACCCAAGGATCTGCCCACTGCCACGCCTACCTCCCATACAACGCAAATATTAAAAACTGCATAAGTAAGCTCATAACTAACCTACAACAATAAAATTTGGTGTGTATGTGTTTTTGTATCAACACATGTCTTCGAAAAATGGGTCCGCCATCCGCGCCCACCTTCCGTACAACCCAAAACTTGAAAACGGAATAAATAAACCTCTGTTCAACCTATAGATACAAAATTTGGCACGTGTGTTTCTTATGACAAAACAAAGACGGTATAGAAAAATGGACATTATCCGCCCACGGACACGCCTACCTCCAATATAACGCAAAAATTGAAAACTGCATAACTCAGCTCATAATTAACCTAAAATAATAAAATTTGGTGTGTAAATGTTCTGTATTAACACAAAAATTTCTTCGATGGGTCTCATCCGATCACGGTCACGCCCACCTCCCATACAACCCAAAAATTAAAAACGCTATAAATAAGCCTCTGTTTAACCTAAAGAGCTAAAATTAAGTACGTATGTTTTTTATAACAAAAGAAAAATGGTTTTGAAAAATGGACATCATCCGCCCACGGACACGCCTACCTCCCATATAACTCGAAAATTAAAAACTGCATAACTCAGCTCACAATAAGCCTACAACAATAAAATTTGATATGTATGTGTTTTATATCAACACAAAGATGTCTTCGAACAATGGATGTCAGCCGCTCACGGACACGCCTCACTCCCATATAAACCAAAAATTGAAAACGCAATAAATAAGCCTCTGTTAATATTTGGCACGTATGTTTTTTATGACAACACAATGATGGTTTTCAAAAATGGAAGTCATCCGCCTACGGACACCTCCCATACAACCCAAAAAGTTTAAAACTCAATAAATAAGGTTATGTTTGTCATAGAGAAATTAAATTTGGTATGTATGTATTTTATACCAAAACTAAGGTGTGTTCAATCCGTCCATGAACACGCCCACCTCCAAAACCGAAAACACAATAAAAGCATTAACTGTGAGCTATAGGAATAATACTTGGTATGTGTACATTTTTCATCAACATTAAAATGCATATAAAATACAGGCTTCATCCACCTACGTACACGCCCATTTACAATATTGTTTTTTTTTTTTTTTTGAAAAGTGGGTTTAGGTTATTTCATAGTCGGCCTAGACCGACTATAGACTTTCTTTACTTATTTTTTCACTGTTTATTTTATTTTCTTATTAATTATCATTTTTTATGTTTTATTGATTACTAGTATAGAAGACCGTCATACGACGTTTCCTATTCAAAATAATTAAGTAAGAGACTATAAGAAATTTTTCATTCACTTCAAATGCTGTTCTGTTCCAGTCATCGTCAATGTGTCTTTACTGATAAATATCAAATAAATTTTGTGTGCATACTTTCAGGCTAACAATTTTTTCATATAAAATGCACTGTAATAGCGAAACAGGTTCTGTTTCAGGCTGAACACGTTTTAAAGAGCATAGCAATGACAACTTTAACAGTTTGAGCGATATAGAGCACGGAGCAGGACGCTTGTTTTTATATATTAAGATGATTATATTTATTTTTTTTTTTTAAGATGATTATATTATATTTTTGAGAGCATATCAATATAAGTGTGTGTGTAAAAGTCACACTCGGTTTGATGAAAAAGAAACTAAATGAATATATAACAAAATTAAAATTATGCATTTTTATTAAATTAAGAATGAATTGCTTCTATTGACAAAAAGTAAGCTTAAAATATGCACATATTTTTTATACAACTCATGTCCTAAAGAGTATCGCATGAGAATTTAAAACAATCACACAAAGTGATGGACGAACAAGCTAAGTTTAAATTGTCGAACTGAAAAGATTGAATACGCTATCTGAATGGATTACCAACATCTTGGTTTTGAATTCATGTTCCATGCAGCTGGCTGCTAGATTGTTTGTAAATGATTATTTAGCGTCGATATTCCATGCCAACGCTGTTCTAATCAAACGCTTTCAATTATAAATCCTTTCATGCCAGCATCGCTCGAAGCATGCGGCAGCACATCTTTGATCACACTCTCACACATACATTCAGAGCTGCCCGCTCGTTATTCACACATTTATTTCAGGCAATTTACGATAATTTGCCATAGTTTATAGAGCTTGAAGCAGCGCCTCACACTCAATAGACGCCTACAGCTAATAATTTTCAGGATGCTGTTGATTGTTGTTGCTGCTCGGCTTGCTGGCTGACTGGGTCATGGCTCGTCATGATCATCATTTATGCAAGTTTTATGAAGCTTGTTCGTATGTTTTAGTGTGTGTTTAAATGTATATGTGAGATTATATGATGTTAGTTTTATTGTGATTGTGAAATTTTATACAACGTTTTATTGCTAAAAATGAATTCATTGACTCGTGCATTCATTGTAAATGAATGCAATCAAAATATTGTCATTTTGTTGGATTATGTTATTAATTTGTAATAATAACGAGCAACAAATAACAGCAGCAGCAGCAGAATATTAACGTCATGTATGCTCAGCACGCCTACAGCAAATAACTAGCAGAAATTTTGTGTTATTTTTTTTTTAATTTTAACTGTTATGCTCTGTGAAACTAAAGACTCTATTTTGAGGCTTTTCAACATTAAGCTACGCCTCAAAGTATGCAATTTCAATAATTATTCAATTGCTATAACGGAAAACAAGCCTAAAACGAACAACATGGCGTAAGTTACGTGATTTCAGAACTCAACTGATGCCAAGTTGATCCCGCAGCTGCTGGCTTTGTTGGTTGAACATCAAGGCAATCAATATTTAGTATATTTCTGACTTTATTTTTATTATGCTTTGTGGACTGCGTTTGTCACACACACACACACACACACACACATACATACATAAACAGTAGTTGCTCTCTGTCCTTGCTATGCTTGCAGTCACACTAACACACAGCACAGCATAAAGCCACACAAACATTTGCACTCTACAACGTACACATGTTGTGGTCTGATCACGTGCTTATTTGGGAAATGTTGCTTCTAGCCAAGCATTACAACTAAATAATAATGTTCAAAGGACGACATATTCAGGACGTACTCGTACAATATATTTAAGTGAGCACATGTGGGCGGCATATGGCCGCTTTTGTTTGTTTGTTCGTATTGTGTGTTTGTATGTGTGTTATTGTGAAAATATGAAATTTTCTGTCTCTTCATCAATTTCCGAAATACGGCAATGTTTTGCCCTTTGGTCGTCCATAGCAAATAATTTTCTACATTTACTGCTGTCGAAAGTGCGGGCGGGTAGTTTTCACCAATTGTCAGTAGATCAACGCCCAGTTTTTGGCACTCAATATCACAGAACTCACACATAAGTTAGTTTGAATACGAGTGTAAGTGTGAGTGAGTGAGTGTGTGAATGTGTGCTTGTCTACTTTTGTTTGTATTTGATTTTCATTACTCTGTTTTTATATCGAACCATAACCATTTCACGCAGTTTTATGCGTTATTCTTGTGTAGCGTCGAGTTTCAGGTTCGTCCTTTTATTTGCAGCCTGCCAATTGTTCTCAGTTTATATGATGAAGATTTTTGCATTATTGTTGTTTTTCCCTTTTCTTTTTTTTTTTTTTTGTCTGTTTATTGTTAAAATTGTTGCTTTTGTTGTCTGCTGCACAGGCAGCTGTGAGATATTTACACTTTTATATAAAATTTGGCTTAATTCATTTGCTTGATTTTGTTGTCTGCTGGTCCTGTTGGTTGGTTGGTTGAACGTTGCTTTGACGAGTAGCTGGCTAAAAGCAAACATACCATCAAGCTTGTTCATTAAAATAAAAGCTTTTCAGGACTCAAAAAACGCATCATAGCATAGTTTATGTTTTAAAAATGCAGACAGTTTTAAAATAATAATCAACAGGAAATACAATGCTTTTGTTTATGTTAAAGCAGCAACTGTTTACATTAACATAAAGTCAAAGCATTTTCTTTTTTTGTTTTTATTTGAAATGAAATTAGAAAATGCTTTTTAATATAATTGAGCTGACTGTTTGACTATGAAATGCAGTTTAAATAAATGGAAAAAAAAAAATAACTGGAAATCCTTGTGCTTTTTGTCATTAAATTGGTTCGTGAAAGTTTGTTAAATTCACCGTTTTTTTTTTAATTCGTTATTCACTGAGGCTAATTTTTTTGTAAAAAGTGTGAAAAAATGATATAGAAGTAAATTAATGACTTATTAATGAATAATACGAGAAATTCAAAATTATACTTTTCTTTCAAAATTAATTTTATATTTAGTTGATATAAGAAATTATTTTTTTTTTAATAAAGCAATTATATAATTTTGATTATTTTGATATTTTGGCATATCTTCAGATCCTCAAAACACTCAAAAAAAATTTTTGTTTCTGAGAAAAACCATACTTTTAAATTAAACAAAAAGTTTTCAAATAAAAATTTAACGAATTTGCGTTTCTACAAAACAAAACTGAAAATAAACGTGTTTGAATTTCTACTATCGACTGCTTCTTTTTGCACAATTTGTTCTTGTCTTTGAAATGAAAAAAAAAAAACTATCTGAAAAATATGACAATTTTTTTAAATTTTTGAATTAGTTTTACAAATACCGAATGTAAGATAAAATAATCACAAGTAAATGGTTTCAATATTTAAAATTCATACTTCATCGGAAGAAGTTAAAATTTAGTATTTGGTAAAATTTGGTATCCGGTCCCAGGTGTCGCTGATTACGAATCTGTTGTCGAAACTCAGAAAAACTCAGAAAACATGGCATCGAACAAATCATGCTTTAAAACATTTGTGTTATAAATTAAATTCGTTGTTTTAAATGTATTTTTTGTTTAAAAACATTGTTTTAAACACAAAAACTTTTGCTTTAAATTTAATTTTAAAAACATTTGTGATATTAATTTCAAGCTCTATTTCAAAAACAAATTCGTTTGATATTAACACAATTTCATTTAATTTCAACACATTTCCCTCAGTGTACGTTTAGACTTTTTTAAAAAACATTAAATGAACATTAATTATGATATAAAATTGAATTAATTTAATTTTTTATTATGAAAGACTTCTTTTTTATTTATTATTTAAAATTCATGAAATTAGATCAAAACATAAAAAATATTGAATTATTTTTTAGGTCTTTTGAAGTTGTTTTGGTCCTGGTACAAATTGCTTTTCACTACAAGTATTGCTATTGAGATTTAAATCCGTTTTATAAAATCACTTCCTGTTATACATCTTCTCTAAATTTATCTTCAACTTGCCTTTACTATGGGAAGTAGAAACGTAACGTAATTTCAAGATTTTTTTTGAGCGACCGTTAATCTTTTTTGAAAAAACCTTTAACATCATTTATTAGTGTATATTTCAAAAGCATTATACAATTTGTTCGCTGAAAAATAATTCAAAATAGCAGCTAAAGGTCTCGCTGATCTAAGCCGAGCGTGGTGGTAGCTCATATGCGCTATAGACTCTACAGCCCTGCAAAGTGATCTGAATGGAAAAACCAAAATAATTATATACCTAGATGAAATTAGCGGGGCCTTGTATATTTTCGATTTTAATAAAACCCTTTTTAATAAAAATGGGAGACCTCTTTTGCTAACGTAAAACATGTAATAACAATACATTTTTTTGGAAAAAACGCTTCCTTAAAGCTTAATTTAAATAAACTTTAATTTGTGTTTCGAACTAATAACAAGGTGTTTCGAACAAAATGCATTTATTCCTGTTTTTCAGCCGGCGCACTCTCTTGTCCAATATGCTATAGAGGTTGTGCGTTGGGTTTGAAGTTCACCACGTAAAAAACTTATTTCAATGAAAAATGTAAGAATAAATAAGAGAATGATTCCCAAATCTGATGACGACTACTGCAAACGAACAACTGATAATGATTTACGGATATTCACCTGGAATTTCCGCACACTTAATTGGGATGGTACCTCTATCCAGCTGATTGATATCTTGGAAAGATATAACGCTAATATCACTGCAATCCAGAAATTCGATGGAAGGGACAAGTTTGCTTACGGTAAGCATCCTGTGATTTAAACTACAGCGGTCATGCGAAGAAGCATGAGTTTGGATGTGGACTTGTAGTTGGCAAGAGAATACGGCATCATGTCCTGCGATTCACTCCTGTGAACGAACGACTTGCCATAATCCTCTTCAAGGCTAAATTTTTCAAGATCAGCCTAATATGTGCGCACGCTCTGACAGAAGAAAAAGATAACGAGACCAAAGAAAGTTTATATGAGCGCCTTCAAGATGCATATGAGCGCTGCCCCCATAGAAACACAATTGGTCCAACAGTCGGAAAGTTCAGTCTCAACCACAACACATTCGATAAATAATTTTGCTCTATATTTCTAGTGGTTGCACAGAAAAATCAAGTGTTTCACCTCCGGGAAGAAATAGTGACAGTACCACACCCTATCTATAATTCTTCCCACTTTTTTAATGATTATACCTATCCACCTACCAAATATTAGTACCCTACTTCCAATATTAACTGAAACACACCTATTTGACAAGGTGTGTCAATCAAGTTTTTCACCTCCGGGAAGAAAGGGTGACAGTACCACACCCTATGTATAATTCTTCCCACTTTTTATACCCTAAACCTGAAAGGTCAGGGTATATTAACTTTGTGCAAACGTTTGTAACGCATAGAACGAAGCGAGTCCGGTATAGAAAAGTATATATATTCTTGATCAGCGTCACCACGTGAGTCGAGCTATCCATGTCCGTCCGTCCGTCCGTCCGTCCGTCCGTCCGTCCGTCCGTCTGTCCGTCTGTGTGTTGTCCGTATACACAGGATAAGAAGAAGGAGTTGAGATAATTAAATGAAACTTGGTACACATAGTCACATGGACCCAAAGATCTGCACTATTGAATATTTTTGGAATCCGCCCACAGACACGCCTACCTCCCATACAACGCAAAAATTGAAAACTGCATAACTCAGCTCATTTTTAGCCTACAACAATAAAATTTGATATGTATGTGTTTTTTAAAAACACAAAGATGTCTTCGAAAAATGGACGTCATCCGTTCACGATCACGCCCCCCTCCCATACAACCCAAAAATTGAAAACGCAATAAATAAGCCTCTGTTTAACCTAAAGAGCTAAAATTTGACACATATGTTTTTTATGACAAGACAAAGATGGTTTTGAAAAATGGACGTCATCTGCATACGGACACGCCTACCTCCCATACAACCCAAAAAGTTTAAAACTCAATAAATAAGGTTATGTTTGTCATAGAGAAATTAAATTTGGTATGTGTGTATTTTATACCAAAACTAAGGTGCGTTCAAAAATTGCGAGTAATCCGTCCATGAACACGCCCACCTCCCATAGCGAAAGCACAATAAAGGCATTAACTGTGAGCTACAGGAATAAAACTTGGTATGTGTAAATTTTTCCTCACCATTTAAATGCAATTAAAATATAGGCTTCATCCGCCCACTACAAGACAATAAAACGCCCTTTTACAATAAAAATTTTTTATTTTTGAAAAGTGGGTTTAGGGTATTTCATAGTCGGCCTAGACCGACTTTAGACTTTCTTTACTTGTTTAATGATCATACCTACCAAATATTAGTACCCTACTTCCAATATTAACTGAAACACACCTATTTGACACGCCTCTTTTTTGAATCTAGCCTTATTTCTTGAACGTATTTTGTTATAATTTTACCTTCTCTTGTATAGTTTTCAGTACCCAGTGTGTACATGGACTGAGATGGACTGAGATGGACTGAGATATAGTGTTTTTATAATATTGACACGCCCTTTGTCAGATTTCGCCCACTTTGTCATAGTGTTTTCAATAATTCTACCCATTCTTACAATTAATTTTATTTCCCTTGTGACAATATTATACACTTTTTTTTCACACCCATTAATCGAATAACGTCCAATTCCTCAGTAGTAATTTACCACTGTATTTTATTCGAGAAATAGAGTTTTTCTAATATTGCCACAACCTGAACAAACGTTTTTCTTTCTTTCGATTAGACAACAAAAACAATGTGAACACAACTTGAATTTGAAAACGATACTACTGCGTATTTAAAGTTGTGAACAACCTTTGTCTCAGGCTGATTTTTTAATTTTCTAAAAACTGTGCTCTGGAGTTCGAGCCATTTAATGAACTATCAATAAGTTACAAACCTCAACTGTTTTTCTCATCAACTTTAGGTGGAACAGAATGTTCTCAAGCTGCAAGCTAAAAAATATTGCGATGCCAAAACCAGAATAGAAAAAAGCTTTTGTTCGACAAAATTAATGAATTTATTTATATACAATTATATACAAAATATATACAAAATATACCCTAGTAGCACAAACAGTATTTATAGGTTCTTTTACAGACCTTTTAAAGATAATTACAAAAACATGGAATTGTTATAAGGAGCTTATAAGGCCAATTTGGCGTATGTATTATAAAGACATGTTCCCCTCCATGACTTTCAAGACAAATGTCTTGTGTAGAGGTATTTCAAAGGACTTTAAAATACTCCTTACAAAGACTTAAAAAAGAGTTGCGCGAAAAAAAAATTAAAAAACTAAATTTGTAATTTTTTTTTTTCTTTTATGTGTTACAATTTATTTTAAATATGATTGTTATTATTATAAGTCATTATTATTATTATTATTATTATTATTATACTTTTAAAAATTTTATTTGTACTTACCTGTTATATCCGGATTCGAACCAACGTCCTAACGCTCCATAGCCATGCACGCTATCCACTAGGCTATATGTGACATGAACAACCCTACGTCGAAGACGAATCATATTTTTCTTTGGTTTGTCTTGATAAAGTCTTTAAATATAGCGTTATAAAGTAATAAAATGAAGAAAAGTATGCCGTCGTTCAAAAAATCATTTGCAGTCAATCTCGACGCATACAAGTTTTTTTTCAAGTTTTAAGAAATTGTAGATATGATTCGATCTTGGAGAAGAGTTAAAAGAAGTGGGACATATTACCGAAACTTGAAATCACAACGTATATCATTCGAGAAAAAGATGATATTGTTGAAAGGACAAATATTGTCGTCAATAAAACTCAATAGCTAGTTTGAATAATATTGACATTATTGCTGCACTCGATAATGTAGTGCCTGCTTCACCCAAATTTGTGCTGAAACCAAGTGACCATGAAGTGACCCTAAACAATAACTCCGGCAACAATAATTATTCTGACCACTATTTTTATGTTGACAGTGAAGATTTAGATTATGACGATGATTTATGGAAAACCCTGAATTTTCAGTCAGTGATCTTTTTAGAGAAAATATCAGAAATTGGGCCTTACAAACCGTATCAGCCATTTGGCATTGAATCATTTATTGAAGATAATTGATACGTGTTTTGGTGAAAACAGAGGCGTTCAAGAACTCTGCTACAAACGCTTTTTTGCGTTATTCAGGCGCAAGCACTCAATCGTGGTGGAGAATATTGGCACAATAGATTGAAAATGAGTTTATCCAATGTATTTCAAAACTTGTATAAATCCATCTCTCCTTGGACAACAATATATCAATAATTCTCAATAAACATATTGACCTTTTTATCGCTTTTGACTTCTGACCATGATAGCACTCCATAGTTCTCCCAAATAGCTCGAATTGTGCTCGAATTTTACTGCACATATTTATAAAATATATCTTACCTTTTCGTTTTCCTTAATGCTTATTAAGCACATCTCCTGATGACACGTTCACTTTGAATGAAAACGCAGGATACATTCACGCAAAGAAAAAAAACCTTTTCGCCAGTTTGTTGCAAACGAACTTTGCTTATCGTGCTTAAAATCATTTTTTGGAAACGTTTGAACAGTTGTTATAATAATAGTCAGCTGCGAGAAACGCGTTATTTAGTTGCAAGAAATTAATTTCGTTTGCCATTGACAAAATTTGTTTTTAAATTGCGGTAACCGAACAATTTGTTTTGTTCAACTCAAAACTTCATTTGTGGAAAAAAGATCCATTTCTTATGACACACACATTTCTAATCAAAAAAAAATGCATTCATTAAAAAATTAAAAAAAAAAAACATTATTTAAAAAAAAAAAATATTTTGGTGTTCTTGTTGGGAATTGAACCCAGTTAATTTGAATTCCTAGACTCGAATGCCAGCACACTCGGCTCAACTTGAACTTCCAAAAAAATGATAAAATTTCATTAAGTTCGATTTTTTTTCGTTTCAAGCAATGTTGATGTGCCGAATCGCAATCTTTATAATAATTTTATTATGCACAGTAAAAAGACACTAAAGAGACATGTCGCCATCCCTTTATAACCACTACAATCTGAGCTTTAAAAATGCATATTAAAGACATTTCTTACGTCTCTCTTTATAATGGTTTTGTATATGCTCTAGCAAGACATTATAAATTCAATATTTTGCTATAAAAGCCTAGATCCTTTTAATTATTCTTCCAGAGCTCATATAAAGACATTGTTGTTTTATAAGCTGGATTCTGAACTTATAACTTCCCCTTGTGTTACTAGGTTTGATTTGTTACATATGTTTGATAATCATTAATTTCTTATTTTATTTATTTGACTAGTCAATTGAATATTGTTGTCAAGCAACTTTATCACCGACATCTGTAAGAGAATGGCTGAACTAAAGTCTTATGTTCTGAAAACTTCCAATTTCGATTTAAGATTTGATCCAAGTTTTGTTTTAAATAATTTGTTTTTTGTGTTTTCAATACAATAAAAAATCCAGATCCAGATCTTGGAGGCGAAAAAAACGCAGCTAATATTTATTAATTATACACATTCTGGTTTTGAAAGTATTTTCTTCTTATTATATGAATAAAATATGAATGTAAGTATAAAATCCTTTCAGTCATAAAAGAGATGCCTTTATTCAACTCCCTTGCCTTTTTTTATGATAAAATTAAATTCCAAGGTAATCGTTAATGAGCTTACCTTACTTTTTTTTTTTTTTTGTTAGTTATTGTTTTTTACACTCATACGGCGAAAAAACGCGAGTTAAACAAGAACGAAGACAATTCAAAATATATTTGAACATTTTTAATAACACTGTTGGCCGCAACGGACTCAGTTTTAGCGGAGTCACATTTTTGTTGGCAAGTGTATCGAAGAAGTGCATTTTTTACCAAAAATATACAATGAAAACCTGAAAAATAACTTTTTTCCCGAAGTCAACACAACCCTATTTGATATTATTTTTTTAGAGAGAATATTTTTTTGTGTACAAAAATTAAAGATATGTAAATTATCTGGACTACCTTTCAATAGTTATATAAAGGTTTTACTGAAAATTTCAAAATGACACCATAAAATAGCCTGAAATTATGCTATGAAATTTTCATAGCACTAAATAGACTTAATTTCTCGTTATGGCTACAAGCCTGATAGGTGTTGTGGACCTGATTGACTTTTTAATAAGCAGTGATAGTTTCGAATAAATTTAAGACAAGTTTAATAAGAGATATTTCTTAAAATAACTTTATAGTAGTATTTTCAAGTTAACCCTTTTGATTTTTTTCCAACATTTTTATTAGTAGTTTGTTAGTTTTTCTCTCAACTTTAATTAAAAAGTTTTCACATACTTTATAATATAGGATTATAAATGTCTAAGCATGCCCTGAACTATACAATTCAATTTTAAACCATTTTTGTCATATATGCCAGTGTCAAAGTTGCATGACAGTTACTTAATTTATTTATTTTATTTTTTATTTTTATTTTTATTCTTTGTGCACAATCTAATTAAGTAACTAATCAATTGCATTCATTTGCAACAAGTTGCTCCGAATCAAGTTGTAGCTGCGTGTTCAAGTGTAGTAAACAAATTATTATTTGTTTTTGATGCAGTTGGAAAGACCAAGAGAAACAACCGTTGGCGTTGGAGTACTAATGATGGCAGTAATAAAATTATTTAGAACATTGTTATGAGTATAAATATATATAAATGAGAGAATGAAAAATAAGCACTAGCACGATTTTTACTATAAGGAGTGTGTGTTTTTTTATTAGGAATGTGGCAGAATCTCACAATCACGAAGTATTTGTAATAATTAAAAATAACAACACCAGGTCTGCATTCTAGCAATTGAAGAAAAATGTTTCAATATTCCTACACTTAATGCTTTTTTAAATGAAAAGAATGTCTGCTTCTCGAATTAGTTCAATCTAATTTCTAAAGTTACACAGCAAAATTTTTAACACAAACTTGACATGTACTATTAGATACACTGATTCGAGAATAAAATCCAATTCAAGACAAAAATCCAATTGTGCTTATTATCTGCCTTAACAAAAAGTGCTTTCAGCAGGCATTCTCATCAACTTCTTAAAGACTTTTCGAATAGTTTCAGATTCAATAAAAAATAGCAATATGCTTTAGTTTTGTGTAACGATATGAATTTTTTGAATTAAATCAATTATAAAATGGAGACTCAGTCAAGTGTGCAAGCTATTCTTTATATCTGTTATGGGTTACTTCTAAAAATCTATCATAAAATAAACTTTCAAGAATGCCTCCATTGCAAGGCTTATACAAGGCAATGGTTTTATTTTCTTAGAAGCATTTTGTTTTATTTCTTTTAAAGCATGGAATGCCTTCTTAAAGTATTCCTGTAAAATACTTACTAGATTCCTTTCGTTGAAGGCCACAAAGAAACCTTACATTGAAAAACTCCATTGAAATTGAAGCGAAGACCAACAAATATTCCTCCAAATTTTATGCATATGTTAGAAGAATGCCTTCTGGGTATGAAAGTAGAGGAAATGGTATTCACGACTTTCCCTTCCACTTTACTTTCTTTTCTTTCTAGCACTTTTTTTGCTAGGTAGTTTCTTTAATTTTCTTCAACGAACTATCATTTAAATCAATTGAAACAGTTTTTTTATTATTTTGATTCTAAGGAGCATTCATGATTTTCATTTTTAATTCACACATTTGTATTCACAGCCTTACTTGCTGACAGCTGATTAAAGAAACGTATCTATCAAATTTTTAGTTTTTTTACTTATATTAAAATCTCAAAGAATCTACTTGAATTTTTTTAACAGTTCTTTATATTATCTTTTTGTATCTATGCTTTTTATTTGCATGTTAAAAAAATTCTTTTTCATATCAATCTGCCAGTTGTGCAATTAAAAATTGTTGAACTTATTTGTACTCCTTGGCGTATGAGTAACATTTTTTAATTACAATTTATTAGTGTCCGACCGAACGTGAATTTTAGCCGAAGCCGAAGCCGAAGCCGATTCTTCGGCAAAATGGAAATAATCGGCCGAAGGCCGAAGCCGAAGCCGAAGAAGAAACAAATGTTTTCAAGTAAAAAACTATAAAGTTATTCTTTGCTTTTGTTAAGGGCCGATGTTGAATGTGAACCACACCTAAACGTCAAGTTTTTTCTGCATTTCATTTGGCATTTCTCCATTTCAGACTAACTCAATTTGATCCATGGAAAGATACATAATCGAGCCACGCGTTAAAGTTATTCAAAAAATGGCAACAGTGGATGATCATTTTCGAAGAAAATCATCTTCAGTGATGAGGCACAGTTTCACCTCAGTGGATTCGTCAATAAGCAGAATTGCCGCATTTGGGCGAATGATAATCCAAGAGTGATTGTCGAAAAACCATTGCACCCATAAAGGGTGACTGTTTAGTTCGGTATATGGGCTGGCGGCATCATCGGGCCGTATTTATTCCAAAATGAGGCCGGTCAGGCAGTTACTGTGAATGTTGTTCGCTATCGTGAGATGGTAACGAACTTTTTAAGGCCCGAATTAGTGGATATAAATGTGGACAATATGTGGTTTCAACAGGATGGTACCACTTGCCACACCGCTAACGAAACAATGACTCTTTTGCGCGACAAATTCAATGGCCGTGTTATCTCACGTGGTGGAGATGTCAATTGGCCGCCAAGATCATGTGATTTGACACTGTTGGACTTCTTTCTTTGAGGTTATTTGAAAGAAAAGGAGTACGTCGATGAGCCAGCAACAATTCAAGAGCTAAAGGATGAGATAATTCGGCACATTAGCGGCATAGAACCTCAATTATGCCTCAGCGTCATCGAAAATTTGTACCATCGGATGGAGGTGTCCCGCCGAGGTCACGGCAGCCATTTGGCCGATATTTTGTTTAATACATAATTGAACCATACCAATATTATCATAATAAAAAGAAATGACAGTAATTTTCTGAATAATTTGTGTTTTGTCAAAATCAGCATCGGCCCTTAAAATTTAACCACCTTTAATATTCATTTCAGTACAAAAAACTTACTGAAATCATTAAGGGTACGTAACACATTCAAACATTTTTTTATTTTAATGTTTTAAAATGCGTATAAGTTGAATAGAAAATAAGATATCGTTTTGAAAAATTAAAAATATATTTTTTTTTTTTAAAAAACAACTCAAAAAAAATTTTTTTTTATTATTTTAATCAGATGTATTGCTACAGGAATTTGTTTAAAGAATCATTTACTTAAATTGAAATTTAAATATTTTGTTTTACACTTGTTGATGCACGGCATGAGTTTTTGGCCAATATTGTCCAAAAAAACTTGTCAATTTTTGAAAAAACGCCGCCATTTTGTTATTTTTTGACCAAACTTGTTTCTTCTAGTTCATTCCATGGCGGTTTTGATGCTGATAAAAACCCCGTTCTTTGTTTTTTCCGATGTTCCAATGAGTTGTAATCATGCCCGTTATGGTTTTTTTGATGCTTTTTTAAAATAATTCCAGTAGCCATATTTGTAGATAAAAAAATCAAAAAATTAAACCCAATTTTTTTTGTGTGATTTTTTTACTACAAAATATATATATAATTTTTCAAAATGATATCTTGTTTTTTATTCAACTTAAAGGCATTTTAAAACATTAAAATAAACTTTTTTGAATGTCCCCTTGAATTCGAGTTAAACGTAAGAGTTTTTCTGCAAAATTCGGATATTTCTGTAATCGAATTATTGACGTCAGGATAAAGTAGAAGAAAATTGAATATATTTTCGATCCAGTCGAGAAAAGCTACAGAAATGTAATACTAACTGAAATCTGGCAGAAAATTTCTAGCGTTTATATTTCAGTCCATAACAAAAGCAAAAACGTAGCAGTCGGACTCGCTGCATTTATCATTTGAATAAAATTTTCAAGGAATGAACACCAACTCATGAGAGAACAGAAAAGGAGAGAAACACAAAGTGAACAATGAAAATGTTTCAAATGTTTACTGAATAATTCAAAAAAATTCAAAAAACTTATAAAAAAATTGTTGAGCAAAGCAATAATATTCGGCAAAAATAATCGGCTATTTCGGCCGAAGCAGAAGCCGAAGCCGAAGATCAAAATAAAGGCCGATTATGCCGATTACCGAAGCCGAAGCCGAATAATCGGTCGGACACTACAATTTATTATTTAATATATCGCACACTAAATACAAAACAGTCACAACTCAAAATTTTTTTATATCGAATTTTGTTATAAATCGATTCACAAAACACATATCTTACTATCTTTTTCATTATTTTCTTTATTAACTGGAAGAATGAAGTTTGTGTGTTTAAATAAAAATAGCTTTTCTTCTGTAGTTACAAGCAAAAAGTTTCATTGTTCGCTTTTCCTGAAAAGTCATGGTTTTTGAGTTGTGACTGTTTTGTATTTAGTGTGCGATTTATTTTATTTTTTTATTTTTTTTTTTTTTCATAAAGCTTTTGTTATTAAAACGTCGATGGCACAACTAAGTTTTTCAGCATAAAATTTCAGAAACATATTTTAATTTTTTGCACATGCAAAACAAAATATCCTTTGATACAAACTTCATGCAGACAGATACACGGCCAAAAAAGTAGATCAAACAAGAATTTCACATTTTCGTTTTAAATAAATGAAAATGGAAATTATTCAAATATTTGCTGATGCATAAAGTTGATTTTTTTTAATTCAATTTAACACAATTTCAAGCAAACATTCTTTTTCAAGTTCTTGAGCGCTCGCTTTGTTGGAATTTATTATGCCATGCCGGGCAAGTCGGCAACGGAAGCGCAGCCAGCGCCATTAGGGAACACTAAACGCATTCACTTCAACACTCGCACAAGAGCCATAAGAGCAGCAATAACAACAACTACAGCAGAAGTGGTAGTAGCAGAAAAAAAACAGCAACAACAACAACAATAACAAGAACAACAATCAGTTGCAAAAGTCAAACAACACTGGCTATGCATTTAAATCAAAATAATAATTTCCTCAATCGTGCTCTGTTTTCCGGGATTTTCTTTTTAATTTTTTTTTTGATTTTTTGTTTTTGTTTTGTAAGAATTTTTTTTTTTTGTTCTGTTAGTAGCAGCGTTACTGTTTGCTTGAAATGATTTTATATGAGTGTGTGTGTTTTTTTTTCTCCCTTATTTCCACATTTTTTGCCATTTTTGTAAACATAACTTTTTGTTAATTTTTATTTTGTTTGTATTTTTTTGCTTATTTTTTAGTTGAAATAATTTTTTTTAAAAAAATTGTTCATATTATTTCCGCTTGTTTGAGCTGCTTTCTTTTTCTTCGATTTTTTTTAATGCAAATTTGTTTATATGAGTGTGCGTTGTACTAAGTTGTAGTTAATTTTTTATGCTGCTTGGTTTAATTTATATTTTTAACTCGTTTTTTTTCAAATTCTCTTAAGCAGTTTTGTCATAATTTATTTTTGTTCTTGACTGCTTAAAAACTATTAAAAAGTCTTAGATAAAATTTAAAGCTTCTGTTGTTGGCATGAACTGCAATTTCAGTCAAGGCAAATACTAAACACTTTACTGTTATGCTTTAGGTCATTTTATATAAGTTCTTATGTACAGCAATTCATAAACTCATTTTTGTTTTGTTTTTTTCTCTAATCAATAGAGTTCAAAAATAGCAGGAAATACAAAGTTGCAAGACAATAACGAGCTGCATCGAGCACGTTGATCAGAAAATATCACGTTTCTAGCGCTGCAATGGTTCAAGTTAGAATGGCAACAAAAAAAAAATAAAGCAGAAAACTACAAAATTTTTGGCAGGTAAAATAGCAACGAACACATTTTGCTCAAAAAACATGGCACACATTTGCGCCAAATCCATTTACACGCGCCAACACACATACACATGTACTCACACTCATCGCCACTCACACAATTTAGCCAAGTTTTTTTATTCTTGTAGTGAAAAATTCATATCCAGATAAAGCGAAATTCTACGCTGACATTTGAATGCAAAGAAAAAGTATTTTTTTTTTGTCTGTTTTTTTAACACCCGCGAGTGATTGCATGCTTGCCTGTTTGTCATGTCATCTAAAGACAAGTTGAAGGTTTGATGAACTATTTTGCCAAACAAACATTTATGCTCGATTGTCAGAAGATGGCAGCTCAGAGAATCGCTTAGTTCACCTTGAGGCGCCATATATTAGTTTTTTACGAATCATGTTCTGTGCCAAAACAAAAAAAGCTACAAGACATAAATTTTTATGTCTGATGCATTTTCATCCATGTGTTTTTCATCCACAAAAAAAAATTGAGGAAGGTACACAATATTTATGACTTTTAAAATGATCTCCATGTATCGAATTCATGAATTCTTAACCAGTGAATAATTACATGAATCAAATCAGCTATTCACAATATCAATGTGCAAAATACACAGAAGAAAAAAAATAAACACGAGAACATGAATATTTCATAAGCCTACTGTTCAAATTTCATAAAGTGTGTGTACAAGATACATGAACCAATAAAAAATTCCATAGCTGCCATGAAAAAATTCAAGCGTAACATGAATCATTCATAATTTTTGTGAATAAAATTCATAAAATTCATGTACAAACACAGGAGAGTAGCAGAGCTAGAAAAGTTCATGAGATAAGAGATAAAAATGCATGAATTTCATGTACATATACATGGAAAACGTGAACTACTGTATGAGTTAAGTGACCAAAATTCATATAATCCGTGTTCAAATAGAAGAGCAGCAAGAATAGTTCATAAGATAAGAGTCTAAAAGGCATGAAACTCATGAACTTATAAAAAAGAAGCGTGAACTAATTCATTCATTTAGTGATCAATATAAATACATACATCATATATACTTAACGATGGGGTGGTCTAATAAAAAAAAATTATTATGCTGGGATAAAATATTTCTTATTTCCATTGCATATTTTATTTTACAATAGCACCCTTACTTCAATAATTATTGTATAACTTTCACACTTTCGTTGCTTTCAGCGGCTTAATCGTGATGACGTCATTAATTATACCCTAAACCTGAAAGGTGAGGGTATATTAACTTTGTGCTAACGTTTGTAACGCATAGAACGAAGCGAGTCCGGTATAGAAAAGTATATATATTCTTGATCAGCGTCACCTCATGAGTCGAGCTATTCATGTCCGTCCGTCCTTCTGTGTGTTGTCCGTAAACACAGGATAAGAAGAATGAGTTGAGATAATTAAATGAAACTTGGTACACATGATCACATGGACCCAAGGATCTCCACTATTGAATATTTTTGGAATCCGCCCACGGACACGCCTACCTCCCATACAATGCGAAAATTGAAAACTGCATTACTCATAATGAGCCTACAACAATAAAATTTTATTTGTATGTGTTTTATATCAACACAAAGATGTCTTTGAAAAATGGGTATCATCCGCCTATGGTCACGCCCACCTCCCATACAACCCAAAAAATTTAAAACGCAATAAATAAGCCTCTGTTTAACCTACAGAGCTAAAATTTGCCACACATGTTTTTTATAACAAAACAAAGACGGTTTGAAAAAAAAACATCATACGCCCACGGACACGCCTACCTCCCATACAACGCAAAAATTGAAAACTGCATAATTTAGCTCATAATTAATCTACAACAATAAAATTTGGTGTGTATGTGTTTTGTATCAACACAAAGATGTCTTCGGAAAATGAGTGTCATCCACTCACGGACATGCCCACCTCCCATACAACCAAATTAACAACACAATAAATAAGCCTCTGTTTAACCAACAGAGATAAAATTTGGCACATATGTTTTTTATGACACAAAAAATATGGTTGTGAAAAATGGACGTCCATTTTCATTAATATTATTTTATTTTGTTGTAAAGTAGGTTTAGGGTATTTCATAGTCGGCCTAGACCGACTTTAGACTTTCATAACTTGTTTTTTATTATTTTTACCATAAAAACGGTAAAAAAAATTAACATTTTTTTTTCTGAATTTTTACTTTTGAAAAACTTTGTATGCAGTCTAGTGCTTTATAAAGAAAGAAAGTAAGTTTTTAATTACTTACTTAAATATGTTCATCATCTTAAGAAGTGCATAACAATCGCAATAGCTTTTTGTTGAATTATAAATATGTTAAATGAGTCTTATATAAATGTTAAGCCATAAACAGATAAATAAGACAAAGCTTGACCGTTACAGAGTGAGAACATCTTTCAAATTACTTTTGAAAATAAGAAAAACTTCTTTGACTTTAATAACACGCAAGAATCGTTACTTATTATAATTAAGAGAAAAACTTTGTTTGCATATTTTTTGTGTGTTCCGAAAAAAACTGCTAAACTATTTGTCATTCGAACGTAAAACTTTTTCACACGTGTTCTACAACATCTTCTAAACGATATGTGCTTGACGTGTTTCAATTAATGTTAACAAAACTAAGTTGTGAATGTTAAAGTGACGAAATGTCATAAATACATTTTATTTATTTCTTTTACTAGCTAAACTGTTAAAGATATATCAAAGAAATGTGTCAATGTGTGTGCGAAATAGAAAATTTACTCCAAAATTCTAATGACATTTGACATTTGACATTTGTCGATCTAACATAAATACCCTATAACAAGAATTTTAATTTCAAATATACAACATATTTGGTGGCCATGATAGTCGAGTGATATCGAGTTCCATCCAGCCATGGCCTTACTCGAATATTTTTCTTCAATTTTTTTCATAATTTTTAATCAATTTAAATTTAAAATATTATTAAGTAGTATAAAATTTAGTCAATATTTACTATTTTTGAAGTTGTAGTTGATGATAGAATACTATTATGGATTGAACACTCGAGTATTAGGAAACTTTTTCCTCCAATACCTAAGACCAGATACAACATCACGCAAAAGCTTTTTGTCTTCAAAAAGTTTGTTGTATTCCTTCCCTCCAGAAATCAATGGAAGCTTTGAAACCATCCACCAAACAATTTCATTTAAATATATACTGATGATTCGCATTAAACTTACATTTGGGTCTCTGACCACTGTAGTGTCTACCAAGTTGCTGCTATACATCAAGCCGTTACTTGGCATCAAATAAATAAGAATACATTAGCTAGAGACATGTGCATTCTGATAGTCAAAACGCTTAGAAAGCCCTGATATCTTTTGAAATAACATCTGTTTGAAATAACAAACAACGTCTGTGTTGAAAATCCGCACATAGAGACTGTCTAGCAAACTGCAAAGCAGATGAACTCTCTCGAACTGGTGCTATCAATACTTTATTAAGAGAAAATTAAATATTTGGTGCACCTCTTACCATATGTTAATTGCTCACAAATGAGCTACTTCTTAAAAGAACCAGCATAAGGTGGTCTACGGAAAGCACATGCCATATGGCGCGTCAGGTTTGGCCAATCCTGAAACTAAAGCGCTTAAAAGAACTAACTTTCCTTAGAAGCGATCAAATTATAACTGTCCTCGGTATCCTAACAGGATACTGCCTAATAGGAAACTGCCATGCCCGAAGATTAAACTTTTCCGCATATGCACAGTACTAGCCAAAACCGGCACTTTTTCTTAGATTATTGATTTTACAGGGATCTAGACGATCTCCCAGAATCTTCGGTCCACAGACTGCTAAGCTTTGCTATTGGCTCCAACTGGATTCCATAGAGAAGGAAACACCCATCTAAAGCTTTCACACCTTTAATTCTTGGTAAAAAGCATCAACATAAAAAAAAAAAAAAAAACAAACAAACAAAGATGGAAATGAGGGTGTAGCCCTTGCCGCATCGGTCCTTAAGATATAAGTATTATAAGCAAAAATGTGTATGAAAATAATTTATAGCTCTCCAGAGGTATAGCCTAGATGCATCCAATGTATTACCGAGTCATATTTATTTTCACACCCAATATTTATGCCATTCAAACCTAGAATCTATCAGTCGCTTCTCTGAGTCGTCCCTACAAAATGCACTATTTTCTAAATCATTGCAACTGAGTAGAGGTGAAGGGCCAAACGCCCGCAGCACAAAAAAAGCACAAAAGCATAGCGTTTAATTAGCGTTTTAACACTGCAAGCGTCAAGCAGTGAGTTGTAATGCAGGTGCAGTGCAGAAAAGCAGTGCTACGGCATGACATGCGCAATATTGCGTTACCCCGAATAAACTCAATCACAAGTCAAATAGATTTCTTTCCTATATGCCACCATTCCTTGGGTCTGTGAAGAAAAATTGTCACAAATATTTCATAGCTCGCTATGGGCCACGCCTAGAGAGGTCAAATGTATGATCAGTTCGTAGTACTTTTTCACCCCTAACATTTCATTCAATCATACCTAGACGCTACTGACCTTCCTTCTGAGTCTCCCTTACAAAATGCATGTTTTCTGAAAAATCAAAAACCATATAACTGTATTGACGTGACCATTTGATAAATCAAATGTATCATCAGCTCATAATAATTGTTATTTCCCAACATTTTTCTTCAATTGAAAAAAATATAGTAGCTGACCTGAAACATCTCCCAGAGCCAACCTCCGTTTTTGTAAAAAATACGAAAACTTGAGAATAATGTCAAGAAATAGTTCACTGCTTTCCCGGTGTGGTCCCTGAAGATGTATCAAGAGGCTTCAAAACATGCCTAACTCACCCTTCGGTTGACCTTCTGAGTTCACTGCTACAATATTAACGTTTATTTACGTTGGACCGCTCGTAACTATGACAAGTGGACTAGATGGTCTAGATTTTTATTCCACAAAATGTTTTCTGAACTTATGTACCCCCCATCTTTCACGCTTCTCTGGGTCCCAATATAAATATAAAAAATATCAGAAATTTCGAAAAAATTATTTAAATAGTTCCTCCGGTTATTTAATTATATGACCCTAGAGGGGTTCATTATGTGTTTAGTTTCTTTTACTTTTTCACCCTTGACATTATGTTAAGCATACTTAGTCCCTATCAGTATCCTTTCTGAGTCCTCTACTACAAAATAAATAATTTTTGAAAAATTGCTGTAACTGTGTCGGGGAACCATAAGATGGGTCAAACATATATAGTAATATTAGGTTTATCATATTTATGTTTACTCCCCAACACTTTTACTGAAAGAAGTTAGCCCTAAGTGGCGCCTTAAATGGCTATAGGTCGACGAAACCATTAGATGAAATTAATATATCAATAGAGGGTGAAATATAGGTTTTTATATTTTGTATATCCCAATTATGTTTACTCCTTAAGTGGCTTAGTAGTTTCTAGGACCCTTCATGATAGTCCTCTTCCAAAAATTTAAAATCTTAAGAAAACTGTTTTAAGAAGAAAATGTCACATGTGTGGTCAGCTGCTTTTATTTTGTTCACCCTTAAAATTTCTCCCAAACATACTTAGCCTCTATTGATCTCCTTTCTGTGTTCACTCTTGCAAAATGCACGGATTTTTTTAAATTTCTGTAACTGCGACAAGGTGACCATGATATGAGTCATATGTATGACCACTTAATATCAGAATTTATTTCACAACATTTTTCTTGACTGAATCTACCTTTTATCTGCCAATCTTCTGCCACAAAACGTTAAAACTTAAGAATAATGTCGCAAAATAGTTCATAGATGCCACGGAGCGACCCGTCGAGGGGTCAAATGCATGAACAGCTATTAGTTTTTCATCGCAACCATTTCTACAAAACATTCTTAGGCCCTATCATAAGTATAATAAGTCTTAAACCCATACTCAAGTCTTATATACCCATCATACCTTCATAATATGTCATTGAAAATTCAATGTCACATTTTGTATTGCACTTGATTCCTTTAATGTGTGCTGGAACCACTTTTGTTAGCTCGCTATATTTTCAGTACAACTTTATAAAACTTGTCCCTTGTGTATCCCATCTTTGTCAGATGTTTTGTTCCCTTAACTATGCATTTATTCGCTTGAGCAAAAGTATTACTTGACTAACTTACTTATTAAAATGCCTGAAAATAAAAAGCAGCATTTTTTTTATATTATTTTTTTTTTAATAATCTTAAAACTAAAATGCTATGAAAACAAAAAGCATATCCATTTTAAGTCTTTCAATATCAAAAATATTTTTTGAGCATGATGACCCAGCCAAATACCAAGTCATAAACTGACAACAATTTTTCACAAAATAAAGCTTTCTTCAGTTTTCTAAAGCTTATCATAAATTCATAACTTGTAAAATGCAGACAACATCAACATTCAAGTCAACAAGGATTGATGTTGAGCAGCGAGCGCAGCAGCAAGGATTCATTGCCAAACAAAATGGTTACACAATGTTAATAAATAAACTCAGGCAGCAGCTATAAGCAGAAGAAGAAAAAGAAGATGTCGTCGTTGAAGAAGAAACGCAAAAACACTAGCAACAAAATAAGCCAAATATAAAGAGCACAGAAGAGTAGAAGAAGTTATGCCACAATCAGCAGCAGTTCAACTGCAATGCAACATTATCCTGACAAGGACTGACTTACAGGATAGTTGATAATCATAAATAAATAAGAAATAAATAAAGCACTTCAATTGAGAGCGATGTATGGATGCCGGTAGATGGATGAAGGAGGTGGCGGAGGAGTAGAAGGAGTGAGTCAAGTGAATAAATAGCAAACAGCAGTATCATTCAATGCCAACAGGAGATGCGTGGAGATATGTGTGCATAAATATTTTATATGCCAGGACGAACTCTGCCTGCCATTCGGTGCACTTGCTATGTGTACTATCTACGAAAAGGACGGCCACATTGACTGAAATGTCGTGTTGTTGTTGTTGTTATTATAGTTGCTGATGTTGCTGCTGATTTTGCTGGTGTTGTATCCTTAAGGAGCATCGACATGATCGATGCCATTCAATTACTCAGCCAACTCCGGGTAAACTTCATCAATCAGACAGTCACTCAAAATGTCAGCGTATGCGATAAATTTGCGCATTTCGTCGATATAAGTTTCACAACTACAACAAGGCAAAAGTCAAAGAAAAGAAAGAACAAAACAAAAGAGAAGAATAAAAAGGAGTTAAGAGAAAAAAATTTAAAAAAAAGAGATAAGAAAGCACAATTGCAGCAGAAGTTGTAACTAAAGCGCATCAAACAGAAGTACTGACTTAGACGAAACACTTATCCTGTACAAGCTAAGATTATTTAGACACATATAAATGCATGTTTGTTTCTTTGCATTAAAGTATGTCTGTGTGTGCGCTAGTTAGTGCACGTAGCTATTCAAACACAGTGCATCGTAGAAATATCCCAATCGGCCAAACAAGCTTGGAATAAGCTTTAAACAAGCTTACAAGCGTAAGCCTCAAGCTTGGATAACGCTTTCATTTACTATTGTAGAACGCTTACATGTAATTGTAGGATAAACGAAAGTGAACCCTTGGAATAATATTCCTTACTTCAAGCTTAATCCAAGTGTTGTTTTTACAATTGGATATAAGTGTTTTTAAAAGCTTTTTCCAAGTGTGCTACATTCAACAAGTCAATTGTCACGCGCGAAAAATTTTTATTCCGTGGCTCAGTTGGTAAGCCACTGGTTATTTGATTTGTTGTGATTTGGACATCCAAGGTTCAATTCCCAACCGGAACATTTTTATTTTTATTTATTTTTTAGTTTTGTTGGTTAAAATTGAAGCATATATTTATATGAAAAATTGCATGCCTTCAAAAATTTTTGTGTTTGCTACCCCAGGCAGGATCGAACGCGCGAACCACCGCATATGAGTCGGACACTCTAACAGCTTGCCGTTAGCCTTATGGCTGCTGAGCGAACAAAATGAAATAAAATACATTTATGTATGTATATATGAAAGCATCACAACTTTGAACAGTTGTGAAACTATTACCGTTGTCAGCGTTATCTAAGTATGATTGCAAAACACTTACTTGATGCAAGCCTTTCCAAGTATTATTGTACATCACTTGCTTTTTGTGTTTTACGCAATAGTTATACAAAGCAACTTGGAAATTTATTACCCGGGCAAATGTTTTTCAAGCGTGCTTGGATAAGGCTTGCTTTTTTGTATTGCATGTAAGCTTAATCCAAGCACTATTTCTAAATGGTTGATTGGGATGCTTGTACTCGAGCGTGCAGAGTTATATACATATATATATATTTTTGTGTAAAAAATAGGATAAGATATTTTTTAATGTCCACGATCAAAATGTCTAAACTGTTGAAAAGGTTCACAACGAAAAAAATAAATTCTTCTGTTCAGCCATCACCTCTCTGTAGACAATGGCAAGCCTCAGAGAATAAATAATCTCATGCAAAGCTTCTTGAGAGCATAAATTTTAACCGTCCAAATTTAGCATGGGAAATAACTATGGCAAGCACTTTTCAATAAAGAGACTCTTGTATTCAATATAAACACTCGTTGCCAATTGTACGCCAAATACAAGAGATGGCGGGTAGTATCATTTTTGATACTACCTGAGGATTTGGAACTTTTTTTTTCGTGAGAGAAAAATTAAAATAAAATACATTTTATTTTCGAGTGTATTTGCAACAAAGCTATAACACAAAATTATTTTTATTTTATTTAATTTATTAATTTTATTTAATTTATTTTTGAAATTTGCTAACCAGTACAAAAAAAAAACGAAAAAAAACAAAAAAATCGTATCAAAAATGATACTATAGTGAAGTAGGGTTAAAGAGGTTAATAAGCCATATATTTCGTAGTGTACGTAAGTCCAGTTCTTCACATAAGTTCGTGAAGCCGTCAATTGACAGCAGATAAAGCCACACAACAAGAAAAAAAATGCACCATAAAAAATCGAATCCAAAGCATATTTTTTTCATATATTCGACATTTCTTAAAAAAGAATTTTTTATCGATGTTTTAACAGCGAGGAAATACAAGGTAATTTTTTGCTTCAAAGCTCATCAACCGTTCTCGTGCTTGCCACACAGATTTCAAGTCTTACCATGCTAATATACCAACCACTCTTTTTGAAATATTTTCTCAAATTTTAAATTTTTTTCTTTTCGAACTTAAATGCCTCCTTTGAAATTATTGGTCATAGATTCGGTTTTTAGTGTAGATTCTTAAAACAAGATATGGGCATTTCCGCAGTAAAGTCTACCGTGACCAAAAAATTAAAAGTCAACCAACATTTTTTTTTTTACTTGTATTATTAAAGAGAAATATTCAAAATTAATTTAATTAAAGAGTGCAAATTTTTCCCATGTTGCGTTGGCAAGATATCGGGCTACCAAGTTAAAGTTTATGTTTTGGTCAGTTTTGTTTACTTCTATGAGCATTTTCGCTTTACAATTTCCTAAGAGTAGAGTTTCTAAGAGTACTTGTGCAATTGCACTCTTATGCACAACTTTTGCTACAACAACAACTAACCGCAAAATAAACGCAAAAGAGCAAATAAATATCAATTAACGGTAAAATTTTGATTTGCTTTTAATGATATTCTGAGGTAACGTCACGCCAGACAAAAAAGCATTTAGTGCTATTTTTTCTACACTGGCGTTTAAAAGTGCATGAAATTTGTGCGTGCGTTGGAGTATTGCTTCCTCTTTTATGATTCTTGCGCCTTTGAGCAGTCTTTCCATGTGACGCAATTGTTTCATTATGGTGCATGCCATATTGCATACGAAAGTCCATTCTTTTCCTGACTTTAGTATAATGTTCACCAAAGTTTTCATTGTTTGCGACCTTCCTACTTTATTGCTTAGTTCAAGTCTTTTAAGCTTCAATTTTGGACATTCGTAAAAAATTTGTGTTCAAAACAACAGGAAACAAAACATTCTTTATAGTTTTATATACGTCTTACTTTATTAACGTGAAAAATTCAATTGAACAAATATAAAATTTTCAATGAATAGATATCTTTGATTGATATAGAAATTCGTATACAATTATAATAATTATTTTTATACAAGTAGTTTCATAAACAAGTACATTATAACTCGGCCAATCTGACACAAATCGACCTCGATTAAAAATTAGTTTAAATAAATTTAAGACATTATGTATGAAACAAATGTTGCCTATATAAGAAGCTTTGGATCATTCTTTTTTTCATTAGGTTTAAGCCACATTCTTATTCGAGTAGCTTCAACTATACTATTATAAGGCAACTGTGTGAGCTGGCAATTATCAATATCTCTGATCACATACCTATCATGTGGTAGAACTTTATGGATAATATACGGCCCACGAAATTTTGGTACCAACTTTTTGTTTGTTCCAACTACTGTGTCTACATTTCTTATGACAACAAAATCTCCCTCTAAGAAAGTTTTTGCAGGTTTACTGTGTTCAAGGAAATACTTTGAGCTATATTCCTGTGACTTTTTTATGGCATTAGAAGCAAGTGCTCGAGCTGTATTTAAATCGAATCTCTTATTTTTACCGCACTTTCCTTCCAAATACTCCGTTAACTGATCAATAATTTCACCTCTTTGCTCAACACCGAATAATAATTTGCTTGGTGTTTGTTTGGTTGTTGAATGAACAGTGTTGTTCAAACTGAACTCAACTTGACTCAACATTTTGGACCAATTAGATTGACTTACGGGCTCGCATATTTTGCTAAGCATTGCTTTTATAACTCTGTTCACTCTTTCTACTTGACCGTTCGCCTGTGGTGAAGCAACTGCAGTCCGGACATGAGAAATATTATGGTTAAGTAAGTAATTATCAAAATCGAATGACATAAAACAAGTTGCGCGGTCAGTTATTATTCGTTTTGGGCGGCTATAGTAACTAAAATACTTATCTAAACAACATATAACTTCTTTAGTACTGGTAGAATTCACCGAATATAAGCGTATGTATTTTGTAAAGGCATCTACTACAACAAGTATGTACTTGCGCTTCGAGCTAAGCGACGGCAAAGGGCCAAAGTGGTCTAAATGTATTGTATGAAATGGTGTTGGATCTTTGGGAATAGAATATAAATTATGTTCATTGACGCGCGCTGGAGCACTACACATGATGCACCGAATACAATTCTTAATGAACATTTCTACCTTTTCTTTCATTTTTGGGAACCAATAATTTTTCTTTAATTGATAACATGTTTTTTCAACCCCTAAGTGTGCAATTTTTTCATGTACTAATCTAATGACATTTTCTTCCATTTCCTGAGGTACATACAGCTGAAGTTGATTAGGTTCACATTTTTTAAAAACTAAACCGTCTACCAATTCATAGCCTGTAATTGGCCCAGATTCCAATTTTGTACGTAATGACTTTATTAAGTCATCTCGGTTCTGTGTAACTTGAATATGAAAATCTGTTTCATCTTCGTCAAGGGCAGACACCGTACCGTAAATACTTTTTAATTTTGTTTTCTTAGACTGCGTTTGTACGAATGAAGTTAATGTTTCTGCAGTACCAGCACTCCCTGCTTTGGGACAGCGGCTTAGTGCATCCACATGACCCATGCCTATACCAACACGATGCTGAATTGTATAGTTATAGTTCTCTAGTTCTAATGCCCATCTAGCTATCCTTGGATTAAGCTGCTTTTTACTTAAGGTCATGGTCAACGAATTGCAGTCAGTCATAATTTTGAATGGTATTCCCTCCAAATATACTCTAAATCGGCGCAAAGCGTAAATAATTGAAAGAGTCTCCAACTCGAAACTATGATAACGCATTTCTGATGGAGACGTAGCCTTTGAATAGTATGCTACTGGATGCAATTTTCCGTCAGACTGTCGCTGCAAAAGAGCTGCACCAAAACCTGCAGTACTAGCGTCACAGTGTAATTCTGTTTGCTTATTTGGATCATAAATTGAAAGAACTGGATGTGATATCATTCTGTTTTTCAGCTCGATTAAAGCTTTAGAGCATTCTTCAGTAAAAATATATTGACATCCTTCGCGAGTTAATAAGCGTAATGGTCTTTCCATTCTAGCATAGTTTGGAATAAATTTCCGAAAATACGAAAATAGACCCAAACATGCTTTCATCTCTTTGATATTCTTTGGTATAGGATATTCGGAAACTGCCTTGATGTGATCTTTGCTTGGTTTTATTCCCTCTTTACTCACACTATAGCCCAAATATTCTATGTTCGTGTATCCAAATTTACACTTACTGGGCCTTAGTTCTAATCCCTTCTCTTTTAATCTTCGTAACACCTTTGAGACTAAGGAAATATGATCTTCAAAACTGGCGGTAGCAATAACGATATCATCCATATATATTATAATCAGACCATCATCAATAAAGTCTCTAAATATATTATTTATATATCGCTGAAAAACAGCAGGAGCATTCTTTAAGCCAAAAGGCATCCTTACATATTCAAACTGACCATATGGGGTAACAAAACTTGTGTACCTAACTGAATCAGCAGCCATTTTAACGTGAAAGAAGCCATTACGAAGATCTAGTGTAGAAAAAAATTGTTTACCTCCCAAGTAATCTACACAGTCCTCTATAAGTGGTAGGGGATAATTATCTCTAATAGTCAACTTGTTCAATGGACGATAATCTACACACTTACGAATTTCACCAGATTTTTTTTTCACAAGGACAATACCACATGCATAGGGTGAATCACTTGGCCTAATTATATTTTTTGATAACAGATCATCAGTGATTTTTCGTAACTCACCTCGCTCATAGTAAGAAAGACGACGGGGCAGACAATAAAAAGGTACATCGCTTGTCAATCGAATATGCATTTCATAGTCGTACGGTACAGATTGAATATCTTTTGGAAAGAAATAATTATCTTGAACAACTTTTTCAAGGACTTTGAAAAGCTCCTTGTCAAGATTTGGGTTAATATCTACTTCATTATGCAAGTTAGATGTATTAACATGTAAAATTTGACTAATAAAAATTTCAAAATCGCAAAAATCTTTCAAGTCAATCTGATCTTCTGACACTATCTCCAACTCTGTTTTAACATCAGTGTTCAAAACATCAATTAGATTATTACTACCTATATTAAATGAATTCGAATGATCCTCCACTTTTTTGATATTGTTCAAATTAGGCGCCATGAAACATGATTGTTTATTATTAACGAATTTATTAAGTGTTTTGCAAGAAACTTCAAATGATTTTGTAACTTCACACAAATGAATATTGAATTTCTGTAAAAAATCGCGACCAAGAATTAGTGGAATAGCCATTGTTTCATCTGGAACAATATTCAAAATGACTCTTTCACATCGTTTTCTAAATTTTATGCAAACTTCAACAGTCCCATATGTCATCAGTGCACATTTACTGAGACCAGAATATTCGGACTTGACAGCGGTTTTATTAACATTAAATGGCACCTCAGATCTTCGAATGAAATTAGTTGGGCTGCCAGTATCAAAAAGACATGAACACTTAATAAACTTTTTGCGCAAAACTATATCAAAATCATAGGCAACACTTACAGAATTAAAAGCTTCTACGGTTGGATTTTCGTCACCACTACCTCCACTCTTGCCAGATTCTTCAGTGTTTGCATTAGTAAAAGCAGCTGCAGTACAATTAAGCAGTAACGGGTTCTTCTTCGGATACGTGCAGTTGCGTTGTTCGTGTCCAACTCTCCAACATCTAAAACAGCTACCATCTGGTCTTACCTCAAATGGACAATTTCTTTTCATGTGGCCTTTTCGCATGCAATTAAAGCACCGGACATCACCTTCTTCATATTTGGTGTTGGATATTTTGGGCAGTTTTGTAGACACACCAGTAAATGTATGCTGGACCTGACGCTGAGAACGTCGTTTTTCGTACAAATTTAATGACTCTTTAAACTGCGCCATTGTTCGGGCGTTCAGCAGGAGAAAAGTTTCAGGCGAGTTGTCTTGCATTCCATCGATGATAAATCCAATTAATTCAAATTCGTCAACGTAGTCACAACGTGCAGCGATGTTCTCCATCTCGATTACGTAACGGCGAATGCTTTCTTTCTTGTTCCATTTGCGATTGGATAGGATGTGATAAATTTCTTGTCGACTAACAGCACGACCGAATTCTCTGAGTAATAAGGACTTGAGATTTTGATAATTGAGCACATCTCTGCTGAGAAGCAGTTTAGCTGTGCCAGTAAGAGAATTACATAATGACGTGTAGCGAAATATTTCATCGGCAGCAATCATATCCATGACCCGTTCAAAGCTACGCAAGAAATCTGTAACGCTATATGTCGTATCATCTCCGTCAAACTTCATTATTGAATGTTCAATATCTCTAAATGTCATACGACTTGTTGAAGCAGAAAAAGATAATGGCATTTGAAAGGATCCTAAATCATGTTGAGCTGCTTGCAAATTGTTTTGTTCCATCGCAGCAATCGTCCGGTTTAACATCAGAAGCTCTTTCTTTTTTTTAGCAAAAGCCAACATTCGATCTAGTTCTGCCTCTTCTTCGACACCCATAATATGAACATCTTCTTGACCAGTATTTTCGATTGCACTGTTATCGATATCATGCTGTTCCAATGTGTTTATTCCAGCAGCATCTTCGACGGGACTTCTATTAACACCACCTGATGTAGTATCACTTCCTGTAGCAGAGGCATATTCCGCAGCCCTAGTTCTTCCCTGATCTTCCACAGAACAAGTACCATCGTTGCGATTATTTGCGCCCCCGAGGTTCATCCTTGCATCAGTATGACATCCATCAGCACAATCACCACTAGCTTTAGCGATTGATTCTTCGTACATTTCCCGCAAACGGGCAACACCAGCGCCCACTGGTGCATCTATGCCAGCGCAACGCAGTGCATCTAATAATTGCTGTTTCGACAAACGACTTGTCATTGTAAATTTTTGCAAAATCTTGCACAAGAAATGGATCACACAATTGAAAGGTTTGATTTAGCGAGTATAACCCCACATCTGAGATTTTATATACGTCTTACTTTATTAACGTGAAAAATTCAATTGAACAAATATAAAATTTTCAATGAATAGATATCTTTGATTGATATAGAAATTCGTATACAATTATAATAATTATTTTTATACAAGTAGTTTCATAAACAAGTACATTATAATAGCAACACTGCAAAAGCGAATTTTTATCAAGCTTGAATCTATATAAGTGCGATTTGAAGCACCCATTTTCATATAGAATTTAGATGAAGTAGTGGTGTATCGCTCTATGTAGTCTATTCAAGCATGATTCCAAATTTGTCATAAGTCTTTGCGTCTATTGTCTTTTTTGTGAACAATCAAGCACATCTGCTACACCGCTACACTGCGTGCTATCAACTTATTAGAACTCCATACTTGTTGTGCTCTGCAGACAAAATACCGCTTTATACAGCCACTGCTGCAATACTATCTGCACTTGGTTGTACGTGTCCTGCAATTCGTGCAAATGCTTTGTTACGACTACGAGGGCAATATAACCTCTGAACCCGCCTTTATGAGCCTTATCTGGCAGATGTAGAATAAGTTTTCATTATGTTTCATAGAACTGAACCCAACACTATTTGACTTGAGAAACTCCATCAGTAACTTTATACTTTTCTGGATCCATTTCTGTTTATCAGAGAACTCTATCTAGTCTCTTTAAATTTTGCGAAGGTAGAAGGGGACGTTCATGTGGGCAAGAACCAAGAATTTCAGGAGTCCAACCTATTTCGTGAAGCCTGCCTAGGTTCCAAAATGGGGCGATAGATTAGTAAGTGCAAAAGGGAAATCAACTGAAATACATGTAGAAGTCGAGTTATCTATTTACCAATCTCATTCCGCAAATATTTCACCCACTACAACTTCAAACGCTTTAGACGTAAACATTGATGAATTTATAATTTCAGTAAATTAGACATAAGGAAAGAATTAAAAAAAAAAACTCGCGTCTAGCAACGTACACGTGGCAGAAGTTAAACTTCTTTAAAAATAAGAAATAAAAGAGATTTTAGTGTGAAATAGAGTGAGAAAGTGTCTGAAAAGAAATTCAATCAATACGAAATGGAATAATAATCTAATGATTTAATATTTGCATCCAGGGACCGTACCGGCTATGGTTTTTGTCGAAAGTGTCACATATTAACTTTTATCTCTTAATTCTTATTTTATTCCGACCAAAATACAAGTTATTTCGTGCCTTATAGTTTTTTTGGGCAAAAATAACAGTTACTTTTGACTTTTATTTTATCCGACAAAAATAAAAGTTGTTTTCTGCCGTTTATTTTTCGGTCAAAAATATCAGGTAATTTATATTTGTTCAAGTCATTTTACCGACTAAAAAAATTTTGATACCATTATTTTCATCTCATCGGTGCGACATTTTACACATGGTGTCAAAAGTTTAATCTATCAAGTGGCCTTTAAAAAAACACAAATTGCTTGATATTTTTGACCAAAAAAATTAAAGTCACAAAATAACTGCTATTTTTGACCGATAAAATAAAATTCAAAAGTTATTTTTATTTTTCCTCGAAGGCAAACAAAAACGCTTAAACTTTAACTTTGTAACAAAATGGTATATTTGGAAAATTCTTTCAAAATTTTTTTTTATATGAAAATTGTAAAATAACAGTTATTTTCGGTCCTTGTTTTAGTTCAGTTCGTGGTTTAGTTGCGATCGTATGTTTTCTCAACATTGTTGCTTTTTGAATGCTAGATTGCATTTGCATAGTACTCGTTGAATAAGGCTCCGAAAGCAGAGGTAAATCTTGTTGAATATTACCTCCTGCTACCTGATCATAATACTTGCTATGTTGAGTGAGGACCTCGTAAAACAGCGAACGTTGATTGTTGAGTGTATCAACTTGGTTGGGTATAAAATTTTGTTGAGATGATGGCTGAGTTCAAAACTACACTTACTGAGTTACACTACTGAGTTCAACTAACTTATGAAAAATGCCAACAAAAATTATATATGTTCGGCTTGTTCAACTGCTCGGCGTGCGTCTCTTCGTTCTCCACCGCATTCTTACACCCCCAAGGAAGCTGAAACTGGTCAAGAATTGGGCAACAAAGCAAACACAGCAAATGCAGCACAACAAAAACAACACCTGCAACAACAACATCTTCAACAACAACATATTCAACAACAACATCTTCAACAACAACATCTTCATCAACAAAATCGGTCTGACAATAACATAAATGCAGAAATTAACAGAAATCAGCAACAACTTCAGAATCTTAGTCACAATAAGAGTGCAGAAATCAACGTGAGTTCAATAAATAATATGCCAGCGGTCACATTAGAGCTTGTTTACAGTGAAATCGTTGCTCTAAAAACTATGAACGCTAATGCTCTGAGCCTTATTGAATCTTTGAGTGAAGATAAAAAAATATTAACTGAAAGAGTTAATCAACTACAAAATGAGGTGTATTTCCTTCAGCAAAAGAGTCGTGAAAAGACAATAGAAATAGTTGGTGTTCCAAATCTGAGCCACGACAATGCAGTTGATTCAGCTTTGACAATATTTGCTAAAGGTCTAAATACTAACATTTCGGACGCTCTCATCGATGAATGCTACGTTAAAAAAATTAATAAAAGTGATGACAAAGCTGGCAATGCTCCTCTTGATATTCTATGTGTGAAATTCGTCTCTCTGCATAAAAAAAGGCAAATAATGAAGAAAAAATACGATAACAAGAAAAATTTGTGCTCCAAAGTAATTTTTGGCAGTGATAGTAACCGGAATATTTATATTAACAATAGTTTATCAGTATTTACTAGGAATCTCTTTAAAGCTGCTCAGAAGCTAAAAATAGAAAGAAAATTTAAGTTTGTTTGGATTAATAATGATAGAGTATTATTACGGAAAAAGGAGGGTGAGAAAGTAATAGTTGTAAATTCATTCGAGGATCTTAATAATTTAATTTAGTCAATCTAAAATACTAATCTGAATATGAACACTAGCACTATTAATCCTCATGTAAATTTGTTAGAGTTTCCCTTAGAAAATTGTAAAAATGTAAATTATAAAAGTATCCTATTTAATCCAAACACAAACAAAAAAGATTTTTATATAGCGTTGCAAAATATTAGAAGTATGCGAAAAAATTTCGACGATTTCCTTGTGCATCTTAATAGTTTTGCAAAAAAGCCCGTTTTTATTTTTTTGACAGAAATATGGATTTATGAAGAAGAAAAATCTCTTTTTAACATACCTGGCTATAAATTTTTTACTAATTGTAATAGCAGATATGCTGCTGGAGGTGTTGCAGCCTTTGTTGATGAAGATCTTGAATGTGAGTCCGCTTGTTTTAATCTTCAAAGTTCGGATATATTAAAAATAAATTGCACGATTGAGAACCAAACATTTTCGTTTATATGCATCTATAGGTTTCACGAAGGTACTTCGAAGGATGTATTCTTGAGTAACCTTAATGATATATTGTCAAAGGAGAAATGTGATAATCTGATAGTCTTAGGAGATATGAATATTGATATTTTACAGGAATCGGCTTGTGTCGACAATTATATGTTTTTGTTATCTTCTTATGGTCTCGAATGTTGCATTAATCAACCAACTCGACTAACTAACGCTTCTGCCTCATGTATTGACCACATTTTTGCACGTATAAAAAAACCTCAGAAACTGTCACTGAGTAGTGCAGTTTGTAATTTTTATGTGTCTGATCACTGCCTGGCATGTTTAAAATTTAATGACTGTGACTTAGGAATAAACGAACGTTCTCCTTTTTCTGTAATGAGTACAAAAACCGATTTCAGAGAGCTGAACAATAGGCTTTTGTTTGAACCTTGGGAAAGCGCTTACAATGAATCTAATGCATCAATAGCATTTGAAAACTTTATAAACATTTTAATAAACCATGTTAATATTTGTACTAAAAGTATTACTAAGAGTACAGTTGCGAATGAAAAGAAGCTTAAGCCATGGATGACCTCAAATTTACTTCGTAAAATAAGTTTAAAAAATAAGCTTTATAAAAAGTGCGTAAAAAATCCAGGAAATAGAAATATTCAGGAGGAGTATAAAAAATTAAGCAAAGACATAAAAAAAGAGATTTTGAATGTCAAAAATAGTTTTTACTTAAATGAATTTAATAAAATTAAGGGCAACATTAAGAAAGAATGGGATTTAGTGAACAATATTTTAAATAGAACATATAAAAATGAATCAATTCCAAATATAAAAACAAATGGTATCACCTTAACTGATGTAAATGATAAAGCGAATGTCTTCAATGAATATTTCTCTAATATTGGTACTAACGTTGTCTCTGAAAATGGTTTATTAAGCTCTTCTTGTGATTGCTTAGATAAGGAGGTATTCCTTCCAAATAGCTTTTATTTTGAGCCGGTATCGTCATTAGAACTGTACAAAATTATAATGTCTCTAAACAACTCGAATTCTTGTACCGAGAAAAGTTTTTCTAGTATATTTTTAAAAAAAATTGTTTATAATGTCGTCGATGTTCTGTGCTACTTGTTAAATAAAAGCATTCAATCAGGTGTTTTTCCAGAAATGCTTAAAAAAGCAGAAGTAATTCCTCTGTTTAAAAAAGGAGATAAAAGTAATCTTAATAATTACAGGCCAATTTCGATTTTGTCTTCTTTTTCTAAAATATATGAAAAAGCTGTGAAAATAAGAATGCTGAACTTTCTAAATAAGTTCAAGTTTTTTAATGAGGGTCAATTTGGATTTAGATCTGGTATGTCAACTGAAGATGCACTTTTAAATTTCTGTACAAATATAAACGACAGTATAAATTGCAAAAAAATTACAGCAGCCCTTTTTGTTGACATAACCAAAGCATTTGACACTGTCGACCATAAAATTTTACTTAACAAATTATTTAAATGTGGATTCCGAGGGGCTATTTTTAATTGGTTTTCTTCTTATCTTTCAAATAGAGTTCAAAGAGTAAAAATAGATAATCACTTTAGTACATATAGCAACATTAAAATTGGCGTTCCTCAAGGATCAGTTTTAGGTCCTGTTTTATTTTTAATATTTATAAATTCACTTTTGTCACAAAATATTTCAAGTAATGCAATAGCATTTGCAGATGATATGGCCTGTACATATTCCTGTGATACATTATTCGATTTTAATATTAAAGTTAACCGTGATCTAGAAATTCTAAGACACTGGTTTACTACTCACAAGTTAATTCTAAGCGACAAAACGAAGATTATGCTTTTCAATGTTAGTGGAAAGGAAATAAAAGTTAATGACTTTACGTTCCATTGTGCAAACTGCAAAAAGTTCACTATTTGTAAGGATACATGTTGTTCACAAAATACTGTCCAAACCTTTGATGAATCAAGTGATTGTTCATTTAACTGTTTTCACATAGAATGTGTTAAAAGTTTTAAATATCTTGGTCTTATGATTGACTGGAAAATGAATTGGTTAGATCACACAAATTCTCTTAAAAAATACTTAATCGCAGCAACGAGACAAATATATCATTTAAGGGCCTTCTGCTCGGAAAAACTACTCACTTGCATCTATTTTGGGATTTTCCATTCTAAATTAGAATACGGTCTCACTTGTTGGGGCGGTACGCATATTAATAAAATAACTCCATTACTTACTGCGCAGAAACATACCGTTCGAATTATTTGTAAAAGACATCGCCTTGAAAGTAGTTTTCCACTATTCAGGCAACTCAATATTTTGCCAGTTAAGCATTTGTTCTTTTATAAAGTCTTAAAAACATTTTTCATTAAATCTGGTTACATGATAAATAGAAGTAATTCCAATTATAACTTGAGAATTAATCATCTTAATATTGCTCATGTACCATCACATAACTTGCAACATTTCCTGCTTTTTTATTCGACTATAGCTCCCAGGCTGTTTAATTATTTGCCTATCAATATTAGATGTATTCGTAATAAATTTGTTTTTCTTAAAAATGTGAAATCGTGGCTTTTTACTTTGTCATACTTAAATGTTAACTCACTTCTTAATGTAATGTATTAACTTGTTGTATCTCGTAAACACACTCAAACTATACTACTACTACTATTGCTTATATTTTTACAGTTATTTGTTTAAAGAACATGTTATATGTATAATTTTTCAAAATGTTTAATGTTTTAAGTGACCCCTTATATTATATACAGTTTTAAGTTATTCAATTATTCTACCTGCATTTGCCACTAATTCCTTGTGAATTACAGGATGTAGGGTTAGCATTATTATATTCTTTTAATTTATTTAAATTCAGTCATTGCTTATATGAAAATTTGTTAAATTTAAAAATTGTAAAAGATAATAATAATAATAAATACTACTACTACTACTACTACTACATTTTTACGAAGCATCAGTGTGTTTTTCTGGGGATTGGTTCCTTGTAGATTCACCAAAATGCACTGATGCTTCGTAAAAATGCATTTTGGAACTCAGCCATCATCTCAACAAAATTTTATACCCAACCAAGTTGATACACTCAACAATGAACGTTCGCTGCTTTACGAGGCCCTCACTCAACATAGCAATTGTTCTGATTATTAGCCGATGTTGTAATCACCTTACCTTCATCGTTAGTTGCAGACCGAGCTGCAGCTGCATTCTTAAGAGCTCTAATTCACTCTTTATATTCACGAACGCGTTCTGCTCCTGTTTAAGCTATTTTTCTTAGCTTTGAGAGGTTTTTTGGCTGACAGAGACTATTCTCGGCATTCTTAAATATTGCAATTTAACAGTTTTGCCTTTTATTATTTTATTGAATTAACGGTTTTTTGCATGTTGTCAATCATCTGTCAAGTTTTTGATCACAACCAACGAACCAAATTGAGCTTTGAGCTCATTATGCGGTGAACAGGCAGTAGAATTTTTTCCCGCTGAATGTATTTCTATAACTAAATATTTCATTTGAAGCATAAAGAAATAAATTTTCCGTGCATACTTTTCGGATGAAAATTAATGTTACGGACAGAATGTTATGCGTTCAGTTCTGATTACATTTTGTTTGCCTGTTTATCATGTGTCTACGTGACGTAAATGTATAGATTCCGACTCTAGAGCAACGATGGTCGGGGTTCAATTCTCGCTAGCGGCTATCATTTTTTGAAAATTTTCTTATGAATTGAAAACGTTAGCTTAACGTCACGAATAAGAGACCTTGAAATTTCACTCGCCGCCAAAGAAGTTTCACTTAAAAAAGTTAGAGCGTGGGACCATGGCCGGGATTCGAACCCAAAACCTCTGGCATCTTTAAAAGACGCCTCCAGCTTATTGCTTATCAGCCGTTCTACGATTTCACCGGCAGTATCGTGCATACAAAGCGGACGATAGGTCGATAGATCTTCAGAGGAACTTGTGTTCTTGGGGATCAACACTGGATCTTTGACACTTCCACATTTGTGGGAGAACCCCTTGTTTTATGCACTCATTGTAAAGATCAACGAACACTCCTGTCTACTGCTCTATAGCAAGCTTGAACGCCTAGTTTGGAATTCCATCAGGTCCGGAGGCTTTCTTATTCTCAACTTATTTGGCTATTTTCAGTAGCTTTTTATCGGTTTTATTTAAAAAATTTTGCAACTCTATTTCATTTCTACTGTTTATTACTGACGTATCGGGTTTTTGAGGAAATAATATGTGAACTATGATAGTCATCAGTTTGAGACACGTATTATGATGGGTGTGGTCTGATGGATGTGGTCTGATGGATATGGCGTGCTGGTATTGGTGTCAAGTGATAGATACGTTTTGATGATTTTGGTGTATGGGTATTATATAATTGGTATTGCATATTAAATTGGATATGATGGATGTTAAATAATTGTCATTTTATATATATTTCTTATATCATGCATTATTTAAAGAATTTTTTTTTTCTTTCAGTAACGCATTAAAAGTTTACGCAACAACTTAATAATCTTCATGTCTCTTAACTGAAATTGAATTGACGTTACAATCATTCCAAGCTTGAAATAATAAATTGTTAAACTGTTTACCTTTTATCTGAGCACCCATACTGGTTGCGATTTTGTTGCACTTTTTGGTACTTCCTGCTTTGAGTTGTCGTGTGTGTATGTGTGTTAAAAATGTTTACTAAACGTTGAATTTATTGAAAAGTGCCAACAAACAGTTTATGAAGTTGACTTCAACAGCAACGAAACGGAAGCATTCTGAGTATTTTCTATATTATTTTGCTGCAGTGTTCCTCCAATGTCAGATTGGGGGGAATGAATTGAATATATGTATGTGTTAGTGTATTGTTGTTTTGATTTTTGGATGTGACGACTGTCACAACATTTTCAATATGCACTTGAAATGGTCGTTAACACTGTTGAGTTGAAGTGTTTTGTTATAGTTGATTATTCTTTGTTTAATTTAACAAAACAAATGCATTTCTAAAAATGGTGTTTAAGTTTGATAGAACAGTTTATTTTTTTTTGAGCTTAAAAACTATTAATTTAATTGATTGTATAGCAAGCTATTGCCAAAAATTGATTAAAGCCAACCGCTGTTGCCACATTTTATGTACACAAAACTTACTTACGTGACTCAATACATAACGTGACTAGTACATTAAAAGTTTTTAAAAACTTATCAACAAAGTTTAGTCGATTTGAACACACCTTTGAGCACACCTTTTGCAAGTTTGTAGCATTATAAATTTTCGAAGAAAAACATTGCTATACATTTTGCGGCTGCTGCTGGGCAAAACCAACACTTTGACCAGCAAAAGTAGACACTGCAATTTGCTGCCCCAAGAATTAATTGCAATTTCTTGTGTGCAAAATTTACCATCACCTATACACACACACACACACTGCTGCCGAAGGAGTGCAGGCTATTTATTCCCTCAGCAGTTGCTGGGCTGCACAAATTAATAGCTTTTGTGCTGCACTATCGACGATTATTGGCCAAGTTTCGATGATACAGTAAATAAATAAATACAGCTCTTCAGAAACAGACACACTCACACACATATACGCTCTCTTATGCACCTAAGCAATTGGCTTAGCCATGCTAGGTAGACACGTTGGAGCTGCTTTAGGTGCTGCATAACTCAGAGGTGTAAACAAAATACTCTAAGAAGAATAAGGATACGGTTAGTTTTAAATGCAGTAGATACCAAAAATTCAAAAATAACAATAACATCAGCAAAAAGAAAACAACAACAACAACAACAACAACATCAAAATACTGCTAACGTGTTGCCAATGCAACTAAGTGGCAAGAATAGGAATACACCGGAAGTTGTGGCTATGGATAGTAGTGCGCGGGTGTTTGTATGTGTGTGTGTATGTGTGTACGGCTGGTCACCATCATCATTTTGGTAGTTCTACGGCTGGGTGTTGCATAAATAAACTTAAGTTGATACCGAACTGCAGTGTTCGCATAAATTCAGGTAATAATTTAAGTTAGCTAGACTGACTGGCAACCTCAGTCAAGTCAACAAAAAAAAAATAAGCATAAATAAATATACAAAAAAAAAAGAAAACACAAAACTATCTATGTGCAAGGACGAATGAGCAAACAAGGTGAATGAGCAGGCGTGCGAAAGCTTCACACTTCCGTTGGCTTGGTTTTGCTGCAACTAAAGCTACAGCCGCTACTTTGCATAGCAAATTGTTGTGGGGTGTAAGAGGCGTAGAAGACGCTATGTTAATATAGGTGAGCATGTGCTCTAACTGAGTGTATGTGTTTGTGTGAGTATGCTTGTGTGCTTTTAAAAGGTTTCCAACGATACTTTTTAAGTGTTGCCCCACCGGAAGTTGCAACTTTTTATTCACTCTGTTGAGGTTTTCAGCGTGTGGTGCTGCTGTATGTATCTGGCTGTGAGTGTTTGTGTGTGTGTATATAGTCTTTTCTAGCATTGCGGTATATGGTATGTGGCCAACTTTGAAGTTAATCAAATTCAGTTTAATTTTTGTTCGAAAACTTAATGCTTTTTGCAAAATTTTTGTTTATATAAATTTACAAAAGAAAACAAAAAACGAAGACGAAAAAAAACAAAAACAGGCTTTATCTACATTTTTCATCAAATTAATAAAGTTTTTGTTTATGCAGACATTAATTAGTAGCTAACAAAGTTGAAATTACTTAGCATGAGAGACATTTTTATTTTCACAAAACTTTTACAAGCAGTAAAAGTGTGGTAAAAAAAAAACAAAAATTTTTCGCACAAGTTCTTTTTGAATGTTAATGAAAATAAGGCAAGAAATCATCAGTTATACATTTTTTGAAAAAGTATTTTTTTTGTTTTGTTTTTTTTTCATATTTTATCAAATTGAAAGAGAATTTATCTAGATGAAACAAGCAAAGAAGTGTCATGACCTTGATGCCTATACATGTGAGCTCTAGCTCTTCTAGTATCTCGAATTGTGAAATAATTTAATATATGTTTTTGAAAATATTTTTTTTACTTATCAATGTGAAGCCAGTTGAAATGAATTTGATAAATAAAATTGTAAATGAAAAACGTTGAATGACCCTCGTAACTCAGTATATTGCTTATTATTATGCATTGTATTCTGATTTTCCAAAAGTTTATGTGCCAAAACATTGCAGGACTACATAAATATACTTCAATTAATATGTGTATAAAATGTCACGCATGTTACATACTTAAAATTTTCAGTTTTCTTAAAAGTTTTTGTTGAATTTGCTAAGACAATACGTTTTTTAATGATTGCTTAATGTTTACAGCAAAAAACATATTGTATTTTGATAGAATATGCTACGTTGTCACATCCGTTACAGTAAAATATGCTACAGAGTAGACAAAATATTGTTTGTTTTAATCAAAGTGCATCAAAGAATTGTTTTTTTATAACAATATATGCCATTTTGTCACATCCGTTACATGCATCCTTGTTCAAATCCTTATACTTGTCCTTATTTATGCCTCAATTCTTGTTCTTAAACCAACTTCCAACTAGTTCTTTCCAACTAGTTTTGTTTCACAGAAAAAACAAAAGAGTACGCGTCAGTTACGACGCGTGACTGAAGTCAACTCCTTTAAACCGATTTCAATCTACAACAAAACCAGTGCCATGTCTAATACCAGTATCCTATGAAAAGTTAGTAAGAGGGTTATTTTTCGTTAGATTTTTTTCAGCAAGGGATAGGTGGTACCCATAAAAGTTTCAATGACTCTGCTGTGACCAAAGACAACCCATTGTATAACTTTTTTCGATCAGGTCAAGCGGACACTCTTCACATTTCAACTTGAAACGAGTTATACTCTAGTTATATTCGTTTTCGGTTATGATCTGTATGAGTGTGCAGACTTATGTGTGCTGTAGGACGAATAAGGTATTATGCCTCAGAGCCAGCCGTTGCTCTAGCTATATCCACCCGTGATCTTTATAATAGTTCGTAAGTTCTACCCTAGTTGTATGAGGGAAACATTTTTTTTTTTGGCTGTCGCTCATGTTAGTAAAATTTTCCAGTTATAATTAGTTAAGTCAAAGTATTTAGTACGAGAAAACTTTTTCTTTAATCACAGACACATCAAGGAAAGAGCGTTGACGGGCTAGTTTGGTCGCTTTCTTATTACTATATATGTTTCTGTGGCCGGGAGCCCAAATAATACGTTGCCGGGTCAAATAGTCACAGACTTCAGACCGTTTTGCTAATTTTGGTCAAAATGATGTTTTCGAACAGGCTTATGGCAATATCTCGAACGGTAATCAACGAATTCTATTCAAAGTGCCAAAGAATATTCTTTATATTATTATCTTTTGGTCTACAATCAGATTTCTTTATCAAAAGCATTTAATACAGACATAAAGGCAAGAGTCCTTTTAAATCTTTCATATTAAAATGATCAGAATTAAAAAAAAACTAACTTTTCGACATCAGCAGCGCAAAAGGGCAAATTATTTTATAAAGTTCAATTTAACTTCTACGAGTACTTGTTGTTAATCAAATGTGAACGACCCTGTTAATACTTTTTTTTTATTCCTATGTACTACTTATTGATCTATTACTTTGTTTTACTTTAATTTTTAGTCCTGAATATATAAATAAATAATGTCTTGTCATTTTATTTAAGCTGCTAATTTTCTCAACTTTTAACGTATGCATAACTTGGAGTTGAAGACTGTGTATAGCAAAATACATAACTATCTTCATATATAATTTAATTTACTTATTTATAAATCTTAAATGGTGGAATTTTACCCTCTACCCAGAGGGCGTGTCAATTAGTCCGTGACTTTTTGCATGAAACACAAGTTTTTTCTACATAAATATTTTTATTTTCAACATAGTCTACTTTAACCCTTAATCCGCTAAGTCAGAATTAAACATGTTTCCTGACACAAAATCATTTTAATTGCCGAACTTCTCAATGCAATGTGTTCATGATCGTAAAGGTTTGTTGATTTTTCTTTGTTTGAGTACGCCTTTTGGTTTAATACACGTAAGGGTGATCTATATAATACTTATTAACGAAAATTAAAAACCCGGCCTTGAGGCCGGATTAAGGGTTAAGCTCTATACACTTCGTCCAACGTTTCTCCAATTTTTTAACCCAGCCAAAAAATAAACTTTGTCGAGGTCCTTAAAATCGGTAGTTGTTTGTGAGATGATTTTATCATTGGAGTCAAATCACTTGCCGGCGAGCCATTTCTTAAAGTTTAGCAAAAAGAAATAGTCACTCGAGGGCTAAATAGTGAGAAAGTGATTCGTGGCCCAATTTGTGAAATTCGTTTGAGTTCAATTGTGAGCAAGAGCGGCACCAATCTTGCGGCTAGCTTTTTCATACCCAACTGAGCATTCAAAATCGAAACCACTGAGCCTTGTGATACACTTTTGGTATCCACTATATTCCGCAATTTCAATCTCTAATAGGACAACACCATATCAAATTTTTTTGATTGTTGCAGATGTACACTGAGAAAACTTAATTTTCAAAACTAGCCGAAAGGTGCTACTTTTGAAAACTTTTAACTCAGATTTTGCACCTTTAACGTTTCTTTTCATTTTCTCAGTGTAGCAGCTTCAATTAGAATCGGCATCTCTCGTGCTTGTACTAAATTCTGTAAACCACTTTTTTGCCATTGATGGATGATGTAGAGTACCAATAGTATTTATCATGCTTACCCTTTGTTTAAGTGAGGTTTTTTTCGCAAGAGAGAATACTTGATGAGCTCTCAAGATTCCCTTATGTTCTCCACAACTCACGCGGCCGGCTGCTCTCAGTTGCTGACAAAAACAAACTAAATGACATAACTTTGACGTAATTTGACAGGAGATGCTTGTTGACAGGATTTCAGGCAAATAGTCAGCCTGAAATAATGCACATAAAAGTATGTAGTATTTATTCAGTAACGACACCGAACAACATTGACTAGGACTGGAATATAACAACATTCGAGGTGAATATAACATTCAAGTGGTGACCGTGGCGTGCAGGTTAAGTGTGTGGCTTAGCCTGCTCGGAGCCCGAGTTCGATGCCCAGTCGCGGCAAAAAGTTTTTTCAATAAAAAGTTTTCTGATCGGTCACCACCTCTCTGCAGACAATGGCAAACCTCAGAGAGTAAATAATGCCATGTAAAGATTCTTGAGAACACGAACTTTAGCCGTTCGGAGTCGGCATAAAACATGTAGGTCCAGTTCTCGGTCAATTGTGTGCAAATATTCAATAACACACACAACACAATTGATCATAAGAAGCTCGGTCAAAGTCCTTTCAAGGGCTGAAATGGCAAATTTGTTTTTTGTTTTGAGGTGAATATAAAAATGTTGTTTTATCATCTGTTATTGAAATATTTTAGTGTTTAGATTTGCAAAATAGTCAAACAAACAAGAAAAGTTTTGTTAACATGAGTTCATTTAAAAAAAATAAATAATTTAAATTAAATTAAAATTTAAAAAATTAAATAATTTATATTATAAATTAAAAAAAAACAAAAAAAAAAAAATAAAGAAATAAATAATATATTTTTTTCAGCTGTAATTTTTAATATTTTTTTGCTCAAATTCAGGCAACAAGTTCACAATTATTAAGTATTCTACTTCATTCAAACGCAATCCAATTGTCCATTTCTTTGAATTGCAGAGAAAATTTCTTAACTCTATTTCTTGACTGAACGAATAACAACAACAACAATATTTATAGTAACTGGTACTTTAATATTAGACCAAATGTAAGGCTTTAGCTTTTATTCGAGAGTCTTAATTAAAATGTGTCAACAAGATGCTGTGGCTTAAGAAGCATTTTCCAACTCGTTTCGCCCTCAAGTGAGAGTGTGCGTTTATATGTGTATTTATAAGATACAATAATAGTCACACACATACACGCTCAGACTAACATGAAGCAAACGCACATTCATATGCATAACAAAACCTTCCGAGTACTGTAACGCGCAGCTGCTGTGCTTTAATGCTTCTTCGTTGAAGCTATTTCAATAAACGGAATGGACAAAGCTTAGCGCACTCATGCAAACACACAGGAATGTCCAAACGAGTGAGTAAATTCCGCAAAAAGCCCCTTCAAAGAGCTCCTGCTTGAGTCCACTAAGTGCTTGAGACTTGAAGTCCTCAAAATTTGCACACACAAAAAAAAAACGAAATAAATTCCAGCATTGAGGAAAACGCAAAAGTAGAAGTATAAAGAAGTAGTAGCTGTAAGTAAAAGGAGTAGAAGAAACAAGATGAAACGATAAAAGAAAAGACGAAAGCGCAGCAATAGCAAGACATATACTGGTAGCAGGAAGTCGGTGCTCATGTTGCATGCAACATCGTTTTGTTGTTTTATTTTATGCGAACAGAACGTGTTGGTTGTCTTCACGTTAAGGACTTTGAGATTGAATTTACAACAACTTAACATGCAAAGACTTCTTGCTGGCTGGCTGGTTAGCTGACATAAGGGTGCCAAGGACTAAAAGCACATTTGCGTAGCTAATCAATTGTTGGCAAAAATAGTGTAAAAGAGTGAATATTTAAAAACACTACAAAGGTGTTGGAGGACTCGTAAGAACAGACAAAAAGAAGGTGACAAATTATGGTATGTTTTCTAATTAGAATAACGATATTGAATGAACGAAGAAAAATAGCATAGAATAAAGCAAGTGTATTGAATAGTATACGTTGATATGTAGCCGACATCTGACGGGCTGGATTGCACATTTAATTAAACAAAGAAAATTTCTGCATTCTGCGCGAAAACTAATAAGGCGAAACACAAAACCTTCACCTACACAAAAATGGAAAAAAAAAATTTTTGTAAAGAAAACTTTATGTTGTTTCTTTTTGAAAGTTATATCAACACACATATTGTCTTTAGTTTCTATCGAAAAAAAAAAAAAAACGTAGACCAAAACGCGAGCACGTCACAGCAAGGCTTATCACATTATCAAATCAGCGAAAATATACCCAACTATATGCGTACGTCTGCCAACAAGGTGATAGGCTATCACAGCCCTCGACGACCAGGAGTTTTGTGATGCCTCTTAATGGCGATGGGTTTAACACCGGAGCCACTTTCTGCAGGGACGAAAATGGGAATCTGATGACAGCCATCCAGAAAACACACTTCTTTAGTCTTCTATATGACGCCGGTGATAATAATCTTGGCAATATAAATGATCTCCTGAAAACACCAATTACACTGCGTTACACACATTCTGTCCTATGAACCAAAACTACATTTTCGGAAAGGGGAGAAAAAATAAAAATTCACGTGTATCGTCGATTTTCATGTGCACGTCAGAATTTTTTTTTTTTTAATGTTTAAAGTTTAAAGGTGAAATGGCTCCATATATTTGTGGGAAAAAATAGAAGGTGTGGTTGGAATTTGATGAAAATTTAAATGTAAGAGGATAATGATTAGCCGATTTCAAACTAGGTATCGGTTTTGTTGTACCGGTTTCAGTTTGTTAAAAAACCAAGTTTTTTCACTAATTTTGTTAATACAAATATTTTATGCCGTGATTTCAGAAATGCATTTTTTTCCGGTTACGGCTTTTATTTTTTTTAATGAATTTTTTCACAATAGTAAAAATTAATACCGCTATGAAATTTATTATCGGAACTTAGCCTTTTATTAAGGCGCTTGTAAGCATTTGTCTCAGTATCGCGACAAATAGACCTGCAGTATTTGCTAAACGTGTGTTATGTCTTGTTCTTTAAAGCACTTTTCAATAGCTGCGATGTCCTGATGGAACCTTTTGCCATGCTCATCGCTATGAGCTCCTAAATCATCAGGGAAAAATCTAAATGTTTGTGAACGAAGTGGATCTTTAGTGACATTAAAAGGCCCTTTTCGCCATATGCTGAAATCATTTCTTCGACAATATTTTTATAATTGGCAGCTCGTTTCGTACCAAGAAAACAATCAATAACGGTAACTGCTCCTTTCCATGCACGTTGCTCGATAGCACTAAATTTTGAGGCGAATTCATCACTTGCAACGATTTTTTTATCTTCGGATCATTAAAAACACCTTAAATCATACACATCATTGTAAAGATATTAAATATCTGAATGACTACTTAAAAAATACCTGCATGAATCCTTGCACTGCTCAATTTCAGAAAAATTTTGCACAAACTCGCAATCACCTCACCCTCACGATCCAGTTTTTTAACAAAATTTGGTACGAGACCGAGTTTAATGTGAACTGGTGACAAAATGATTTGCGATGGTTGCACCAATGGTAGATGCTCTATACTTTCTTCTCCTAATTTGTAGCATGTGCACTTTTTCACTTAGTTCAGTGTAATGTTGATCCCTTTTGCGACCTTCCCATGTACACAAAAGGTCTGGTAGCTTGGAAATCCACGCTTAAGACTCATGATTAATCCGACAACTTTCAGATCGCAACATTCTCTCCAATTGTATTCTTGGTATTTTATAAACTCTAATATTATTTTCATGCCGTCGTATGTTTCTTTGAGGTTTGTGGCATATGCAATCGGAACAGATGGATGTTTTTTACCAATATAAACCAGTACGACTTTAGGCTGCTGACTGATGCATTTATGAAAAGTCGCCACTCTTCTGAAATATGATGGTAACCGATTTCTGCAAACATCGCATCAATATCAGAAGAATAAGCCAAGTTTTTTCCCGATTTTCGTGAAATTTAAAAAATTTGTCATATGAAACAGTGCTATCACTATTAAAATCAGCCGCCACTATATTGCACTGCTTAAAGCGCAATGCAAAGAGTTCTTCTGTTCTCCTCGACAAACTTTTGTCTCGTACAAGGTCGTTGAAGTCAGTTTGCGTTACTAAATGAGGCGCTGCAGTCCCAAGTTCACTGCATGTTGGTACAAATTCCGAAGCATCTGGACTCTCGCCCCTCTCATTCGATGCAAGCAATGTTGATGGCAGTGTTAATGATGTTAGTACTGCTTTTGGATCTCCTTCGTTTATGTCGGGAACATCTTCAAAAATCTCCACTGAAGCTGGCAAACGTTTTTCTGGTGTGTACAGAACCGCTGGAATAACTGATTCTACACTAGCGTTGTATATTCTGTTGCAGCGAAAGTATTGGAGTCTTGAATATTTTCTGAAACGAATAAACTACTGTGTTCGTAATATTTCGCAAATTTTTAATAATCCACAAACGTAACAAAAGTTATTTCGAATCGAACACTGCATATTTTCTAAGATAAAATATTTTGAAATACTTTTTCGTACAACGGAACTTAGAACAGAAACAAAAAAAAAATCTGACGTGTACATGGAAAACAACGATACCCGTGTTTTTTTATTTTGTCCCCTCTTTCAGAAAAGGTATATTTGGTTCATAGGACAGAACAAAAGCTAATTTTTGTAACACGGTGTGATGGATGACACCGTCGAAGTTCCGCTGTCCGACTAGAACGAAGTTTTAACAGCTTTAGCTCGGCTTAAAAACAACAAAGCCGCAGGAGACGATGATCTACCGGTTTACCAGTATAAGCACAGATGTCAAGTTCTGTTTACACGCATTCGCGAGGTTCGGATATAGTTGAAATGCCCCATCTACAAGCAGATTATGGGAGTCATGTCATTATTGCATATAAGGTCCTATAGAACGTATTATGTTAAAGACTCAAACCCATCGTAAACTAACTAATTAGACATTGTCAGTATGGCTTCACACCTGGTTAGTCCATCATTGACCAGATATTAACACGATAACAAATCTTGGAGATGACCTTAGACAAACACTCAAGAGATACAGACAGATTCGAAGTATTTCGCGAATACTACCAAAATGTATCCAAAAAAGCTTTGAAGCAAGTTATTAATAAGAGAGTGTTTCCTGCAGCTATGTGGTGAGGCAGAAGTTAGTCTATGGAGAACCGCCTGCAAGCTAGTAACAAAAAAAGCTGAAGGGGTTCAGACAACCCACTCCTACAGAGCCACACCTGCTTGGCATCGTAGTAATGACTCTCTTCCCGCCACAACCAGCGATTTCGCGCCACCATGCACACGAACATCTCCATGAAATAAGGATGATAAGCACTGATGAGGTGGCGGCTGCTACCAAATCCGTCAAGAACGAAAAGGCACCAGGGCCAGATAGTATTCCTAACTGTGTGTTAACACTTGCCACTCTGGAGCAACATCGAGAATTTGTCCAGCTCTTCAACGCCTGTCTAAGGGAGGACATATTGCCAGCTCAGTAGAAAACCCAGAGATTACTAATCACACCAAAAGGCAGTGCCTCCAAGAAAGATCCCTCAAGATAATGACCAATTTGTCTGCTTGACACACTAGAGAAGATCTTTGAGCGACTGTTGTGCAACCGAATTGAAGAGACGATGCCACAAATAGTGGTAAGGCTATCCAATCGCTAGTTTGGCTTTCGGAAACTGCACTCAACGATAGATGCCATAAACCTTGTTACCACTACTGCGCAGGAAGCTATCGCAGGCGGAAGAAACTCAATGGAAGAAAGGTGTAAAACAATATTGCCTTGTAGCAACGCTTGATGTTCGCAATGCGTTCAACTCAGCTAACGGGAGTAAGAGTTTGAAAGCTCTTAGTGAGTTTAGAGTAGCAAACTACCTCACGAAAGTTATTGCAAATTATTTCGATGAGGGAGTGCGGCAATATTCGACCGATAGCGGCCAATGCCGTGCCAAGTCACTGGCGGCGTTCCACAGGGGTCAGCACTTGGGCCCCTTCTGTGAAACGTCATGTATGATGGTGTTCTAAGGCCCGAGGTACCTGCAGGTGTGAAGATATTCGGATTCGCGGATGATTTAACGGTTGTGCTAACAGCTAAATATCTAGAAGTGAAGGCTGTTAAGTAGAGTTGCTATTAGCACTATCTACGACTGGCTAAAGTCAGCGCTAGGCTTAGTTTAGCCGAAAACAAGACGGAGGCAATGCTTATCAGTAGCAGTGAAAAGTCCGAAATAGCAGTTATAAACGTGCGTGGAACGGAGGTACATTCAAAACCATTTATTAAGTACCTCGGCGTGCAAACAGCACCTAAAGTATGCTCACAGGAAAGCAGCCACTTCATGCCTGGCGCTAGCAAGAATTCTGCTAGAGACACGAGTACCAAAGCAAGCTCGCAGGACTCTTCTTCTTAACGCCGTACGTTCGATCTTGATGTACGCATCAACGGTCTGGGCCGCAGCGATTAAGGTAAAGTCCTACCGCCGAGTAGTAGAGTCGGTGTATAGACTAGGCACTCAATGAGTGTGCTTCGCTTTCAGAACAGTATCTGATGATGCAGCTCGCTAACTCGACCCCATTGACCTCTTGGTCGAAGAGGCCTAAACAAGAGCTAGTAGCGAGAGCGCATCTTTTCGTAAGAAACTAGCTCGAGAGAGATATATGACACAGTGGCAGGCAAGTTGGGATAAGGGGCGCTGGACCCATCCCAAGCCTATCCCTGTGGTGTGGTAGAAGTCACGGTTCAGTGAACTTCTACATCACTCATTGCACTCATTGCTCTGGTAGCATAGTAGAAGACACTGCACACGGCCGCTTCGAGTGCCCTAGGTTTAACGAAGCGAGAACGGATGCTTCGGTCCGCCTCGGTGAAGTGGTGAAACCCCAAAATTTGGTGATCCTCATGTTGAAAAGCGAAACCAATTAGTCAGTGGTAAGCTCTTTCTCCAAACGAATAATGGACGAACTTCGGAGAGTCAAGCGTTTGCAAAATAGGTCAGCGTGAAATAGGCAACTATACACGAAGTTAAGGGTTCTCTCCGAGCCAGAGTCGGCCGAAAATTTAGGCTCTTAACTTGACAGTCCCCAGACAGACAAAATTGGTACTGGGCCAAAGATTTAATGCGGAGGTTCAGGTTTAGTGCGTAAAAATTGCACACTACCACCTGCACGGAAAGGGCCTTTTGAAGGTTCCACTTCGCGAATAAAATAAAAAAAACACCCTAGAGAAATAAATCGACACACCATATTTTTGTAGATTACAAAGCCGCCCTCGACAGTTCAATAAGGAGTCACCTATACTCTACTATGTCTGAATTTGGTATCCCTGCAAAACTACTACATAACTAGTAAAGCTCGCAGTGAAGCGAGGTTTCAGACAAGCTTATTCTTTATTGTGATGGCCGTGGGTGTGCGTGCTAAGTGTGTGACGTGCAAGTCAACGAATATCGAGTTCAATCCTAATCTTGAGCAAAAGGTTTTTCAATAGAAATAGATTTTTCTGATCACTCGTCGTCTCTCTGCAGAAAAACCTCAAAGATTAAGCAATCCATTTTTTTTTAAATCCAAATTTTTGGAACACGATACTATTTTGAACTTAAGAATTTTATATTGAAGTAGTTGAAACACGGGTGGTTTGAAGTTGTTTCAACCGAGAAGGGTTGGATCATAAAATTTACATTTAGGGATTTGTTCCTTCAGTCACCCGGAGTCGAACTGCACAATATTCAGCCAAAACCACCGGGCTATTTTCGAATGAGGATATTTTTCGAGAAAAAAAAAAATCAATTTTTGACATGAAAAAAACAATTTTAGAGGAAGAGAGAAAAATTCTCGAATAAAAATTGCTTTTTCGAACATTTTCGTTGTCCCAACCTATTGCATAGTTGAAAAAATAAGTGAAAAATTAACAGTGAATTTTTTTATGAAAAATGTAAAGAGAACTTTTATTCTGTATTAAATAAGTTGTTACAGATGATGACTATTATATGCGGCCACAGCATCATATAATCTTTGACAATAGCTCGAATGATTTTCTGAGACAGAATATTTTGACCACATCTTATTGAAATCAAAATGAACCGATTCCATTGCCAGCTCGCTGAAAAAAACCTAAGCCAATTTGTTTGTCGTTACAAAAATCTTCAATGTGGTGAAACACGGCATGAACTTTGGGTGTCACTGGCATGTCCGAAGCTAAATAATTGATTTTGAATTTCTCTATGCTAGTTGAGAAATCGTCCACCAATGCGGTTGAGAAACACTTTTAAACCACTTCGCTGAAATCTTCAAGAACTTGTGCGTATTTCAGGCACTGTAGGCAGCATAACTGGTGAATAACGTCAACTCTTTTTAGCAATGTCCTACATAAGTTTCATTTAAGTCCAGAGTCTCCATGGGTGACTTCTCTTTCTACACCGCATGTTTTCAACCACTTATTGGTTTAAACTTTGCACTCTTTCACCAAAACTCCAACTACTGTACTTACTATTCCGAGCATTGAGTGGAGTTTAGGTGGAGGGATAATGTCAATTATTCTCTTATCATTGCCGGTGGAAATTATTGGAGGTTTGATACAATTTTTATAATCTTTGGCATATTTTAAGGTTCCGCCATTCGCTATCCATTTCTCATAATTTGCCAGGCAATTTCAAATTGTGCGATAAGGTCCGCAATCCTTCAGGTTTGTCTTGTATACATCACACCATGTGCATGGGTGCGATGCTGAGTGGGCCATGATACCGGTGCGAATATATGCTAATTTCAGATCAGTCGCTATTGTACCATCGAAGTCGTTAATTTGTAAGAGCGGCGACATAGTCATAATCTTCTTGAGTACATTTTCCAATAGCCAATATAAAAAGTTTTTTAACACCAGGATTCTTCTAATCATTTGCCAAAACACTGTCACTATACCTCTGTCTTTTCTCAGGAACTGCTTCCTCTTCACCCGAGTTTCGGGTGAGCACCGAACAGCACACTTTCAAAAAGCCACCTCCACCGTCAACTCCAAATTTCAAATGGACATCTTGTTCTAGTCTCTTTTCTTCCACGTACTGTAAAAAACCCTGAATATCAATACAAAAAAGGACTTTTTTTGGTAGTTTCTTGCAACTCCTTTCCCTTAACTTTCACGAAATCAAACTGTTCACATTGGAAGAATTCTTCAACGTCATGATTTTTGCTATGTAGATACATTTCTAAACCGGATTCAATGATATTTCGAAATTTGTTTGCAACCCTCACTGCATTAGCGATTCCAAGGGTAACTTTTCCACCGAGGTTGAATCTGGTCCCTATTTTAGAGAAATCGTCAACTGAAATTACTTTGGGAGCTGCACTCTCTCGTGGATTGACACATATTGTCATTTGTCTTCCTCCATTGCGTTGTCTAAGGAATTTGAAATATATAGTTTCCGGAAAAAGTAGTTTTATTTAAATATAGCCCAGTGGTTTGACCTGAAAATTGAAAAAACACACACGCCCCGCTCGCTTGCTATTTTATTTCTATCGTTCTGTTTCTAGCCTGGTTGCTAGATCGCTAGAACAGTAATTTTTACTTGGGACGATTGAAAGAAAAAATCCCTGAAAGAAAATCGATGCCCCAGGACTTCGTGGTTAAACCGACTTCAAACCACCCGTGGAAAGCGAAGAAAACAATTTGTGAGGAAAGTTCCTTTCATTGCTTTTTAAATCCAAAAATTTCAATAGGTTTCCACACACGCATCTAAATATAAGCAACAAATGTTTATAATTTGCAAAAAGCTTTCAATTTTAATATAATCAACAGCCAAAAGCGTGCCCTACAAGTCACACTCCGGAATTTCCGCATGAAACTCGCAATTAAATTAATTTAAAAAGTAATTTCTTCTTGTGCCACAATTGTAACAAAATACTCAGCATTACATTTAAGACAACTTTTTCTCCGTAACATTTCTATTCGGCCGACCGCATTTAGCTCAATCTTATTTCATCAACCCACAGCGTAGCAAGTGCAATATTAAAAGCTACAGCAGATGCAGTGAAGAGCAGATTAAAGAAAAAAAAAATAAACACAAAAAAAAAATGGTTTCTTGTTGCAACCATGTTTCGGACAACATGCAACAAAATGAAATTCATTTCTTTGTTGTACGCAAGAAATTGTACAACGTTGAAACTTACAATGAAACGTAAGCTGAAGAAGTCACTGCATACTTTTGGGCTTAAATGAAATTAAATTTCATTTCAAGTACATTGCAAGAAAATGTGCTGCCACAAACTTCTCGCCTTTGCCAAAGTACGAGTGGTATTTCTTCTTAACACACGTTGTCTATGCGACGCACACACACACACTCTTGCAGCAGGAAAAGTGTTGCCAAGCGCTAGTTTTGCTTTTTCTCTTCATTGAAGGCGCGCACGTTGGCATGAACTGTGCTTACAATTTTGCGCATTATAATTGAAAAGTGAATTTCTCAGTTTCATTTTCTGACACGGAAATTGAAAACATTATCAAGAGCAAGACAAAAAACCAAGAACCTAGCGACTCACTAACCTAACGTATTTTCTCTCAATGTGCTGTATGCAATTCTTGCTGCATGTTTTTTATGCATTTTTTGCTGTTTTTTCTTTTGTTTTTTTTTTTTTTTTGTGGTCCATTCAGGAACTTGACTGACTGCGTCTTTGCATGAAATAATTTCGTTTTATGTTTTCGTTATCGTCGCATTTTTTGCTCAGTTGCCCTAACAATAGCTAGCATGAATGAATGTGTGTGTGTGTGTGTGTGTGTGTGAACGAGATGGCTGACCGAAAAGCAGTTATATGCACATAACAGCACATAGTTGAGCTTGAAAAAAAAAAATAGCGTGCAAATTGTTCGTTTACATTTCTTGCACTTAAGGAAATTGCAACGCGCCTAAAAGCAATTTGCGTAAAAATTATACACTCAAGCAGTATTTTTTTTTTTTTTTTGTTGTTTTGGTTTGCTTCTGCCTGCCTTTAGTTTCGTATTTGACTTTTAGTTTCTTTCATTTACTTAAATTAAACTTCTCGACACTTTGTTAATCCTTTGAATTTTAATGCGCTGCTTGAGTAGTTTTATTATGCGTTTGAGTTGCAAAGAAGCAACTCAGCTGGCAAGGTTGAAAAAAAAAAACAAAATTTCATGATGATGCAAAATAGCAAAAAAATCCGGCAGCGCTGCTTGCTAAATAAAATGCTAAGCTTGTTTGAAAGTTAAAAGCTATGTTAAAAAAAAATTAATCTGAAAGCTCTGTGCATCATGACCAGCTCTAGTGGACTAAAGTTTTTGTTTGCCGGAAAGGATAACTGTTATAAAGTCAAAGTGTTTTGAGTAGGATCTGGGTTATTATTATTATTAGAAAATTACTAACTTGCTTTTTCCTTAAGAAGAATATCGCTTTTAATTAGACTTGATATGCATTTAATTAATAAAATTTGAATTTATCTTTAAAGAATGTAGCTGAAATAGAGAATTTTCATTTCATTTTAGAAAAATGTTTTACAGCAAGAAGCTATACAGATAATAAAGCAAAGTATAACGCTCTGTTGGTGCATTTGGTCGTGATAATCCGTGTTAAAAAACCTCGATTGGAATTGAAGTAATTACTTTAAGACATTAAATCGAAATCGTTCTCTAAATTGGAGCAGCTGGATCCCAGGAAAACTAAGTCCTTATCATCGTCAAAGGAGACAATGTCAACAGTGACTTATTTTTCATAACGCAGGGACTGTTTTTTTGTTGACACAAGATAGTTCGTTTTATTTGCATTCAATGCAAGTCCCATTCGACTCAACTTTTTTCTAGCCTGGAGAATCCTGCACTGACTTTACGCATATTACGATCGATGATGTCGATATCATCAGTATAAGCCAGTATCCCTAAACTTTTGTAAAATGTTGTGCCCTTACGTCTCAGAACAGCCTTACGTCTCGAATGATCTTCTCCATTACTACATAAGCCCTTCCGAATCGGTTGGAACAGTATATCTCAAAAATATATTTGAATGATCCCATTCGGTTCAAAAGGGTAAAAAAAGTCCATGTCTGAAACCTCAATTGCTATCGAGGTCTTTTCCTAATTTGAGTGCGCTGCTGGCGTGGCTTATATTACGTTTGAATTTTGCAGGGACACCAAAATCAGACATGATGGTGTAAGGGTTACTCTTTATTGGACTATCGAAGGAGGCTTTGTAATCGACAAAAATATGGTGTGATAGTGTGGTGTAGATTTGTTTCTCTAGGTTTTTCTTTTGTTTAACAATGAGTTAAAGCATTAAAATCCTAAGGCAGTGCTTTATTTTACCACACTAAATGGCTCTCCAGTCACACGGTTGGATTCGCCAGGAACCACCATTAGTTATTTCGTCTAGAGGCCGTCAGAACATTACTGTTCAATCGCCAGTGTTGATCATCAGATCGTCGGTCCGCTTTGAGGGTTATGCTTTCTCGTACTTTACGAGAGCTTAGACGAGCCACCTCCGATGCTTCAAGCATGTTTTCTATAACTACTGAAGCAATGTCATACCCAATAAATAACAATAAAATATCCCCGTTTCTATAGGATGTTCTCCAATCGTTGTGTATATATATTGACGATTGTTGATTTTCCAGGTCTGAAGCCACACTTACAAAATTAAATCAATTGGTCTATGAGGGGCTTTAGTTTATCACGCTCGACTGACTGGATTGGGTAGAGCACACTGATTGAACTTTCCCATCATTTTAAAAGCATTCTTTTGGCCTTAATGCGGGCAGTTTCACCTACGTTCTTAAATTGCTCAGCTAGTAGCCCATCGGCTCCTGCGGCATGATTGTTTTCAAGCCGAGCTTTAGCTGTAAATGACATCATTAAAGTCGCACAGCGGAACTTCGACGCTGTGTTCCTTAACTGGGGTTTCCGGGATATCATCTCTTTTGCCGTGATTGTTATTAGCGTCGCCATTTAGAAGTCTAGATAAGTGTTCCCCTCATAACGTCAGGATACTCTGGATATCTGTCTCTAGATTTCCATTTTCGTCCTTACAGAAAGATACCCTGGTCTTAAAATCATCGGCCAGGCGTCTTATTTTTTCGAGTCTCTTTGGGCAGGAACACATAGAAGGCATGCATGCTTCGAGACTTTTGAGGCATGCTTTTTGAAACACATAGCAGCCATGCATGAACAATAACAACATAAGAAGAAACATGTCGAATGTAAACAAAATCAGCTGTTTCCTAGCTGCCAATGCCTTGATGCTTGAGAAAAGTTCAAAGATCGCCAACTTCAAGCATGCATAATGATGCTTGATGCGTGCATGCTTTCTTTATGCGTTGCCTCATAAGCTTACGTGATTTCGAATTAAACGTCAGATGCTTTGATGCAAGCATGCCTTCTATGTGTTTCTGCCTTTTCCGTCGCATGTATCTTCATTTTCTCGCACTCACGCATTTTGCCTCTTTTTTCACCTGAAAAGGCGTCAATATTCCCTCTCTTGTCTCAGTATCGCTTTATATCAGCAAGCGTTACGACCTAGGACAGGCTGGCTTTGCAGGTGGCGTCATTATCTGCAGAGAGACAAAGAAAAAAGGACGTCATTATCTGTCTATGATTGCACCGTGGATCGTGCGTACGTCTAGTACACTGGAAAAGTGCCTTCCGTCAACCATAACGTGATCAATTTGATTGCGAGTTTTTTTTTTTTAGGAAGCCTTCTGAATATTGAAATGCTTGAATCTTGTGCTACTAACGACCATGTTTCGTGCATCGACGAAATTATTCAGCCTCAGTTCGTTATCGAAAGTTTTGTCATGGAGGCTGAACTTTCCGACTGTTGGACCAAATATGTGTTCCTTGCCCATCTTGGCGTTGAAGTTACAAAGCATGATTTTTATGTCGTAACGGGGGCAGCATTCCTCTTCAATGCACACGTAGATCATTTCCTTCGAGACATCGGCTTTGTCTTCTGTCTGAACGTACTGATGTACATTTTGGGATGATGTAAAAAAAATGTAACCTTCGAGCGGATTATGGCAAGTCGTTCGTTCACAAGCACGCATCGCAGGATATGATGCCATATTCTATCTTACCAACTACAAATACGCATCCAAGCTCGTAGTAGATATCACCGGTTGATTGCCGCGAGCAATTCAACCATAAGGGATTCATTCATCGTTTCAGGGTCACCCAGGGATAGATGAATCGATCATTTCATCGATTGTATTTTTATCAGCTTTATATTTTTCTAAGATATAAATCAGTTGGACAGAAGCACCATCCACATTAAGGGTTCGGACATTTCAAGTACTAATTTGTAAATTATTATCTGTTTTTCGTTTGCGGAGGTTATTCTTCTATTTAGTTTTCCTTTTTTCATTGAAATTGTTTTTCCATGGTTCGCTTCAAACCCAACACACAACCTTTGAAATCCAAGAGGACCCATCGCTCAAATTAACCATCAAACAATCCGTTTCCAAGAAACAACACGCGGAGGTTTGATTCAACTTGAGACGATTTCCACATGGATAATGCTAGCCTCGCCAAGTTGAGGCAGCCAGACACGTTGCATGTGAAGATTGCCCCCCTTATTAATAGACCAACAATAAAAGGAGTTTTTTTTTGGGGATAGACCTGACTTCTAAGATTTTACAACTAACTCAAGATACTAGGTGGTTTATTTTACTCCGAAGAAGACTAGGTTGTAAACTAAAATAAGATACTTCATACTGGTTTTGGACAGGATCGGTGTTTATCATGTGAATTTTTTTGATAAGAGTAAGTAAGTATTACGAAGGGACTAACAAAAGATCGCTTAATAGAGTAGAAAAACTTTACAAAAAATGTGTTAATTTTATCTTTATTCTTCATCTCTTTATATTTTTTCAACGTAATCGACCTTTTTTTCGATACATTTTTGAAGACGATAACTCCGACTTGAAAAACAGTCTTAAAAATAGACTTTTTAGAGTTTTGCAATTTCATCATTGACCGCATTAAATATCTCCTCATTGCTGTTGAGGACTCCTTCCGCAAAATTTTATTTTTATTTTTGGAAATAACCAAATGAAAAGGAATAAGGTGCTGGTCGAATTTCTTCGATGACTGACAGCGCAATAAAGTCGCTTGTTTTTCTAGCAGTATGCGCTGGCGCATTGTCATGATGCAAAAGGTATCAGCGTAGTTTCTTTCTTGGCATTGGCATAATCTTTGGAATACTTCTGGTAAGAAAGTTTCAGTATACCACTTGGCAGTTAACGTCTGACCCTCTTCCAAAGGAATAGCAGCTACAAATTTCTCTCTAGTGAAGTAAACTGACATCATTACTTTTGTTGCTGACTTTTGTTGCTTTACTTTAACTTGTGGACATACTCCTTCTGGGCTTCATACCAAGCTTTGTTGTTTGGTTGCAGGATCGTACTTGTAAAATCATGCTTCACCACGTGTTGCAACTTCTGAAAAGTGCAATACTTTCCGTTTTTGAATGTCAAGAAAATATCGGCACAGGGATATCCATTGACACTGCTTCACTAATTTTATGTTTTTTTGTCTCAATTCTGACCGATCTTTCTGAAAATGAGTGTAATTTAACAGTATATAATTTTTTATTTAATAAAAACTTATAATATGACAGCAACTATGCGAACTTTTGTTAGTAACCTCGTGCTAACTAAGAAATAGCTACAATAATCTACTTTTTTCATCAATGAGTTTTGTGTCCTTAAAAAAATGCTAAACACGAGAGCTTCTTTCTTTCTAAAAGCAAATCAAAGTTAGGAAAATTAGAAATAAATCAAGTTAGGTTACATGCCTTTTCAAAAGTAGAGATTTCCGAAAATTTTTGCAAATCGGTTGTTTATAAAGTCTTATAATTTTTAGTTGCATTCTACAACTAAACAATAAAAACTTGTTGAAACTTGAAAGCTAAGACAGTTCCCTTGAATCTAATAAAAATTCAGTAGATTTCACTTGTCACTTGAAGATTTTAAGAACTTGGCAACAAAGTCTTCGAACTTACGTGCCCAACACTACCGTTTTATGTACTGCTGAAGGCAGTCACATAAAATTCCTGCGAGTAACACGCTCAAGTTAAGCCATAAGAATCATTTAAAAACTCATTTCATGCTGCATTGTTTTTAACTTAAATTAAAAAAAAACTGCAAAAAATAAAGTACAAAAACAAACTGTAGACCTGAATGCGTGCGCAAGGTTGTTACAAAATAATTAATGCTGTTTCTTACAAAACAGCGCGCGTTTTTGCTCTTTACAACAGCAGACAAGAGGACAACACACGGTGTAGCTTGCTAGTCAGTTAAATGCATGTTTGAGAGAAAACAAGGATACCACAACGGTGATTGTCCATAACAGCACCGTGCAACGGTCAGGCTAAACTGTCACAATGCAAGTTTTATTGCACATGAGAACTCAGCTCAACACGAACAAAAAAAAACACTAAATGCCACACATGTGCTTCAAACAGTGGCAGGATCTGTATTTTAATGACTATAGGAGTTGCTGATGCCACGCCCTGCTAGCTTACTGCACCAGTGAAAGCATTGAGTCAATTTTAGTTTAAAAAAAAAAATAAAACAAAGCAAAACAAAAACCGGGTAACTCTATTAAAGCAGTCATTAGAAAAACGGAAACTGTTACCATGATTCTGTGTTATGTGTGATGCAAGCATGTGACATAACTATGACAATTAGCACAGGAATAATGCGTTGGAAACGAACAATTACAAAGAACTAGAACAAAAAAAGGAAAAACAAAAACAACATTAACAAGTTTAGTTACATAGTTGCAACTTGTAGCGCACAAGCTTATGTTTAAACAAAACGGTTGGTTCACTTAGTTTAGCAAAAGTGTTTGGCAACAGCAAAGCGTATTAAAGTCCCGAGTAGTTCAACAGTGAAATTTAACTACACCAAACATTAGTGGCAGTAACGGCTATGTAGCAAGTACGAATGCATGCATGAAAGGTTGGAAAGAATTTTTAAGGAAACCACTGGTAGCCATAAAACGGATTACTAACCACATTCCACTACAAGAAACTCTGAAGTGTCTTACGTACTTGTCAGAAACCAAATATATAAAAACCACAACAAATTTTAGGAAACCTACCAACTGCAACCCAAAAATTTCAAAACCTTATCGTAATCAGGGAACTACCCTCTGTTTATGAAGTGAAGATACAACGAGCACTCCTCTTCCTTTTTTTTTGAGTTATTGCAATCAAACTCAGTTAATGATTGAATGCAAACTGGGTTGAAAGGACTTCTTTTTTCTGTTGGGTAAAAATGACGGTTGAACTTCAGAATTGTTTTAGTGAAGTGTTCTAACATCAGAAAGGTTGTGTTTGTAAAGCCTTTCTTCAACCAATTGAATGGAGGTAAACCAGTTATCCATGGTTAAGTTTCTGCCAGTTCCATGGATAGTCTCACTTATTCTTCTAACATTTCAGAGCGATATAAGATCATTGTAACTTCTTTTTTCTTTTCCGATATAGGAATTGCCAATGCCATTTACTTATCAGGTTTGGATGAAATGAAATTTGGAAAGACAATTCACTCGGAATCCTTACAGGTGTTCATCGATTGTGCAGTACTCATGCGGCGTAAGCGAAAGCCTTTTGATAATTCCGTGAAAAATGGCAAGGAATGATTTTTAGGCAAAAAAAAACTTTTATTTGTCAAAGAAGACTATATCTTTCAGCTCGATACACTTCGTTCAACGTTCCTCCAATTTGTTGATCCCAGCCAAAAAATACGTTTTCGGAAGTTCCTCAAAATAGGCTTTTGTTTTGGTGACAAGCTCCTCTCTGCTGGCGAATCTCTTTCCGCAAAGCCATTTCTTCAGGTTTGGAAACAGTAAAACTGTCGCTGGTGGCCAAATCTGGAGAATATGCTGGATGAAGAAGCAATTCATACTTAAATGCATGCACTTTTGACATGACGACTGCACATGTGTTTGTGTTCGATTATGAGAAAATGCATTGCCCATGTTCTTCATATCGAAATGATTTCGCAAAATGTTCCACAACCGTTCGTCTGACATTCCTACGGCCTCAATAGTCTCGTGCACTTAAACTCTGTGATCGGCCAACTTGATATCGTGGATTTTAGAGACCATTTCTGGTGTAGTAACCACATGTGCTTGTCCAGAACGTCCGGCTTCACTTGTGGTTGTACGACCGCATCGGAATTCAGTAAACCACTTATGAATCATTCCAATAGATGGTTAACTTTTTTCCATTTTTGCCAAAATTCACAAGATAGTTTACTGTCAATGGCTGCCAAACACAAACTAAGCGTCGCAGCGAGCTGACAGTAATCCATGCTAGAGAACTAATATCTATGGTCCTAAGATGATAGTTGACAGGATCAGTGATGCATATAAAATAACAGCCTGAGAAATTCAAAAATTCACCACCTTCTCAAATTGACATCGTAATATTTAGAGCAGTTGAACTGATCGATCTCTTGTTTCTCGATTTCAAATCTAATACAGTTAACTATAAACTTAAACTGTTCTGTCAAATTCTTGGAAAAAGGGCAGCATTTGATCGACAACATTTCCTTTATACTTCCTCGAGATTGTTTCTGAACTCCAGTAATATAGAGTAGAACAATAAGAGCGCGAATTTCATCAACGCTTGTGTCACCCGTGTATTTAAAAGGTAGAGCTGACTTTGAAGTGTTTTTTTTTCCATCATTCGATTGAAAAATTCCGCCGATTTGACTGGTCTGAAACACCGCTAAGTATTGAATGCGGCTAGAAGGCCTTCACGATTTTCATTTGCCGGTGAATGGTGATCACAGTCATCCTCCAAAGACGAATTTACTTTGCAGGTAAACCAAATTCACAAAAGATTGGAGTAAGATGGCTTTGTAATCGAGAAAATATGATGGTGTCGATATCTTACACGTCCTAAAAGGTCAGTCAGTTGCAGATGAGCCGTAGCGTGAGTATCGGTCTTAGATGATGCATATCTGAAGCCAGATTAATCAGTCCCATCAGCTAGTTTACCATTTATATAGTACACTCATCAGGAAAGGACGCTATATAAGATATTAAGAAGGGCTAACCCACGTTAGTTGGTAAAAATGCTGGTAAAATCGCGTATCTTGTGAATTGCACAAAGCACATTGAATTTCCAACCGATTGGAATGCCTGTTTCCGACTATATTTTACATTGAAGCTCATCAAGGCTATTAAATAGAGTTTCGCTTTTTTTGTTCTTAAATAGTTTACCAGGAAGGCCATGGGCTCCTGCGGATTTGTTGTTTTAAGTTGAGCTTTAGTTGTTTGACTTTCACTAAAAGCCAGTCAGCAGATTTTCAACGTTATCACACTTGGTTGGGGTTTCCTTTATATAATTTCTGTGACCAATATTGTTGTCAACATCACCTTTCAAAAGCAGAAGCAATGCAGTCAACTTTTTGAAATTTTGCGACTAGCAAAAGAGTAGAAAAACACTGCTTTGATAAAGTGAAAAGTGCATTGGGTAATTCCATTTTGCTTTTGCGACAGTTGCACTTATTAGCTTCGCAAAGTTAGTGGACTGCTTGAACCACAGAGACTATAGACGAGTCGGAGTAGCGTCCGACGAAACCATGGTCTAGTCTGCTCGGTTCTTTTGCAAAGAATTTTGTTGTTGCAGCAAGCCTGTTACTTCATGAATTATTTGGCATAAAGCTATAAATATAATTCTTAAAAAAATAACCTTTCAAAAGTCTAGAGAATTTTTCACTTTACAGCATATATGTACTGTGGATATCACTAGTTGGATTCTTCGGGATATAATTTCCGTTAGCAGGATTACTGCCAGCGACACAATTCAAAGGTTTTAAGTAGTGTTTCCTCCACAACATCAGGGTACTCTGGATATCTTAATCACTTGATTCCCTTGTTGATTCCTGCAGCAAGAGGCAACGGTCTTAAGATCATCAGCCTACCATATTTTCCTTTCAAAAATTGTCTTTTCTCATTCCTATCGACATCCATCTCAATTTTCTCAGACTCATGCTTAATGATGCTTTCTTCCATTCACCTAAAAAAGCGTCTGTCTTTTTCCTCTTTTCTCTGTACCACTACATAACAGCACGTATTAGAATTGCCTTCAGGGTGGTTTTGTATGCGGGTCTTCTTGTGTATTGGGCAAAGCAGCCTAAGGTTCCAATCGTCTGAAATGCGTTCTTCCGTCAAAATGACTAGAAAAATATTCCCTCCACGACATCAGTGTACTCTGGATATCTGTTACAAGATCTCGATTTTCGTCCATGCAGGAAGAGGACCCGGTCTTAAAACCAATGGCCAGGTGTCTTATGTTTTCGAAAAATATTCGAGTCTTATTACTGTCGCCATGCACCTCAATTTTCTTGTACTTACGTGATTCTGTCGCTCGTTTCAATTTCGCCTGAGAAAGTGTCTCTCACCTTTTCTTTTCTCTCGGTATTGCTCATTAGCAGCACGCGTAACAACCGTCTTCAGGGTGGCTTTTTAGGCGGAATCGCGATGCTCTTGGTCATGCCACTGGTTTCGATTAGAGCGGGGATAACCAATCACCTCGGAAGCTTTAGGCATAGCGTGGAACATGTGCATCGACTGCGTGCATATATCGTCGATTGAAGGAGTGCTTCCTTGAAGAAGAAGTGACAGAAGATTCAAGTCCACAGTTCGTTTTGAGTACAGCTTCTGACAAGTTTACTTTGTGTAGGGTTTTGCGCAATCTTATCTGCAATAAGTCAATAATGATATGAGTATATGTTGGCACCAGAGGCAAAAAAGGCCTCCAATACGCTGGATACCTTACTTAAACTTTCGATCAGTTGCATGTAGACATCTTCTCAATTATTAGTTCGAACTTTTGTCTCATTCCTTAAGGGATTATTACAGGTTAGAAGGCTGTTTTTGGACCTTTTTTGGGCTTCTCCTTTGAAAATGTAGAGTTATTTAAATTATGTTTTTATTGTATTACGAACATATTAAATTAAATAAAAATTGTTTTCCTTTGTACGAGGGCTGTTGAAAAAGCTACGGGCCTTCAAAGTTGGACGTCGAAAAAAAGGTATGCTGCTTGCGGCCCGTATAACTCGACTTCGGATCATCTGAAATGGAAAAAGTAAACGGCGTTAGATTCAGAACAGATGTAATTCTGGAGCCTACTTCAATCATAATCTTGCGATTATTTTTTACAAAATGGCGATAATTGAAAAATGGGAAAACAGAGTTTGGGTCTTTTTTTGTAGTTTAGTGTAAAAAAAAAAAAGTAAAAAATTTTTTAAAATTGTGATTTAGGTGGGGACCAGAATGGTAACAATTCTGCGTCGATTACATTTACGGACGCAACCTGGGCCGCAAGCTCTACAAACCTGGTTTCGATCTTAAATCTTATTTATTATATTCAAATGGCTTTTTATGTGGAAGGTTTAAGGCCCGATGCACAACCTTCATAGATCAAAGGGTCTGCCGCTAAGGTTAAGTTAACTGCAGACGATTTTGGCATGGATTATGCTTGTCTCGCTCGGTTGAAACAATCAGACACTTTTCAATGTGGAGATCGCTTCCGTTTCTCACGATTTGACGTTGAGATGATCGTTCCTTTTAAAGAGAAGACTGTGCTTCTTAATTCCCAAGGTAACACTAGTTGTCAAGAGTAACGTTTAAGTTGAGTTGGCAAGGCATATCTTTGACTCTAACTAGATACCAATATCATACATGAAGTTCAAGAATTCATTCTAGAACCGGTCGACAAGGAAAATCTTTTTAGGAAATTTTATTTCTCATTTTATATCTCATTCCCTAGCATTTGGTCGCAGGATGGCATTTCACTTTGTATAAAACCTTCGGCGGTATTGAGTTAAACGGTGAAGACCTTGGCAATTAATCTTGCATTGTTGGAGTTACTGTGTCATTCAATGCAGTTGAACTAGTTCTGTTGAAGCTAGTCCTCGAGGATTACATGTGGTTAAACCAAATTCACTTATTGTGTTCTTAAGGAAACTCTTTGGTTGACTTTAGAAGATGAATTTGCTGACTAATCTTTTAGTTAGCAATGG